>VZTA01006284.1:6096-64951 GCA_013398855.1 Mohoua ochrocephala | reverse complement strand
TCCCTCCCTCCCTCCTCAGCAAAGGCTTCCTGTGCAGCACAACCCTGTCTTGGACATTCTGGCATCCCAGAGGCTGGATGATGAATTTGGAAACAATTTAATCAAGTCTTAACATAGGAGATTGACTGGAATCTGTGTCCAGCCCTCGAGGAATCTGTGTATGATTTACTGTCTGTAACATTCCTGCATACTTCCTGCAGTTTTTTTCCCATTTGGGAACACCATCATGTGCTGTGCACTTGGGGGCACAACAGGAACAGCAGAAATCTTTTGGACAAAGCAGTGAAGAGGGGGCCAAAATGTGGCTGCTTCTAGAATTATTCTGCTCTGTGAACCTGACTGCTCAGGGTGCAGAACCTGCACTGGGGAGCCGAGATCCCAGCGCTGCCTGAGAGGGCATCTCAGCACAAATGGGCTCCCGGGACATGCAGAGCCCAGGGATGCTCATCCTCAGCACATCTGAGTTGCCTGGATGTGCAAGTCCCAGAGCACAGGACTGACGGAGTTTCCTGGAGTTATGGAAGTTGGAGATAGGCAGCACCACCATTTCTGCTTTATACCGGATTTCCCTTCCCAGTCCTGCCTTTGGCCTGTCATTGTGCTCAGAACAACCTGGCAATTAACTGCTCATCTCGTGGCTGGAGAATTGCACTTGATCTCACAGTCTGAGCTCTCTCTCTTTGATTACATCACGGATCAGATCGACTGCAGGAGGTTGGTGAGAGCAAGCACAGGGAAGGCAAAGAATAACAGTGATAGGACGAGGAGTAATGGGACAGACTGAAAGAAGGGACATTTAGGTTAAATATTAGGATGAAATATTGTACTGTGGGATGGTGAGGCCCTGGCACAGGTTGCCCAGGGAGGTGGTGGATGCCCCAACCCTGGCAGTGTTCAAAACCAGGTTGGATAAAGCCTTGAGCAACCTGGTTTAGTACCCATGGCAGAAGGGATTGAGACTAGATGATCTTCAAGGTCCATTCCAACTCCTTAACATTCCATGATTCTATGATTCATTTTTGATTGCAGAATCTTTTGATAGTTTATATTTTGGCTGGTGCTGGCCTCCTTCCAGCTGGAGGCAGCTCAGATCATAAAAGCAAGGAACTCTCCCTTTCCCACTTCCACTCAGCACTGTCTTTATCTGGACTATGGGATAAGCCTAATAATTTGGACTTGGAATGCTGAGACAGCTCGGGAGAAATGTAGGCTGGAACATATGGTGTAAGGCCTACACATGATGTTTTCCTTAGGGGAAATCTCCTCCAAAATGCTCAAAGATGTGGCATGCATTGGATATGGGAGCCCTCTTTTGATCTTGGTTTTATTTTAGGGGGATAATGAGATGCTGATGTTACTACCAGGCACTGCTTGTTTACATAATTATCTCTGATTGCTTTTGGAACAGCGCACATTGAAATTCCAGGAGACACCGACATTCTGTACCAGAAGTGATTTCAGGATGTGTTAAACACTGCTGGCACTACCTGACACGAGGTGTGCTGACCCCATTTGAATAATTTAAAGCTCATTGCAAACTCAGCCCCAGATGGAAATTAATATTCCCTCAAGTCCTGATCTCCCTGTGTATCACCAAAGCAGATCCAGATCCTTTCTGCAGGCAGCCTATTGTCCTTCACTCAGCTTCTGACCCTGCAAGGACCCAAACTAAGCTCTGCATTTTCCTAATCAGTATTTTTCCCTTTTTTAGAGGGTGCTCAGTCTGTGGGACCCAGGGAGAGCAGCAGCTGTAAATGGGAGCCAAAACACACCCTGTGGCAACGACAAATAACTTCCATCCCGCGGCTCTCAATGATCTGTAAAACTTTTATATGAGAGAATTCAATCAGTGACACAAATCCTTAATTAAATATTTATCGTTTGAGCTGCAGATGTGAGCAGTGCCAAACCACAGGCATGCCTGGATGAGCTGGATGAAAAACTCTCTCAGAGAAAATGACTGGTTTTGAGCCTGTGCCATCGATTGAAAAAGCAGTTTGTGATCTACGTCACACCCAGGCAGAGGCTGCTGCACGGGTGGCAGCCCCTGCAGCGATTTGGGAGATTCCAAATTCAGAAGGGGACAGTGCCAAGCAAGCACTTCCATTAAGAAAGGGGATAAAAGAACCCAGATAAAATGGTTTTTTAAAAATAGATTAAAATAGAGATGAATTTCAGGGACTGGATTTTAATTTGTATTAGTGTTCAGTATTAAATGCCATCTGTTAAACTCTGTCAGGACCTTTGGGAATGATACAAAGTTTGTTCTTGCAGTGCCCCTTGGATTTATCAGCATTCCATTCCTTTGGTTCCCAGTGGAGAGCCTGTCCCCCTGAGTGTGTCTCTAGATGCTGATGCTGAAGCATCTTCCTGAATAATCTGGGGAAACTGGGGCATTCCTGGTGGTTCTGGAGCTTTGTCTTTCTGTGGTGTTTGTAAACCTGCAGCAGGTGATGCTGTCACAGAGCCACGGAGGGGTCACCCCAAAATAACAGCACCCTAAATAAACAGGGCTGAATCCCAGGGATAGCAGGAGCTGCCACTTGTTCCAGCCACTCGAGTGTGAACTTTCTGCTTGGTCTGCAGATGTGGGCTGGGGAAAAGTCCAAATCAAAGGCTTGGACCGAGAGCAGGTTATGATTTTGCAGCCAGCCCTAAATAAAGATTAGGATAGAAACGGCTCCAGACTTTGCATTTTCACTTGGCATCTTGAGCCCAATCATTAATTTCAACTGATCCATGAACTAAAGATAGAAGGAGATTAGAGTTTGCTTTAAAATCCAGCAGCTTAAGTTGACAATGCTTCTTGTTTTCTTTTGTCTGCAAATGCTGATTAAAAAGCCAGAGCTGACATTCCTAAATTCCCTCAGGAAAACAAATCTTGCCACTCTGCAAGGAGAATCTGAGAGCAGCAAAGTCCAAGTGTCTGTGGAGCTGCTTGTCTAAGTTTCACAGCTTTATCTGCTGGACAGTAACCAGAGCTCAGTGAGGCTGAGATTTCTAACAGCACCCTGGGATGAAATCTCGAGTACATGAACAACATCATTATTATTCTTTTAGAAATGTTGTGGCTTGCAAATGATGCTGCCACAAGAGCCCGTGTTCTACCTTTGGTCTGCTGCCAAAAGGGTTTAGGCTGAGCCCAGCGCTGGTTCTTGTACCAACCCAACAGCAGCTGCTGCCAGTAGATTTTTCTTACCTAGAAAATCTTAGATTTTGTGGGGTGGATGATCAGTCTGGGATAAAACATTGTGTGGGCTCATGTTCCATGGGCTGCCAGCAGCAGCAGCAGCCACTGTGCCCACAGCAGGGTGACCCTCTGCAGCCGTGGAGCTGGGGAGTTCCCTGCAGCAGGGATTTGATGGCAAACTTCATGGCTCTCCAAGAAATCTGCCACTCCCCAGCAGCAGAGGCTTGCATTTTATCTCTGGGCTCTGTTGCTTTCCCTTGGTACAAATGTCAGGTCCAGGATTCTGGATTTTCGATCCCCCTCGCCAGTGTTTTCGTGTCCTTTGTCAGGTGGAGTTCTCATTGAAATTGGCTTTATTTTACACCTGATCTGCACTGTGCCCTTGTCCTCAGTGAAACAGAAACACTGCCCCACATGATCACCTTTCATTAAAAGCTTTTCTTAGCTAAGCAGCCATAAATTAGGGGGGAAAAAAGGGTTTGAAACCATTCTTACCTAGAGAAAATATTTCCCACAGCAGCACTCCGAAAGACCACACGTCACTCTGCGTGGTGTAAATTTTGTCAAAAATAGCTTCTGGAGCCATCCACTTGAGTGGAAGCCGTGCCTGAAAGCCAGAGACACAACAGGTTGCCAGAGCTGCTGTTACTGACCTGCCCAAGCCCAACGTGAGAGTAACAACTGAAGCTCCTTGCACTCACATCTCCCTTCCGAACGTAGTCGGGGTCTTTGTAAATGTCCCTGGCCAGGCCGAAGTCACAGATCTTGACCACGTTGTTCTCGGACAGGAGGATGTTCCTCGCTGCCAAATCCCGATGGATGCACTGCCAGGGAAGGACACGGGGTCAGAGGGGTGCTGGACAAGGAGCCCCTGCCAGAGCTGGACGCAGGAGAGCTTCTTTGGGAATGGGGAGAGAAATGAGCTGCTGTTGGGAGCAGGTTAGAGAAGGGAGTGGGAATCTGCTCCAAATACACTGTGATATGCAAAAGAGAGAATAACTCAGGGAACGAGCCAATATTACAGTCAGTTTTCTGATTTTTCTGACTGGGAGAACTTTGCAGTTACAACAAGGAAGGGAGTCCTATTTCCTAGTTAGCTGCTCACTGGGAAACCTAGGAGAGGCCAAAAAGCAGCTGCAGCTGCAGCTACATTTGCCAGTGCAGGTGCAGGAGGGTGTGAGGTGGGGGTAACCCTGCTCAGGGTTTCTGGGGGCTGCCCTGGTGGCTCAGCTGTGTGCACACTTTGGCCCGTGGATTACACTGCATTTACTACAAAAGGTGTTCCCCAGGCTGCAAAGTACCTCGTGTTCATCCACGAGCTGCTGACTTTGCTGACAGTCCCCAACACTGCTGACAAACTAAAGCAACAGCTGGATACCTGCTCCTCATTTTTCAGCAGTGCTGTTGCTCACCACACTAAAAGGAGCTTGCTCTACAAGTCCTTTCTGCATTTGCTTATGAGGCAGTTCCACAAATTGTCCCACAATCTGTATTCACTCCTTCTAGCTGAACTCTCCTGTTGCAGATGCCAGTCCCTGCAGCCAAGAACATGATGGATGTTCCTTCACAACCCCTTCAGTGCTAATTACTGCTTAACCACCAGAGCTAACGTGATCTCCAACACTCTGATATAAGAGCAAAAAGCAGATTACTCAGGCTCAAAAGTGTGTTTGGGTTTCTTCAGATCAGATACTCTGTGCAAGAATGAGCTCACTTTTCGGGAGGCGAGGAACTCCATGCCTTTTGCCACCTGGAAGCTGTAGCAAATCAGATCCTCCAGAGTCAGGGGCCTCTTGTACAGATCCTCAGCATCTAGGAGAGATCAGAGACGTGGCAAAACTCTGCAGCAACAGCTCCAAACCTGTGTGGCACTGGTGCCACTTGTGCGCTGATGGCCCCAGCCCCGCACTGAGTGTTGGGTGTGAGACCTCGGCAGGGTTACAGCCCTGGGTGAGCAACCACTGACCCAGAGGCAGGAGATCAGATGATTAATAAAGTTCCCTTATCCATCAGTCACTCATTTAGCTGTGGGGAAAACAACACCTGGGGCTGGGAGTGAGGGAAACTTTATAGAGTGAGTGAGGAGCCCAGAGACAGAGTGACCTCACAAATCGGGTAAAACATTCCTATTTCTCCTCTCACACAACAGGAGCAGCTTTTGCTGTACACAATAAAGTGCTGCCAATCTCTTTTTGTGAGAAAGTTGGAGTGGAGAACAGGCAAGAGAAAGAATTTGGGATTTCAGGAACGAGCCAAGCTGTGTAAGGGCTTGTAAAGTGTGTGACAGTGTGTGTGGCACCAGCCAAGTGACAGAAGTCTTTCCAATAAAAGATTTGGGATGAGGTAGGGTTCTTTTACCTTCTTCATCATCTTCGGAGTCGCTGTAACTCTTATCTTCAATAAATCCTGAGCTGGCAGAGCTGCCTGTGCTGGCCACGCTCTCGAGGCGCCTCTTGATCAGTTCAGTCAAATCACTGTTGGACTCATCCAGGCTTTTCTCTGCTTGGTCAGAGTTTTCCTGGGACTAGGAATGGCATAAACCTGATTTTTAGCTTTGTATGATGCAATGCTTGAGGATTCAAAATATGTGACAGAATGGCATAAGGAGAAAGGGTCCTCTGGAGACCAGCTCAGACATGTTTGAACACGACGTTCCCTCAAGAGCAGAACTAATAAAGCCTGGTTTCCTCTATATTCCTACTTATTATTCCCCTTTCACTGATAGCAATATCCCACATCAGAGTTAGCTGAAAGCAGGCTGGGTGAGACCGAGAGGTGAGCAGAGAGAGGCTGTAATTCCCTTAGGAAAGCATGTTAAAAATCCCCCCAAGGCGTGTGCACGATGGGCACCGACGTGTCTGTGCTGGGGAGTGAGGCACAACCAGCCCTCAGCTCAGGGCAACAATGGTGAGAAGGAAATTCTGAGTGACTGCACCAGGAAAATCTCCTTCACTCACACAAAGTCCCTCACGTACTTTGGTGCCTGCACACAATAGCTTTAATAATAATAATAATGATGGAATCATCTGGGAAAATAATCTTGGTGAGGCTCCAGTTTCTGGCAGGGTGGGATCACAGAGCGTGTTCCACGCTGGATGTTCATGAGGAGGAGTCAGTCCCATCCCTCCCCAGCACTGATTTCTGCCTCCTGTGTCCTGCTCCCATCCCAACGCAGTCTGTGCTGGCACAGATGTTTGTGTGGATGCAGAGAACTGTTTGGGAACCAAACCATTTGGTTGGTTTTGATGCAGAATTAGCCATGATCCAGGTGGTTGTTACAGCACAGACTTCAGGGCTGGCACAGGGGAAGGGACAGAGGATGGGAATGACCAGATGGGGGAAGGATGAGCTGCCTTCACTTGGGGGGGCGGGCCTAGAAACAAAAATCCCCAAACCAGGTTTGTATTTTGGGAGGGTTCACCTTCCCCTAGTTCAGTTAATGCCAGTTTTTCACTACTACTTTGTTGCCCCCCTTGTGCTGGGAAGTATCTCAGGAGTAATTCCCTCCCTCTCAAGTGCACTGCAGTGTTTGGGCACTTGCAACTAATTCTTTAGGAAGTGCTAGAAGAGGACAGCAGTGAGATCCTGCAGGGAAAAAAATCCCTTTTCTTGCTTGTACAAATTGAAATGTGGTGAGAAAATGAAGTGCCTATAGAAACACCCAACTGCCTCAGTGCCCATGCAGAGCAAATCCAGTCAGTGGTTGTTGATTCCCCAGTGAGAAGTCTCATTTTCCTACCTTGCATGCAATGAAATCTCCTCGTTTTCCTCTTAGATAGTTGGACAGATTTCCATATTTGCAATATTCCACTATGACCATTAAAGGACCTAAAAAAGACAGTGAAAGTCAAATGAGTTTTGAAGCGCTGCAAAGCACATAATTCTCATTTATCCTCCCAAATCCTCTTCAAAATAAGTGGCATTCCTGTTCTAGAGATGAGGAAATGAGGAAACAGAGGAGCGACAGTCCAGAAGGACACGGCCAGTAGGGATGTGGAGAGAAGGGAACACATTCTTAGTCTTCCCCACTGGATGGTGACAGTTGGTATTTATTCCTTATTTATAAACAAGGAAAACTCAGGATGATCAACACAATCCCAGATGCTGTTAAGGCTGGTTTGCTCTGTACATAGCAGGGAAGAGTTTTCATTTTCTCTGCTGGCTTCACAATTGTTTGTTTTGGGTGGAGCTGATGCCACTAGAGGAAATCAAAGTATGCAGGCCCATCGACAGATCTAAATGAAAAGCTGCAAAAAGGGTTTGAAAGCCTGGTAAGTGCTCTCAGTTTCTTCCTTATTCCTGTGCAAACCACTGCCGATTCAGTGCTGCTTTTATACAATTAGGCAGGGTCTTAAGATCTGCTTGAAATGCTTTTACATTGCAGCGTGAGCTGTTAGGGAAGGGAAAAGCTGCATTCTGGACCTTTATTTTTTGTAATCATCGAATGTAAGACAAGGTGAATTCACGGGGCTGAGATGTGGATAAACACGGATATTATCAATCCCAAACAAGGAGACTTTCATGTCCAGAACGTTTTTCTCTGTGGGAGAAGGTCTGCGGTTCAGACTTAGGAGTTTGCACTTCAAAGGGAAAGTGCTGAGAGCTGCACTTGGCCTTGGGGAAGGAGCTCAGCAGGATTCCTGCCGGGCTGCATCCTCCCGGGCACAGGAGCGGGGCTGCAGTCGGCTCCTTGTCCAGCATTGCTGGGAACGGCAGCCAGGAGGGAACAGTGACCCTGGGCCAGTGTGGGACAGGGAGGGGAGCAGCCTTGGGGAGCACGCGGTCCCGCAGAAAGGGAGATGCTGAATTCCTGCAGTCAGAACCAAGCCCGTGGTGTTCCCTGTGGGCTCCTGCCAGGCTCTGTCCTCACCCCAGCCCTACGGCACTGCTCCCCTGGGGCTCTCCAGGACCCCCAGTCCCTCCGCCTGCAGCTGGAACAAGCCCAGCCCGAAAACCTTCTGGTGGCTGCAAAAACACCAACCCCAAATCCCCAAATCCCAGCGGTTCCAGCGCTGACCCCAGAGCTCTGCTCACCAGGGCTCAAGGCACCAGTGCCGGGATCTGGCTGTGCTCAAGAGATTTGGCTCTGAAGAACCCAAAATCCAATGTCCCTCATGGATGCCCTGAGGAAATGCAGATTCCAGAAGAGCTTTAAAGCTCTGCTCAGTGATTTATTCATGTTTTTGAAACGCTTCCTAGACATGGCCTCCCCATATTTTGTTCCCTCATTGTAAAGCACACACTGTGCATTAGTTCTGACTGCCGAACATCAGACACTCCGCCAAAGTGTTAAAATCTGTTATTTGGTACCTTGTTAAAATAATGTATGTGCATACTTAATAGCAGTCTCCATCAGGAATACATGGTTACATAAAGCCTGCCAGGGGAGGGGAGAGCGCTGTGCTCTGCACTGGAATTTCACAGGAACTCGGATCCGTGTCTGCCTCTGGAGCTCACGGCTGTTTTTCTTTAGTCTGCACTTGCACTGCTCAGAGGAAAACAAAGCGGTGCCTGCCCCGAGGCTCCTCCGTGCCCTGTGAGGTCCTGCTGCACCCCTCTGCTCCAAACTCTGTCCCCCAAAGGCTTCCCCAGGCACCTGGCAGGGAGCAGGGAGGGTTCCCTCCCACCCGGGATGGAGCAGGCTGCAGAATGGGAAATCGAGGGACTCCTGGGAGAAGAAGTTTCTCAGAAACTGGACAATAAGAGCCTTTGATCCCTTGCTGGGGTGTGTCTTGCTGTGCAAGCAGAACTCCGGGGCTGCTTTGGTTAAGAACCACTGACCCCTGCTCCTGCTGCCACGTTTGAGGCACCTGTTTGTCCTGAGCCGCCTCAGGGACTTGTCAGCACAGGAGAATCACCAGCATTCCCAGTGTTCCTGCCCCTCTGCTCGCAGTCCCAAGCAAAGGCTCCTGGCTGCTGCATCTGAACCCTAAATCCCTCCAGCTGGAGCTGCCCTTGCTCCCACGCAAGCTTTTGGGGTCCGGAGTGCTGCAGTTTTTGAGAGTTCCCCATCCATGGCTCCCAGATTCCTGCAGGATCCATGGCTGCTGGTTGCTGTTTCCTGAGGGACTGGAACCACCTTGCGGGAGGGGAGATTTCTTCCCTGGCATCCTCTCAAATCTGCCTCACTGAAGTTTCCCTTTTCCCTGTGACTGGACAACAACTGCTGGAAACGGATGGTTTCGGGGTCTCAGATCTGCGCCCCATCTCTCTCACGTTCCCCCCTTCATTTATTTCCCTCTGGGGCTTTCCTTGCCCTCGGGTCACCTAAATCTGTCCTTTGGGGGTGGTTTTGAAGATTTTGAAGGTCAGCAGTGAGGCGCCATCCTCGAGAGCTGCTCCCCTGGAGCTGGAGCACAATCTGAGGCACGGATGCTTTGTCTGGCAGTGTGGGAGGGGATGTTTTAGTGACAAAGGCCTGAGATTTATGGGCCCCTTTGTCCAAGTGCACTCTGTATGGTGCAGGGCCAGCCCTGCCAGCTGAGCCCCGTGGAAGGCCCTGCTCCTGCTGCAGCCAGGGCTGTCCCAGGCTTCCTGCACACGGAGCAGAAACTGCTGTGCTTGCCTGGAGAGGCTGAAGTGCTGGGAAAGAGGAGGCTCAGGCCGCCAAGTGCTCAGCCTGGTGCATCCTCCTGATAAGGCAGGGAAGGAGAGGGAGAAGAAGCCTGGAAATGACCACGGGGAGGAATTGGGCACCTCCATTGCAATCCGGTGTCCTCCTCCCTTTGGTGCAGAATTCCTTTTGGGAACAGGCTTCCAGAGAAAACAGAGCAGTGACACCACGGGTGGGAGATGTTCAGGAGCCCTGGATGGGATGAAGCCACATCTTGCAGGAGCAGCAGCAGCTCTCCTGTGAGCAGGAAATGGCTGTACTCGCATTAACTGCACCACAGGCACATCCAAACACCCAAAAAGTGTCTGAAAAGTCTTTTCTTTTTTGTTCCTGATTTACTGAGGACTCCTCACCTCCAGCTTTGGTGCAGGCTCCCAGCAGGTTGACCACATTCAGGTGATGTCCTATATGGATGAGGATCTTCAGCTCGGACATTAAAGCCTTGCATTCATTAGTAGTTGCACATTCTGCTTAAGATAAACAGGAAAAAAATCATCTTCACACAACAGGATATTTTTAACAGGACACAGCAAGATCCTGTTTATACTTTGAAACAAAACCCACCCAGGTTACTTGCAGTATCTTGGCTTTTCAGACTCTCACACAGATAATAATTCATCCGTTTCATTGTCTGCTGACCTTTATGGAGTGGGATAACACTTTATCTTTTGGGTGACTCTTCCTTTCTCAAGCACGATTATGGAGGGTTACTGTCCCTTCCCCCAAAGCTGATCCCACAGAGCCTTTGCCAGGACTCAGTTTTGCAAGCTTAGCAAAGCCAACCCCTGCAAGCCCCCGCAGCACACAGAACGTGTCCCTTCCTCTCTGCTGGGCTGTGCAGTTCAGCAGGACTTGGTTACACCACCGCAGAACTCTCCACTGCAGGTGATGGGGAGTTCACAGATCTGGAAGTTGTGTCCTAAAGTGTCCCAGGGAATGCACAGCATTACTAAATCTCAGGCTTGTAAGATCTTATTGACCCAAGAAATACATTTTCCAATGTCTGTGTGTGAGCCATGAACCTGACAGGGGAGGGCCTGCCTGGCCAGTGACATTAATTTAAGGCAGGCTCCCTCAGACCAGAAGGTTTTTCAGTTGCTGCTTTACTTTCCCAGCCTTCTCTCCAAAACTTTCATGGTGTATTTTAACAGGAGAGGCTTTGGCCTGTTTCCTTTGCCTTGGCATCGTGTAAGATTTAAACATGAAGAAACAGTTACGTAACAAATCATTTGGTGTGACAGGTGTGACCTCGTTATCTGTTTGTAGAGTTCCCCATAATCTTTCTCCAAACTGTGTCATAAAGAAGGAGCAATTCCAAGACTCCTTCAGTCAGCAGTGTTTGGAGCTGGGCGTGCCCACGGGTGGCATCACTCCTGATTTCCCCTGGCGTGTGCTGGGACACGCAGCCAGCTCAGAAGGGTTTTAGATAATCCTGCACGTTGAATTTTAGCCTTCAATCCGGACCAGATCTCAGCCCACTGCACGGAGATGACACACGGTGCTGGGATGGCAGAAATGCCTTTTTAATTCCCTGGACGGATTGGCTGATAGCAGAGAATCTGCTTTATTCATGAAAGCGATGAATTATGGGCACGTTAGTCGGGGAGGGGCAGACCAGAGCAGGAGGCAGCTGCCTCCACTGGGGGAGGGAGGTGTAAAACGATGGAGAATCTGCCAAATATTGCTGAATATGTGCTGGCAGGGCAGAGCTGACATGAGGATCAGTTGGGAAGCACAGCATGGATGGGAATGAAACCCCAGAGCTGTCCAGGGCAGTACGTTTTGGATGGAGATGGGAATATGTCTGGATCAGGGGCTTCTAGGATATTTCAGGGATCTGGAAATGGGCATGGAACAGAAGATACAACAGCAGGAGAGAAGGTGATCTGAAGGATGAAAATAGAGAGGGGAGACCAGACCTGAAGGAGGTCCAGAGAAGCGATAAATGGGTGTGTTTGTGATTTCAGAGAGATGGGAGTAGCAGAGCACCGGGAGAGGCAGCTGGCAGCAGAAGCCAAATCCTGTGGCAGCAGTTGCTGGCTGGTGGCATTGCAGGGGTTAATGGTGTCATGCAGCAGCGATGGAGCCCTGAGGGCCATGGGAGCATGGACTGAGCCTTTGGAATCATCCTCAGGAGCTGTGAGGGCCATGGGAGCATGGCCTGGGCCTTTGGAATCATCCTCAGGAGCTGTGAGGGCCATGGGAGCATGGACTGAGCCTTTGGAATCATCCTCAGGAGCCCTGAGGGCCATGGGAGCATGGACTGAGCCTTTGGAATCATCCTCAGGAGCTGTGAGGGCCATGGGAGCATGGACTGAGCCTTTGGAATCATCCTCAGGAGCAGTTACCAGCCCTGGCCAAGCAGGAGGTGTGTGGCTGATGCATTTATCCCTACTCTGCAGAGGCTCTGTGTGTGAACCCAGCGTGGAAGAACAGGCTCCGAGTTCCCTCCTTCCCTCCACCGAATGGGGAAAGCTTCCCTTCATTTCAATAATTGCAAGCAAGATGTCTCTCATTTACTCCCCTGGCACCGGGTTTTTTTCCAGCCCCTTGAACTGTTCTACATCTGGCCGGGCTGCGATGGAAGGCTCAGCTCCAATTTCAGGCTATCTCGTGTAATTACACTCTGTAATCTCTTTCCCTCCTCACCCCACAGACCTGGAAGCTGCTGTTTTCTTCCTCGAGGAATACAAGCCTTAATCAGCAGCGCAGCACGGAGCCCGCTGTCATTTCCTCCCCTCGCATCCATCCAGGGTGACTAATTGCTCCCGCATGGAAACCCGCTCCCTCCTGGCCACAGCGAGCCCGGGAGCCGAGCCCCGTGTGCCTCCCTGCCCCCGGCTTCCCTGAGCGCTCTGGGGAGGATCCCAGGGGGATTTTTGTACCTTTCAGCATTTTTACGGCAACTGTTTTGCAGGTTGAAGATTTATCAATGCCAAAAGCAGACGCCTCCACCACCTTCCCAAAAGCACCATGACCCAGAGTTTTACCTAGAGAAGCAAGAGTCAAGAGTGAGCCCAGGCTGCATCAGCCAGGAGGGGACATGCAAACCTCAGCTGTGCAGGGAACCAGGCACAAGGCACAGACACAGGCACAGCAGCCCGTATCACATCCTGCAGCCCATGGATATCCGGGGGTTTATATCCACACAGCCGGAATGTGATACAGCACGGGAGAGAACAGAGGAGGGGAAATCAACCTGCACTCGCTGAGGGCAGGGCTCATACCTGCAGTGTGCCGAGGGAGAAACGTTACCTGGGGCTGTGCTGAAGGGCAGGGAAGGCAGAGTTTGGGTTCATTGTGGCACCCTGATCTCTCATGGATCACGGAGAGAGGCAGCAAGGCACTCAGGGAGTCACAACCCTTTAACCCTTCAGTTATTGACATTGATTTGATGGAGAAGCTGCACTCAATGGAATTTAGGATGGTAACTCTTCTTTATTTTCCCTTTCATTTGGATTTTCCTGCCTGTGTTACCTGCTGTGCTCTGAGGGCTCTGACCCAGAGTGGCTTTTTGGTTCTGCCAGTTTGACTCTGTCCCACCATCACCTCAGATTTTGGGATTTTTGTCTGTCCCCTCCTCCTTCCGTGTTTTCCAGCTGCAGCACCAAGAGCACACACAAATACAGATATTTTCCCTGCACTGCTCAGCGCACACAGATGTTACAGCTTTGCTGTACAAACACAGCCAGCTTTTCACATTTCCTTACTCCATCAGCCAGTGAACTGAGCTGTTCAGTGAAATGTGGCTGATTTTTCCATGGGAGCTTTTTGCAGCTCATAGCTGAGTTCTGATGGTTGATAAGGAAGTGATTATTTGACAAATTGATAGATTTCTTCAAAAGAAAATTCACTTTCCCCTTTCCTCTAGGGGAATGAAATCACACTTTTGGCAGGGCCAGTACCTGGAGGTCCCTTTCTTCCCTGTCCGGAGTTTGGCTTCCCTTTTCCAAGGAAAAGAGGTGGCAGCTATTTTGACAGAGTCTTTCCAAATCCCTCATTTCACCCTCCATTGAGGCTGATCTGAACTCTGCGATCCCAGATCCAAGGGTGGGTACCCTGGCACTGAGATAGGCTCTTCCTTGGTTATCCAACAGATCCACTGCCATTGGGAAGCATTTGGGAGCATCTTTCCCCCCAGTTCCGAGCCCCAAACCACTCACCCAGGCGCAGCCTGTCCCTGGGGAACTCCCATTTACTGCTGTCGTAGGGCAGGCGGTCACACTGCTCGTCAAGGGGCATCTCCTCCGGATCCATGATAATGGACAGGTATCCTGTTTTAATATCTGTGGCATCGGGCTAAAAACAGGGCGGGGAGAAATTATTCAGGGGATTTACGCCGCAATTCCAGAGGGAGGGAGCTGTCTGGCAGCCTGGGGAGTTCCCTGCCTTCCAGGCAAATTTATTCCGAGCCAGGAATGCATCACTGCAGCTTCCTGCCTCTCTATTCTACAGCTGAGACACAAATGTTTATGTGTGGCTCTTGGGAAGAGGAACACAAAATCTATCGCTGCCTTCTACCTGGATCAGCCAAGGGAAATCACTGATTTTCCATGGGAACTGCAGGAGTTGCACTTTCTGGTGCATATTTTGGTATTTTCACCGTGTTTTGTTCTGCAGCCTTGATTCTCCACAGTTCCCCACTTCACGGCTGCAACGTACTGCAATTTAAAATTGGTGGGAAGCTGCTGGAAATTGCTATTTCTGATGCTGCTAAAGTGAGAAATTGGGATTGGGTGGGTCCTGAGAGCAGACTTGCACAGGTGTGAAATGTAAGAGGAAATTCAGTGTTGTCCACAGCTCTGTTAAGCTGAGGTCAAGGAGGAAAACATGAATTTAATAACTGTATTTGCAGTAGGAGGGGAAATTTAGTCCAATATTGGAGATCAGCACTGGGACTGCAGTTTGGTGAGAGCAGAGCAGAGAGCTGTGCTTGCCTTTCTGTTTGCTGTTTGTTTCAGGAAAAACAGACCTAAATTCCTTGAAACTTTCCTGCAAGTTTACTTTTGGAGTCACAAAAGGGAGGTGAAAAAAGAGCAAGGAGATCAAACCAGCGGTGTGGTTTGAGCTCATTTCTAGAGCAGACAGCCTGGGATCTTTGTTTAATATCTTTTAGAGTCAAGTGCTGAAATCAAGCCCTCACTGTAGAGGATTTGGGGTATTTTTTTGTTATTCTCACAAGCTGGTTTGACTCATAAAGAGGGAGGAGCCTGATTTTATGGTTCCACAGAAGTGGATGGAAACCTCACGAATGCAAGGGATCTCTGGAGAAGTCAACAGAAACCTTGGACTGAATTTTACAGGAACATTTTTCCCACTTTTTCTACCACCCGTCCCAAACATTCGGCCCTAAGCTCTGCTGTCACACTGAGCTGAGGCACATCCCAGACCTCGTGCAGGGCGGGAGCTCTCTCACCTTCCTCAGTTTGCGAATGAAGAGGGTCAGGAGGAGCCAGAAGAGAGTCGCAGCCAGCCCTGTGCACACCAGAATGATCACTTCAATGTTGGATTTCTCCTCAGAACCTGCAGGTGAATGCACAGCCAGGTCAGAAACGTGTCCACAGTCCCCGAGTGAGCCCACTGGAATATCTGCATTCCCTCAGCCCGGGCCTCACCCTGGATTCTGATGAAGGCTGATGTGCTGTCCTGGCCCAAGTCGTTGGAGGCCTGGCACTCGTAGAGCCCCTCGTCGTCCTTCTTCACTCTCTCGATCACCAGGGTGTTGTTCTCCATGGAAATTCCTGGTTTAAGGCATTTTGGTTAATGTTGGCACAATAACCTGCCTGCCAAAAATGCTTTTAGGAGACAGAGAGCTGAAGGTCAGCTCCCATCCATGCAGGGCAGGAGTGTGCTGGTGTTAGGACACATTTTAATCCTGTGCTCCTCCTGGTCTGGCAACAACCTTTCCCTGACACTTTTTTCCCTCTTCAACACCTGGATAAATTATTTGGCATCATTGAACCAACAATTGAGAGTGGGCAGAGCCTGGAAACTACTCCAGAAGTTAGCAAAGGGATGGAGGACTGGTGTCTGATAGCAAGAGGATGCACTAGGAAAAATGGGAACTCAGTGGAATTACTGGAGGCTGTGGGAAGGGGTGGGACTTCTAACACGGGGAACATGGAACTCAAGTTAGGCACATCCCTGGAAAAATAACTGTACGGAACAACGCTGGATTCCCAGGCAGCCAGGTGCAGTGGGAACAGAGAGGTTGCCCAGATGTGGCCTATGAGAGACTTTTCTACATTTAATTTTCCCAATTTCATTTCTCCTGATTTGTGGCTCTGCACTGAGAGCTCCTCTGTTTCACTGAGGGGATCACTGGGGTAGAAATAGGGAAACGGGTCAGGCTCGGAATCCAAAGGGGAAGGACATTTTGAATTTTTGAGTGCTCTGCCTGCGAATCCCGTTGTTGTTAACAAGAGCCCTGCACACCGCTTGCCATACACTGTGCTGAAATATTTACCCTGAGGTGTTTTTTCCAAATATTTTATTTATGTTTCCATTGGTTGGATGAGTTACATGCTTGTCCCTCTAGAATTATTTATAAAATTTCAGTAGCTATAAAGAGTTTCTCTCAGAACATTCTGATCTGAATTATGGATGATCCTAGATTTCCTTCCTAGTCCAAGTTGCAAAATTAAAGTCACAGGACCAGCTACTGACATGGGATTCTCCATGATTTATGGGAGGACTCAGGACATACTCAGCTCTGCGCTGGGGCAGCCTCACCTCGAGTTCTGGGGGCAGTTTTGGGCAGCAGAATAGAAAAAAGACTTTAAGCCATTGGAGAGCATCCAAAGGAGGCCACGAGGATGGGGAAGGGTCTGGAGAGGCCTGGAGGAGCAGCTGAGGGCACTTGGTTTGTTCAGCTGGAGGGGAATGAGGGGAGACCTCATTGAGATGTTCGACATCCTCATGGGGGACAGCTCCGATCTCTGCTCCCTGGGACAGGGACAGGACCCAGGGAACAGCTGGAGCTGGGTCAGGGGAGGGTCAGGCTGGAGATCAGGGAAAGGTTCTTCCCCCAGAGGGTGCTGGGCACTGCCCAGGCTCCCCAGGGAATGGGCACGGCCCCGAGGCTGCCAGAGCTCCAGGAGCGTTTGGGCAGCGCTGCCAGGGATGCCCAGGGTGGGATTGTTGGGGTGTCTGTGCAGGGCCAGGGGCTGGGCTGGGTGGTCCCTGTGGGTCCCTTCCAGCTCAGCACATCCTGTGATTCTAAGGCCCAGAGGTGGGAAGGAGCCCTGGGCTCAGGTGAGGGAGCTGCAGGCTCAGGTGACGCTCCCTGCCCGTGGTGGCTCTGTGCCCGTAGGGCTCTGTCCCCATGGGGCTGAGAGCACATTCCCATCACTGCGCTGTGGGAACTGAAGGATGTTTCATGGGCCACGGGATGCCCTGGGCCCCTCTGCTAGGTGACTTTGCTGCAGTACATCAGGAGAGCTGAGAGCTCAGGCCTGCATTGCCAGACCCACCTGACACCAAGTACAGCCTGGGCTCAGTTTTGTTCCCAAACTCTGGTCTCACACAAGCAGCCTGAGCGGTGCTCCCTGATTTCCCAATGCTATGCTAACGTGTGCTGGGCTGGCTCTGCCCACGGGAGCTTCCTCTGACCTCAGACTCCAAGCTGGAGACCCCTGCAGTGCCCTGACATCCTTGGATTTGTGTGTGTGTTTGTGTGCCCCGAGTCATGGGCACAGTCACAGGTCCTGGGTGTGGTGAACCATTATCCCACATTCCAAACAGTTGTGGGGAGCAGGGCCTCACCTGACGCTGCTGAGATGGGGTAGCCGTTCTTCCTCCAGGTGACCTGGGGCTCTGGTGTTCCGCTGACCTTGCACTCCAGCAGGATCTTGCCGCTGATGTTGACCTCCAGGTCCGTGAGGTTCTGGATCACGTACGGCGCCGCCTTTGCTGCGGCCGCAAAGGGAAAGAGCCCCCAGTCAGGTTTGGGGAGGCACCTCCCTCCCTACCCCTCCTTGCACGGCCTCTCTGGGCTGCACGTGGCAAAGATTTGGTTGATCAGTCGATCAAAAATCCCCCAAAAGGTTCCAGGAGGAGTGGGGGAGTTTATTTGGTTTATTTTCACACTGCCTAAGCTTAGGTTCGGCTGCAGCTCCAACTCCTCATCCTCTGCGGAAAACAAAGGACAGGGAGTGGGTGGTGCACATGCAGAGTGAAGACAAAAAAAAAGAGAAAGGAGGAGGCAAAGAGGAAACAGTTCTAAAGGTTTTATATCCTCCATCAGGAGTGCAGTTTTCTCCTTACTACAACCATGCTAACCCCCACTTTATATTCATTTATAAAAGGTGCAGGACAGCAATGAATAAAATCCCAAGCACAGCATAAAAAATACCCTAAACCTGCACTAAGGACAGGAGCTGGGGGGTATTAGAGCACCGAAAAGACTTTGTTTGAACGGGGAAGGAAGGCAGGTTTGGAGGGGCATTTCCATGTGTGCTCTCCACAAGAATTGCCTGACATGTGCCAGACAAATAACAGACCCCAGTCGTTCTCAGAAGAGTGTGATCCTGATTCCAGTTCTCCATGGATGTATTCCCAGTCTAGCTGGGTTTTTCCCATAGCCAAGCTGTGTAGGTGTGCGTGTAGGTGGAAATCTGACTGACTGAATAAAAATATCTGCCAAGGGAGAGGAAAGGGAAGTGCCTGAATGCAGAGTGCAGAGCAAGGCCGGTGCCTCATGGCAGGGGATGGCCCTGGTGCTGTGGGGACCAGCCAAACCATCATCACTGCCTAATACCTGAGTGAGAAGTGTCCTGCCCTTTGTATTCCCACAGCCGACAGAACCAGGCTGGAGGATCTTAGTGAAATAAAAGAGTTGGGGGCTTGGGTATAAGTAAGAAAATAATTATTATAACAAAGTGCATCCCTCTTACCCAGAATAAATGGCACATGCCACTTGATTTTACACTTGCCCGGTGATATTTGGCATCTGCTGGGTCCAAATCTATTCAGGCATCTCATCCTGGCAGCCGAGAGTGGGTGCCAAAGTCGTACAGATCTGGGGTGAGCATCCCAAATTACAGTTGTGCTGTCAGTGAATGGTGGGTGATGACTTTTGTCCTCAGTCAACTCTAACTCTGCACCCAGCATGGAGTTGGGAAGAGGAAATGCTGCTGCAGTCACCTTTATGTGATTTCAAATATTTTCTCCAAACCCAGCAGTGGCTGGGTGAGCGTTATCCATGTCAAGCTGTCAATCCCCACGGAGTAAATAACAAAATCGAACCAAAGCAGGACACAAAAGTATTAGGACATGTCCCAGTGCCACCCTCCCCTGGCCCGTACCTCTGACCAGGAGCTGGCTGTGCTGCTCCAGCGTGTCCGTGCTGTTGTGCTGGTTCTGGGCTCGGCACTTGTAGAGGCCACTCTGCTCCCTCGTGACGTTGGGAATGAGCAGGGTCAAAGAGATGGAATATTTGTCCGTTTTCCTGACCACGGAGTGGCCGGGAGCCGGCTCTGAGGAGGGGTAGTACCAGGCCAGGTGGGTGTAGATGTACTTGGAGGCCCGGCAGGTGAGCTGGACGTCATTCCCCACGATGGCCGTCACTTTGGAGGCTGTTTGCAACCCAGAGGGCACATCTGGGAGGAAGGGAAAACGTGTTTGGAATTAAATCCCAGCTGAGATCTTTGGCTGCCTGGCTGCTACTTGGGGGTCAAATTTCCAGTGGTACTGGAAGGAGCCAGGTTTAATGAGGCACATGTTTGCATGTGGAAACAGGCACTGGAGCTGGGAATTAGGGAAGTGAGGGTTCCTCTCACTGCCCAGTGCTGACCTGGGCTAGTCCAGCCCTCAGCATTCTAAATCATCCCATCTCCAAGTAATGAATTGAAAGCTTATAAATAGAAGGAGTTAATGGACTGAGAGAGTTTAATCAGGAGCTGTTTCCATCCAGGTAGATAAATGTGTTTGTGAGCTCTTCCCTCTCTATCTGCAGTCAGGGCAGGAGAGTATTAATTGCCGAGGAATAAAGAAACCCATTCCCATCCCTCAGGAGCAACACCTTCCTCCCCACTGAGCAGTCTCCTCAGCTCTCTCTTATTCCAGCTATGCCAATATTTATTTTCCTCACGTGTGAATGGTGGATATTTACTTGATCACTGGTGGATTAACTGATCTAATGATGTCTAAGTCCTTGAGGCCCTTAATTTTAGCAGAGAAATACTCTGAGTCATGACTCCGACCTAGCCACAAAAGAGTGAGCTGTTTCTCGCTGTATTTTTAGTAACTTTTCACTCCAGAAAAAAAAATAAAATCAATTTTCCTGAAGTGGCGAACTGAATCCATTTGAAAACAAGAAAAACTGAGTGGAAGGCCAGAGCCTGCCCTGCAGACACATTCCTGCAGTAGCTGCCTGAGATCTGCAAATAAATTGGGGCTGGAAGATACTCTATTCCCTTTTGATTCTGTTAATTTTAGGGACCTATCCACCTGAATGAAAGTTCATGGATAACCACAGCGACCCGGAATCATTCTGCTGTCTGTTAGGTCAGGATTTTTAAGGAGCTGAGAGTCCTGAGGAACCTCTTATCAATGTTACCAGGGACGGGACACCTTGGGAGGGCTCACTCTGGGCCACCTTCTGAACAGGAACAGGTTTGCCCGAAATCTGAGAGATTATTCAGTGCCAAGCTGTTGGTGAGATGCTTTCTCAAGCCAGGATGAGCTGGGTGGGCCTTTGAGAGAGACAGAAGTTAAAGCAGAACGAGTGTGCAGTGCACTTGCCATCTGCACATTCCACCCGGAATTCGGCCAGGGGCTCCCGCTGCAAAAGGTTCTGCAGAAGCTGCAGCTGAGCACAAATAGTGAGGCTGCTGAAACAACCAATCTGCTTTACAATAAACCCTATATTCTATAAAATACAGAGCCCTGGAGGAGCTTTCAGATGTGATTAAAAGTCTCTCCTCTTCACGAGTCACCAACCCACGAGCTTTTGCTTCATGGTTTTTAAAGACTGGCACCAGAAACACTTCACAAAAGATCCAACAAGAGAAGAGACCCCCTCAGGCCACAGCTCTGGAAATTGTTATTTTTCTCTTCGTTCCTTGCCCTGGCACTGCAGTTTGCTCTCTGCAGGGTGTTGTTAGGCTCAGTTGCTCTCTCCAGGTGCCAGCTGTGTGCTCGGGCTGCCTTGTGTAACACATCCACTCCTCGCTCCTCGTGTCCTGTGCTTCCAACACGTCCAACTGCTGCTTATCAACACGGGGGGAATGTCTGCGTCCACCAAAACCTCTCTAAGCGGGAAAATTGAGAGCCAGTGAGAACAGTGGGCTGTGGCACAAGCAGCATTTCAGCATCTCCTCAATGTCTCCAGCCAAAACGTGGAACAAGTGCTGGATCCCTTGGGATAAGACTGCCTTGGGAATGACACAGCTTGGGCTGGAGCATTTGGGTGCAAATTCCCAATGAATGGGATGTGTCCATTCCCAGGCCCTGAGTTTTGAAGGATGCTCCATAGTTTTGCTTTGCTGCTGGACTTGAAAGTTGCCAGGTTTTTTTTTTTACCGACTTAACATTCTGGGAGCAGAGGCCTGGCTTGTTTTTCTTATCATTCCTTCTCCTGACATTTTTTATTTAGCATTTTGAATATTTTTAGCCGGAACCTGTGCTATTCTCTCCCATCTTGTTTGCCTTTCAAGCAGCTCTTTCAGCTCCGATAGAATATTCATTGATTTTCATTGCAGTGGAAGGAAAAAGAGAGGAAAAAAAAAAGTTGCTCTGCTCTCTCTTTTCGTGCTCTCCTCTCTCTTTTCCCCTCCTACCTGGATTATCAGGGGAGTGAGTGCAGCTTGGCGAGCACATTATAAGTCGGTTCATCTCTCAGACAGCTTTGCTTACATA
The DNA here is from genome assembly GCA_013398855.1 of Mohoua ochrocephala. Taxonomy (NCBI): domain Eukaryota; kingdom Metazoa; phylum Chordata; class Aves; order Passeriformes; family Acanthizidae; genus Mohoua; species Mohoua ochrocephala. The sequence goes on along the minus strand of VZTA01006284.1, from coordinate 43,289 downwards.
ATCCTGAACCTGAGCAGTGATTAACTTCCTCCCTCGGAACAGATATCGTGTTTTAGAAGGCTCCTAATAAGTTGGCTAAAAGAATGCACCACGGGGGCCTTTTCCCTTTTATCAGCAGTCACCAAACATTTGTCTTTGGTATTGTGTTACAGCGCAGTAGCTGCGAATTTCCCTCTCCACCGTGCGGGATTCCATGGCAAAAGAGGGAAAGAAGCCATTGGGGGGAGGTAAAAAGGCAGCATAAATCAAAGGCAAGTCTGGCTCCATTTGTATTTACAAGGAATTAATTGTTTTTAATTTCCTGTGCTTTCCACAATAATCTGTGTAATTCGAAACTTCTGCTCTTACCCAAATTCCAGCCCTGGGCCTGGCAGGGGGGGTTGCCATCAGGAACAGGGACGTAGGGAAGGGTGAGCCCCGCTATCCCGAACAGGGCTGCTTGTCAGGAATCCTGTCAACACCTCGGGAATGAGCGGTTTGGAGCCGCACAAAATCCTAGACCAGCTCAGCTCATCCATTGTTCTGCTATCTGAGAGCAGATTTTTATCGCCTGCTGGAAATGCAATATTTTCTTTCGGCTAGAAATCTTTAACTCCATTTTTCTCAGTTGTTTTGGCAATCAGATAAACCCTTGAAAAAAGGGCTTTGGTTATTATTTGTTATTCTTATCATAATTCATTTATATTCCCAGACCATTCGGGGGTTTCAGACGGGTGGGATCCCACTTTGCTGAATGTTGTGCAGTCAGACAAAGGCTGGAATTTGATTTACTCTGGACCTGCAGCTCTGTGGAGCTGCCCTTTCCAAGGTGCAGAGCAGAGATTAGAAGGGAAATTACACTTGTCCATGGCAGAGAATCCCTGCAGGAGACACCAGGGCAGCTTTTCACTGCACTGGGGACTTTGCAGCCTGCCTGGAATGTCCTTTGGAGCTGGAGGTGGACAATGACATTTCTGAGCATCTGCTGGCTCACCCAGGGCTTAAATGGGAGCTCTGGAGTCAGAGCAGCGGTGGGAAAGGCAGGGTCAGATCTCGACTGGATTGACACAAAACAAAAATCCTGGAAGAAGAGTCAGGCCAGGGCACGATGGATAACAAATCCCTTTAGGAGAGACTCCAGAGGGCTGCAGAGGGACAGTGACAGTCAGGACATCTGCAGGAGGGGCTGTCACTGCATGAGGCGATTTCTCATCATCGCCGGACCCCTTATAAGGTTTGGATTCTGAGTGATCTCCAAACCCTGCTGACCCTTCGTGAAATGAACTCTGCTGGCAGAGAAATGATTTAAAAATAGAGCCCAGTGCTATTTCTGGTGTCCGTGGGAGTTTTTGTGGGGGCTCTGCAGTGGAAGAACAAAATGGTTGCTGACAATTATTCCACAGGGATAAATTAATTTTTCTGCAATGAAGGTGGTGGTGATGAAAACATCAGACTGAAGCGAGCACATCCCCAGAGAGCAGCCTGGACAACACCTGAGGAAGTGTCCCTGGAACGCTCTGCCACGTCTTGGGAAAACATCTCAACCCTGCCCCGATGGAACAGGGGTTTGAGGGAGTTCAGCCTCTGTATCACCTTCAGATTTCTTACCAGGGAGAAGGGAGTGAAGCCCAACTCAGGCAAAAGGTTTGGCAGCAGCTCAGGGAGCCCCAGCTCGTTTGTTGGTGGGAGATAATGGGAGAGCAGGTCTTTCAAATCAACAGATTGCTGAATTAATTGTGGGGTGCCACAACTTGCAGCTGCTTTGCAGAGAGCTGTGAAATGCTACAAACATTTCCCAGCTGTGCCAAAGTCCCACGTGTTGCTCTCAGGCTCTACCCCAGCCTTCAGCTCAGCCTGTAGGTTCGACCTGCACAGATTTAACCACCTCACAGTCAGAAAGTGACCAGGTTAGAGCCTTGTTCTGTTGGACTTCCTCTGCCTGGAACCTCACAGGCTGTCCCTGAATGTCCCTCAACACTGAGACAGGAGAAAACTCCTGGGGAGGGTAGCCTGGAGCCTGCTCCAGCTGTTCCAGCTGTGAGGACAACCTGCAGAACTCTCCCCACAGCCTGCTCCTGCTGGAGCAACGCTCAGAGAGGACCCTCCCTCCTGTGGAGGAATCCAGCCTCAGGTCACTGCTGCTGCTTTACTGCTGCAGCATGACCCACTTTAGCACCAGGATGGCCACATTTAGAAAGTTTTCATTCCTTTCTAATCCATAAACACTATTTTTAAATGCAGCACTTCCAAAAGCCAGTCACGCTCGGTCAGCATCTGCCTCTTCCCCGGAATGGCACCGACTCCCAGTTTCCCCTTCACAGGCGGGAATAAATCTGTCTTGCCAAGCCCTGTTCACCTCCTGGTCTGCTTTGGTGGAAACGTTCCCACCAGAACCGCTGTCAGTAATTTCGCCCAGTGATTCATTTCCTTCATAATTAAAACTGCATGATTAAAACACTTGTGTCTCAAAACATCGCTAGACGGATCTTAAAATAAAAAAATGGTAATATTAGCTCACTGTGGGTGGAAAAAAACCCCTACACAACTTTATTATTAAAATAAACCGGAGTTGTGCAAGGTGCATGGGACGATCCAACCCTTTGGATCTGACCTTATGCTCGTGGCTTATTTAGTTGCTGCAGCTCTGGGTTTAGTCATCGACTGCGGCAGTTCTGTGAAGAGCTTGGAGAACCCACCCATACATAACAGCTGGGAGAATTCCCAGCAGGACACTCAACACTTGGAAGGGGTGAAGTGTCAAATTAATGGCTGGTCTTCAGCCTGCCTTGGACGTGTTGGGGACCTCTGATATCTGAACTGTATCTCCCCAAGGTGCACCTTGAAAGGCGTTTTCCTAAGTAAATAAGAGTTAGAACTTTGGGAGATATCTTTTGGAGGCTGAAAGCCTCTCCCATCCCCATTGGGGCCGCACAAAGGAGCTCTGATGGAGGTGAAATCCTTCCCCTCTACAGCTCCAGCTTTGTTATTGTTGGATTTTTCCTCCTGGCACTTGTGTGTAACACCAATGGGAACAGTGTTTGGCGAGCCCTTTTTTGGGCAGCAGGACTTGAAAGGTGCTGGATTCCTTTGGAGCAATGGAGTCAAACAATCCAGGAGGGAAGAGAGGCACAGGAGTGCAGATCCCTGCCACGAGCGAGCTCTGCCCTCCCAACTTGCTTCACGGGCAAGGAACCAAGCAGTGCGAATCAGACATTTACTTTCCAGGACACTTCTGCAATCTTTGTTCTAAAAATCGATATTTTGATGCAAATCCTGCCAGCCAACATCCACTCATCCAGAGAGTGAGCACAGAAATGTTTCAGTTTTGTTCTGGGTGAGCACTTGAACGAGGCTGTCCCTGGACTCTCCTCTCTTTTTGAGCTGCCATCTCTCCTGAAAGCATTATGCAGATCTTGATCTCACTCCTAAAGAATTCCTGTGTTGAAAGGTTAAGCAGATATTTGTTTGGATTTGTGTTCTTTGGAAAACCTCCTCCCTGCACAAGGGGCACTGCAAAGGCCAACGGGCCAGGCAGGGCTCCAGTGTCACCCTGCTATCAGCCCTGGCCCGGGCTGCATCCTGGCCTCGCTCACCTTCGCTGTGCCTGCTGATTTCCTTGGAGACCAACCTTTCTCCTGGCTCGGGGAGAGGCTCCAGCCCTCTGGAGGACCACAAAGGCCTCAGCTTTGCCAGAGGTTTCCTGAGGACAGCGCTCAGATGTCACCAGTGTTGCTTTAAGACACAGAGAGGGGGACTTGGGGCTGCAGCTGCAGCTGGAAAGGGCAAAGGGACATCGGGTCTGATGCCGGACGTGTCCAACTGAGCTGGATCCTGCCTTGTGCGGGGTGAGGAGCTCGGGATTGCTGGATTGGGAGTGCTCCAAAACACAACACACGGGGACAGCCAGGAGCCTGAACCAGCACTCGCCAGCCACGTCAGACTTCCAGGGAAATCAGAGCAGCAGCATGTGCCTTTGGTGTGGTGGTTGTGCTGTTTACCTGACACGTAGAACTCGATGCTCCGCTCCTCCTCGCCCACCTTGTTGGAAGCCACGCAGTAATAGACTCCCGAGGCACTGCTGTTCTCCATGGTGAGGGTGCTCACGATCTGCCCAGGAAGAGAAAACAAGGAATGGCTCTGAGGGTGGGGCAGCCTTGGCAGAGTGTGTGTGAGGGTAGAAGAATTGTTAACAAAGTTGTTTCTAGTTAATAACGGGTGAAAGTCCCAGACAAGTGCTCCTACTTGGTTTTTGTCTCACGTCATCTCAGCCCAGCTAATTCTCTTCCCTCCTCATTCCTAAACCTTCCCCTTCCTTTTTTTCCCGTCTCACCCATGAAAAACAGGATTCTCCTGTGAGAAACAGCCAAGGTCTTTGTGTGACAACATCAGCAAAAAGCTGAAGTGAAGGAGCTGGAGGATTTATCAGAATGCAGTCCCACATCCATCTGTTCTCTTTCCTGCTTTTCAGCCCTGGGTTATGTGGGGAACATCCACATTTGCACGGGAAGCAGGTAATTCCCCTGAATGTGGTACAAAGAGTATTGCAGGATTTTGCTTTTCCCCTCAGAGAAGGGAGGGAAGGAGGCGGCCCCTTTAGGCCTGGGAGCCCCTTTATTCCAAGAGCCGTCCTTGGAGCCGTGCAGGACTCGTTCAGTGAGGAAGGAAGCTCTGGAGAAGCTGCCAGTGCTGCAACACCTGGCCAAGGCAGAAAGGGAGGAGCGCTTGTCCTGAGCTTCACCACATCGGAAAAGGAGGTGGTTCTGTTACTCCTGGGGCTCAACTCAAACATGTCCTCAAGAACCTGTGTTCCTCAAACCTCCCGAGCCCCCATTGGTGAGGCCCAGCCATGTGGCACTGCCCTGTCCCTGTCCCACTGCAGCCTCTCAGGCTCACACAGGACCGTGTCTTTAATTCTTCCTTGTGTTCCTTTGGACTGTGAGCAGGAAAGCAGGGCCTGAGCCACCAAGATGGAGATGTTCTTGCAGGATTCATTCCTCTGCTTCCCCTGCAGCCATTCACCTGAGGAGCTCTGAGCCCTCACATTTGGAACAAATATCACTTTCTTTGCCATCCTCTCTAAGACCTTTGAGAATCAAAACTTATAACACCCTCTGGCCCTTTGTCCTTATCTCCAGAGAGCTCTTTGAAGTGCACGGAAGCATCTCTGGACTTTCTTTTTAATATCCTAAACTAAACTTGCACAAGACATTCCTTTGCCCCTCCTAAAGCTGCCCCATGAGTGTGTCTATAGCTGTGTGGGATGTATTTTCTGAGTTATTTAAGATTTGCTGAGATCTGGCACTTTAAATCCCGCAGGGAAATGAGTTCCAAAGGTTTTGATCCCACGTGCACTTGACATTCTGACGGTGAGCGTTTGCAGCAGAACAGGGGGTGAGGGGAAAAGTCTTTCCTTTTCATGGGCACCAAACACAAGAACGGGGAACCCCCAAATTTAGGGGTGAAAATGGACAGCAACAAACCCAGCTCCCTCTGGTGTCCACCACAGAAAGAGCTGTGCAGTCCTGAGTGATTTGTGATGTGAAAATAGCTCTGCCTTGGCTATAAAATCAGCCTGGCTAGAAAAGCAGCCTGCTCCTCCTCCCGGTGCTGTCCTGGAGCAGTGGCCCGATGCCACGGGCTGGGAACGAGCACATGTTCAGAGCCCTGAGCAGCAGCCACTGCCTTTGGAATTCCTGCTGAATCAGGACCAACATCCTTCTTCCCATGACTGCTGGATCTGAGGATTTCGTGTTTGGGAATAGCACAAGCCAATGTAAATGTACATGCTGAGGACAGAAGGGGATACATGTGGACAGCTTTTTAACAGCAATTAGTCTTCCTAAGTGACAGCTCTAGCTGAGAAGTGGAGGGTAACGCTGTAGAGCCACTCAGAATCATAAAATATCCATTCTGGGACGTGTCCAAAGTGTTCGGGGTGACACTGGGGCTCTTCTAAACACTGATGCAATGCCTCAGGCTGCTTGGTGGCCCAGGGGTAAATGCTCATGAGCACACACACACAGACAGATGCTGACATCTCCAACTCCATAACTCAGGAAAAGTCTGGCAGGGCAGTGGGAAAACAACAAAAAAAGAGCAAATACCTGTCCTGAGACCTCATCGAGGCTAATCTCAGTCGTGTCTAGATATGAAGGTGAAAAAGATGGTAAATGATGGTGGGAAACAATCTGGGGACAAATTCTTGGGGAAAAAAAAAACTACAGAGGGATAGAGAGAAATTCATTTTCTTGTTTGGATGCGCCAATCATTGTTGTGCACTTGGAGACCAGCTCGTTACACACCTGAGCACCAGAGATAAGGCACTTCCCTGACTTGGCCCAGAACTGGCACCTCCCAGAGCCCTCCAAACTGTGACTTTTAAAGCAGCAGCATCCAGCAGAGATCTACATGTGATCCCAGAGCTGGCAATTCAGGATTCCGAGTGATTTTCTTGTAAGATGAGTCCCTTGGAATGATTATGTATCAATCTCACACTCCAGCTGTGTGCTCCTGGATAAATCCCTGAGCCTGGCAACCCCGTTATCTTGCCAACATCTGAAATAAAAATCTCAGTGGGCAAACTAACCTAATCCTGGTTGGTTTGGTAGCTCAAATTTGAAATTTGTGTGTATTTGGTCACAGTGGCAGGTCAGGATAAGGATTTTGTTCTTCTAGAGGCCATCCCTAATGAAAAAATGATTTGAACTTGAGCACCCAGACATAGGGATCTTTTCCCCTTTTTAACAGTGCAAACTGGTGCAGACTTCTCTCTGCAGGGGCACAACCCCAGAATCTGGGGACCTTCAGTAGACAGCGGAAAAATTCAGAGGGGATAATCCCTGTGTGTGCTTAGTCCGTGCACCTGGAGAAGTATTTTCCACTCCTGGAATCAGAGCCAGGGTAGAAAAGCTTGAGATGTGTTGGAATGAGTCCAGAGGGGCCATGGAGCTGCTCCCAGGGCTGGAGCCCCTCTGCTCTGGAGCCAGGCTGGGAGAGCTGGGGGTGCTCACCTGGAGAAGGGAAGGCTCCAGGGACACCTCAGAGCCCCTTGCACAGCCTAAAGGGGCTCCAGGAGAGCTGGAGAGGGACTGGGGACAAGGGATGGAGGGACAGGACACAGGGAATGGCTTCCCACTGCCAGAGGGCAGGGCTGGATGGGATATTGGGAAGGAATTGTTCCCTGGGAGGGTGGGGAGGCCCTGGCACAGGGTGCCCAGAGCAGCTGTGGCTGCCCTTGGATCCCAAGGCCAGGCTGGACACTGGGGCTTGGAGCACCCTGGGACAGGGGGAGATGTCCCTGCCCATGGCAGGGGTGGCACTGGATGGTCTCCAAGTCCCTCACACCCCACACCCCTCTGGGATTCCGTGATCAAGACAGCGCTCACCCCACAGCTGCTTCTCTAGCCTCCTACTCCGAAAGCCCAGAGCGCAGCACTCCCTGCTCAGCTGAACAAGGATGCTGATGTGGAACCTGCAACTGCCTTAAAACTTGGTGTGTCTGCACTGAAAATGCCATTAATGAACTATTTACAGCCTGGAAATGTGCAGTTCCCAGTTTCCCTGACACGCTCCCAGCTGCCACGTGCTGCAGCCACAGGTGGCCGTCCCACCCCCAGCTCCTGTGCAGGCAGCACTGGGACGAGGCTAATTAATAACAAATTATTGGCATGTAGTGTCTAGACATCTTCCTAGTGGGAGCTGGATGGGATCCTGGCAGTTCACTGCATACCAAACACCACATGTCCCAGCCTGGGTTGCCTGGGTTGGATTTGGAATTAAGGGCTCCATTTCCTATTACTTAACCCAAAGGCCACCCAATACTGCGAGCCCAAGGAAGGGATTATTAGCTAATAAATAATTACTAGGAAAGAATAAACTAAGTTTAAAACTCAGTAAGCAAAGGAATAAGATGACTGATCTCTGAAGAACAGCTCTGACAAGTAAATAGAGCTTGCTGCTGGGAAAACTCCTAATGGGATAGTTCAATAAAGTCCATATGTAATGTTCCCGAACTGATAAAAATAAGTTATTTTAGAAGCAGCCAAATAACATTCCCCAGCCGTGCACCGTGAGTGTTTCAAGACATCTTGTAGTAAGGACAGAGCAACGAGACCTTTTTCTAAGCTGGAGCCAGCATGAATTAATATCTCTCGTTATTCCTTGCTTTCTCTTTCCTTTGTCTGATCCCTCCCTCCGAGAGCTTTAGTTAACAATTCTTCCTCTTTCACTTCGTTAGCTGCCCGTGGGCGAGGACGAGGAGGGGAAAACGTGGGTGGAAAACTTCTCAGCTGTCTGACTCTGGCAGAGCTGGGCTGGAGGTGGCTACAGGGAGATGGAATTACAGGAACTCCACCAGGGACCCCGCACAGAAAGCATTCAGCTCACTCCTAATCCATCCACTTGAGTGGCACACAATCACACTTGTTTGCATAGCCTGACAAGCCTGATCCAGGATCCGAGTTCATTCACTCAAAACATGCTAAAGGATGGACCGAGGATGAGTGGGAAGAGAAGTCTGGGAGCTGGCTGAGAACTTCCAGCTTTGCTCCCATCTCTGGCAGGGGGTGTTTCTGCCCCTGGGAAAGGGGAGCAGCCAGTGCCTTCCTCAGAGTGGGCAGAGCTGGTGGCAGCACTGTGCGGTCAGGAAAGGTGCTGGACTGGGCTGGGGACTGGGCACACTGGAGGGGTTTGGGGTGCCTCTGGAGGAACTGTGGTGTGGAGGGACTGATCACCTCCAGCCCTGGAGCAGGTGGGTAAATCCTGGCTAGTCCTGAGCAATGACCACCCCCTGCTCCTTCCTCAGTGACGGCAGCTATGGAATTCAGGAGGTCAGGGAAGACAAAGGGCCACTTCTGATGTCCCTGCTGCTGGCCAGGCTCTCACCGCACCCACCAAGGACAGTGCCATTCCTGTGCCCGGGCAGTGCCTGAAACACCCGTGCTGGTGTCCCAGGGGGTGGCTGCTGTGTCCCAACCCCGACCCTGTGACCGTGCCCCTTCCCTGGCACAGCCTGGCGTGACAGGGCTGCAGGAGCTCCCTGAAGTGACAGATCCAAACAGCCCAGCTGAGCTGCTCACACACTTTTCACCACACACGTCCCACCGCTCTAATGTAGTCTTTTTGTTCCTTCAGGAGGTCTAAACTTGGCATTTTTGGGTCAGTTTTCTTGAGTGGTTGTGAATTTCACCCAGCAGAAACGCCCACGTGGCCCGGCCACTCTCATATCGACATGAAAGGGAGAAAAGAGATGAAAAGAACCCCCCAGTGAGGACTGAATTATGCATGAGTCTTGCTATTCTCTTCTGCTGGTCCCAAGCTCAGGCCAGTTTGTTATTTTGCTAACAGGAAAGAAAATAAAATAGCGACCTAGCTCCTCGCGACTTGAAAAGTCAGGCAATTCCTGCAGTCACGGGTGTTACACCTGGTGTGAAAAAGCAGATTCAGAGGAGCCACGCAGTGCTGGAAATCCCAAAGTGAGAAGTTCAACATGGACTCAAAACCCCAGGGAAAATGAACCCATCACAACGCAACTGCCTCAGCCCCTGTTTGACCAAAACTTCCCTGAAGTCCTTCCTAACCTGAACCATGACCTCACGCTTTTCCTCAGGAATGAGACTCGGGCTTAGGAAGGCAAGAGGAGGTGAAATTCACTCCTCTATCTGTGGAATACTCATGGAATAATCATTATGAGGATGATGACAAGGGAGCTCAATTTTACGTGGCACTTCTGTCAGGAGATGCCTGAAGAGCTTCGTGTGATCAAAGAGCACCCGTGGTTCGCTGGAAAACCCGGTGCTTGCTGCCCTGCCAGCTTGCTTTGGGCAACTTTCTGGATCTGGCGATGCCAGAGGAGTTATTCCCAGATTTTTAGCAGCTCTAAACAATTAATGCGAGTTTTCACACGTGGCTGGACCAGCTTTTATTGCTGCAGCTGCCAAGGGTGAACTCTTGGGCGCTGACAAATCCTAGAGCCCAGGTGAGATGTCCCTGCCCATGGAGACTCCAGTGCTCATGGGACAGGCTCAAATCCCACAGGAAAACCCCAAACCTCAGCTAATCCCAGGTTCCTAACCCAGTTCCTGAAAGCTCAGACTCCAGCATCTCTATTTTCTCATCTGCTTGGTCAGTGCAGATGAATTATTTGCTGGGACATGGTGGGAATGGATTGGGCTATTTCTTGTCTGTTCCATTCCTGAATGGAATTCAGTTTTATTCCTGATAAAACTCAAGGAAAAGTCTGAAGACTTTTTCGTCAGTGTCTTTTTGAAAAATTATATTTTTTCATATAAAGATTCCAATTAATACAGAACCCTGGATTCAGAAAGGGGGAAGGACAGGAATTGTCTGCAATGTAAGCCGGGAGACCAAGTGCTGAATCCTGAGATTCCTATAATTCAGTTATATTCATTTGAAGAAATCTGAATCAGGACATAAAAATTAATAGAAAACGCCTCAGACTGTGTTTTCAGCCAGGGAGAAAAATAATGAATATCCTATAAATTGTAAAATTCTGTAGCCGGTAACTTTAATCATGAAATATGTAAAAGCTGAAGTTAAAGGGTCATTGAAGGGTGAGCTGCAACCCTTTAGAACATGTCTAAAAAGGAACTCCTGGGGATGCCAGGGGAGTGCAGAAAGAGCAGAGGTGTTTGTGCAGGGCAGAGCGAGGAGCTCTTGGGGAACAAGGAGACCTTGAGGACTCCACGGGGGCCTGGTGTGGAGGTTCCCTCGTGGTCCTCACTTCCACCCTTCAGCAACCAACAGGTATTTTGTGAGCCACAGCAACTGTGAAAGCCTTCACTTTCATACGGGGACTAAGAGAACTTGAAGACTGATCATAAGACATAGACTAAGCTCTGAGACACCAGATCATCCATTTAGACAGACTGTATATACATACTATATATATCTCTGTGTGTGTGTGTGTGTGTATCTGGAGACAAACAGTAGCCCTGAGAGTCTCAAAGCTCTTGTCAGCCCATTCAGCAACCAGAAGGTCTTAAAAAAGGATGAAACTTTGTAGAGAAATGTTGCTGAGCTCCATTTTTATAAATAAGTAGCACTTTTTAGGGAGTTGCTTTTACCTAAGATCTAAAATTCTTCAAGAATACACTAAAGCCAGAGCTTCAGGGGCACTATGCCATCTAAATAAATCCAATTTATAAATATCTCCCAGCAATGGAAAAACTCAGGAATGAGAGGCGAACGCTGACTTTCTCCTTCCCAGCCCAAGCTCCATGTTTTCAGAGCTCTGGTTTGGATTATGTTTAGAACTGGAAAGTCTCCCTGAGAAAGAGCAGATGGCTGAGGCACTGATCCTGCCAGATGCTGATTTAGTCTGGACCCAGTCCAGAAGAGCACTTTAGCTTTGTGCTTAACTTTAAGCACAGGAGTAACTCCAGAATTATCCCCTGCTCAAAGGCGAAGCAGGATTTGAACCGCAGCACCCAGCACCTCGCAGGATCAGCCACTGAACCATCTGGAGCATCCACCTCCAAACCTGGAGCTGCAGACCCGCTCCTGGAGCCACCAACCCCTGCAAGTCCAGCAGATAATCCCAGTGTCCCAGGCAGAGCCCAGCAGAGCCAGGAGACCCTGAATGCACAGCAGGTTCCCAGCATGGACATGTGGAGATCAGCCAGTACCATCACAGGCACCTGGGGGGCACTGAGCAGGTAATTCCTGGGGGGATCTCTGCAGTTCACACAGGCACAGTGACCCCAGTGCTGTTGGAAGGGGGAGCAGGCAGAGAAGTGTAGGAGGAAGGTTTTCCCTCCTACATTGTCCCAGGGAAGCGGTTTCAGCCCAGGACCTGCACACTCTGGGAATCAGAGCAGGCACCTGTGGCCCTGCAGGGCTGCACATCACACACTTGGACAGCTCCTGCTGCTGCTGGGAGTACAGAAAGCAGGGCAGGACAGAGGGGGACAGGACAGAGGGGGACAGGACAGAATGGGGCAGGACAAAGGGGGACAGGACAGAGGGGGACAGGACAGAATGGGGCAGGACAGAGGGGGGCAGGGCAAAGGGGGACAGGACAGAGGGGGATAGGACAGAGGGGGGCAGGACAGAATGGGGCAGCACAAAGAGCTCTCCAAGTGTTTAATGAACTCAGAGTCTTTATCAGCGTTCATGTCACAGCTCCCCTCGCACTGAACCACTCTCCTACTTTCTCAAGACTGACGGAGACATGGAGGGTTTTGACCCCAAAATCTTGGGAGAGTTTTAAACAGGGTGTGTGACATCATTCCCAAAGCCCGGCACTTGTAAACAGCAGAGATCTGAGATGATCCCAGCGCTGGGGAATTCCAAGCATGCAAAGAACCCTCAGCAGCTTGGGAACCACGAGCTGGGGGTGAGCTGACATCATCCCCATCACCCCACACATACCTTTGGTTTGTCCCCCTGCCTCATGGGGGTGTTCTCAATGCTCCTGATCTTGTTTCCTATGACCGTGTTCTCCCGAACCACAACTTTTGGCCCCTCAGGATTGCACCTGGAGGTAGAAAAGCAGAGATGGTGTTCAAGGTAAGCAGGGAGGTGTGTTGGAGTGAGAAAATGTCAGTCTTAGGTGATAGCCTTAGGTCTTAAATACTCCCAAAAGCTGTTGCTGCTGGAATCTGTTACTTCTTTGTGAAATTCCTCTATTCCTTCTTTGCAACATTTCAAAATTATTTACAAAGCACCTTGATGGACGCAAACAAATCCAGGACATGACCAGCAATGAACTCCTCGAACTTTCCAAAGATTGAAAATGGAAAATACTGGACAGCTAATTAAATCACGTGAGTTTAATCTGGCTATTGTATTTCCAAATTCAAAATGCCACTCACTCCAAACTGCAGGGAGGTGGATGTTGCTGGGTGTCTGTCTGTGCTCAGCTTCCAACAGGAAGTGTGGGCTGACGGAGTAGAATGGATAAATACTGGGATAGAACAGCAGAAGGCCCCTTTAATGCTGCACATTCCACAGAAGACACTTATCAGTCTTCATTTTAGAGTATGGGCAAGGAGCAGAGTGTGTGACACCTCACATGGCCCCTCTGCACCATCCAGGGCAAAAAGCTTTCCTGTCTTCCTGAACTCGGGAAAACTCAGCAGAGACAGCTCTTCTCATTCACAGAAATGCAAAGCCTTCTCTGAGTCCACCACGGGATTTCAGGAGGTAAAGTGAATATGGACTTTTACAGGTGCTGACCAAGGGCTGATGCTGCAGAAAATTCATCCATAAATCAGCCGTGCCTTTGCCAAAGCCACACAAAGCACAGGGGCAACACCCTGGGTCAGGGGAGGGTTTCCAGCTCTCAGAAGGGCCTCATTAGAAGATGTCTTGAGGGACTTCCTGCAAGGCACAATCCTGTCCAGAGGATGAAGGGGGAAAGCTCAGAGGAAGTAAATCACATCCCAGCTCTAAGGAACAATGCTGGTGCTCAGGGATTCAAAGGGCACTGCTGAGGCAGAGTGGGGGGAGAGAAAGAGAGAGAGAGAGGAAGTCAGACAACAGAAGGAAATGGGGGCTGTGTCATTTCCCACAGGAATCCTCCTCCAGCTTCTGCTGCAGAAAGATAAGGCTGCCCCTGGGGCCAGCAGAGGTAGAGCCACTCTGCAATTGTATTTAAATTGATAAGATCAGAGAGGCAGGGAGCTGCAACAAGGGTTATATGAGGTCCTTTGCCACCAGGTCGCTGGTTTGGATCTGGTTTAATTCGGCACTCATGGCCAATTCTCTCCCCCTAGACACAAAGGTCTGGAAAAGATTTCGGGTCATCTCTGTGGCTTTCCTAGAGGATGCAGAACCTGTTTCCATGTGGTGTTTCCACCCTGCTCTTGTTGAGCCCCTCCCAAGCAGAGCCCCTGTGCCTCCTGCTGCCCTGCAATCCAACAAAGCCAACAAATCCCTGAGCTGATTCCCACAGGGGCAGAGTAACTGCGGGATGCCTCCCTGGGCGGGCACACCAGGTCACTCCCAAGCTGAGACTGGATCACCCAACATCCCTGTGCTGCACCAGAGAACCTGGGAAAGGACTTCTCCATGGTTTTCCTCTGTCTCGTGGCTTGCCATTCACAGCAATAGATGAGTGAGAAAATAAGGAACTATTCAGCATTTTTCTCCCTTGCTTTCTACACCTGTCTTCATTTTTTTTATGGATGGAAAACCTGATTTCATCCCTCTCCCTGCAGGTAGGAGCTGAAGTGGTCAGAATTGTGCAGGACCTGGCTCCTGCATGTGCCCAGGGGCTACCAGGGAAGCGACTGGGCATCAGCCAAGGCCTCTCTCTGCAGACCCCTCTGCTCAGGGAACTGCAGGAGCAAAGGGAATGTCTCCTTTAGGCAGATCTCCACAGGCATCCTGGCTGTTCCCTGGCCTCTTTCCTCTCTGGCAGCTCTGCCCCAGTGCCTTCGCTGGGTGTTCACACCTCAGCCTCCAGCGCAGAAGGGTCCCCAGTAAGACACGATTCCCTCTCCCAGCTTCTGGGACACAGAGGCTGCCACAGGAGCCTGAGCCCAGCGTGCACGAGTGAAGGCAGCCCTTGGGAAGTGCCATGGATCCCACACGGATTTAAGGAAGCCAAGCCTCCAGCAGGTTTGTCTCGCAAAAGCTCTTGCAGGGCGAAAGGTATGTTAGCTGTGCCCACAAATCCTGCTGGTTTTCCTTTGTCAGAGCATTCACAGCATTCAGCAGGGCTAAGGAAAGGTCTGGGAGAGTCACGGGCATTGCTGGCCAAGGTAAAGGAAAATTCAGTGATCTTTAGTCACTTTAAACTTATTTAACACGATTCAGGTAATACACAAGGTGCTCAAACACAGCTGGGCTCAGAGCCCTGGAGATCTTCACTCTGTTTGTGGTTTTAGCTCAGATAAACAGGATGGAGTGGAAAGCAAACCTGACTGGAGACTACCCAACAATTCAGGAACATGTTCATCCATAGGGATGTCACTTACAGGGTGTCTGTGAGGTTGCAGGGCTGCCACTTCCACTCGATCCTCGGCTCGGGATTCCCGCTCGCTGTGCACCGGATCTTGTGTTTGCTTCTCAATTCCGCCCGCACAATCTTATCAAAATCTGTTTCCTTTTCATAGATCTTGGGTCTCTCTAAAGAAACAAAAACCACACAAAAATGCAAATGAGCAAATTTACATCCATGGTCATGTTTCTATAAAAGGTTTTGAAACATTTTGCTGGGAGAAGCGATGATCCAGTGAGGCTCCTGGTGTTGTGGGGAAATTCCCAGCAGTTCTGAAAATATTCCTTCACAGAAACAAGGGTGTTGGTCGTGGCATTTCACAAAACACATTGCAATGCTAGCACATTCATCCTAATTCCTTTCAAGTGTCGTTGTGGATCTGCTGGACTTCTGGAAAATTCATGCCATGGAACATCTCTTGGTCAGGGGTGCAGGACTGGGATCAGTCCATGGACTGTGGGCAAAATGGGATTGGAGTGCTGATGTCACCTCCTGAGAGGAACCTTATCGAGCAGCTGCCGCTCTGCAGTGCAGTAGCCAGGTCCTCAGGGCTTTGGGAAAAAACATCTTTTTTCATCTGAAATCTTTCCTTTTCTGTGTGTGTGTGTAACGTGCACTGGATGGAGGGGAGAAGAAAGCGAGGAAGGAGTGGTGTGGGGAGAACACTCGGAGAGAAATGCCAAGAAATCCTCACCAACCACAGACCCATTAAAAATGTCACAGCGTTACTCACATCTGGAGGGGCTGCAAGATCACACCCTCGCACTGGAAATCTCTCAAGAGCAAACTTTTTGTGACACTTTCAGGGCTGCTCGTTGCCAGCAGGAAAGAAATGCTTTGTCCTGTCTCCTTCCAGCTCCCACGGGAAGGCACGAAAAGGAGAAATAACGGGAAAAAAGCCCCAAAGTGAACTGAACTTTTCCTAACCTCGGACAGGGTGGGTTTGGGTTTGGGGTGAAAGCACAGGCTCTTCCCTTGTGCAGACTCATGGCTCTGCCCATCCCTGGCCCTATCTCTTTGTCTGCTTCTCATAACAGGAAATCAAACAGATTTATTGGTGGGGTCCCTCCGTGGGACGCCCCTGGGCAGTCAAGAGAAGCTGCTCTGCACCGAGGCCTTCTGACAAGCTGGGAAGTGAATGTAGATTAGATTTCTATTTTTCGGGTTAACTTATTTTTTCTGCTGTCAAGGAGGCCCCAGATACGTAAATATGAGCTATTGCCCACCTCATCAATCTCGAGCCCTTCCCCTCCTTTTTTTAAATAGTGGTTTTTTGCCTTCCAGCTCTCTTAGGAGAGGACTGACCAGGCTGATCCTGGGTCTTGGTGGGACTCTCACTTGGCATTTCTCATGGTCAGACTCTGAAAGATCTTCTGACCTTGCCGGTGCCTGAAAACACATCAGTGTTTCCTTCTCCACCCCATGGAAGCACTGACTGGAGTAGGTTCAGCCACGTCCCGTCCTGCCATAAAACATTGGCTGTTTAAAGGGCCGTCAGTAGGTCCTGATTAACATTTCCCCTGAGAAACCCAAACGCTGGCCCCTGTTTGGTGTGGCTCTCATTGAGCCGAGCTGTCGGAGTCCAAGTGCTTGGAGATTCCTGAGCAACTCACAGGACAAGCTATTGGGACTAACAGTGAATTTCCTTAGCTGGCATCTCATTTCCCATCAATAAATTATTTCTGATCATAAAAATAATTCTGTAAATTCTCCCCGGAGGGAGAAGCGCATTTTTTATTATCTCGGACGTTTTTCTTTTCAGTCTCAAGTCCTGTGTTTGACACGTCTGGACTGACCTCAAAAGTGTGATTTTCTCTTGGAGAAAGACTCGAAGTTCAGCGTGAAAGGTTACACAAGTGTTATGTGAAAGGTTACTCAAGTGTTGGTTTTTGGGCTGTAAAAACAAAGCTTTGCACACTTGGGCAGGGGGACTGGTGTTTGTATGTGTGAAAGAGCATGGGGAGACAAGGGTTGATCACAACCTTTGAATATCAGGACATTTTTCTATATTCTTGGCTGACTGTCACTTAAATTGTCCTTCTAAAAAAGAAATAATAATTTAACGTGATCCAATTCTAACAAGAACATACACGAGTGAGGAACGAATTCTTCATGCCACAATTATGGCACTATTAAATATGACTCGAGACATAAAATGAGTCAAAATGATTCATCAACTGAAATAATCATTATTTATGATCAAGCAATTATTTTCTTTTAAGTGTGAGGGGCTGGCTAGAAACGCCTCCCCATCCGTTCTTTCACAATACCCGGTGTGGGGTGGTGGCTGATGGTGGGCACGAATTCGGAGATGGAAGCAGCTTTTCCAAGTGTCTGTGCCTTTCCCCTGCAGAGGTGGTGGTGGAGGTGGTGTGACCCTGCAGGTGACCCTGCTCGGCTGTGCAGGATGGGGACAGGGCCCTGCAGGTGACCCTGCTCGGCTGTGCAGGATGGGGACAGGGCCCTCCCACACCCCACTGTGCTCCCCTGTCCTTGCAGGATGCTGGCCCTGGAGTACTCTGGGTTTGTGAGGGGAAAGTGGGGTCCTCCTATGGGGGGTATTTTCTGGGATGGAACTTTTCCAACCCTCTGCCCACTGCCACGGCCATGTCACCCCTGACTGTGCCCCTGAAGGCAGCTGGAGCTTTGCCCTTCCTCTTGCTGGGCCAAACCCTATTTACAGCAGCTGTCTCCACGGGTGATGGTGATGCCATGATGATTTTTTTGCCTTTTTATAGAGCCTTTTATACAGCTTTTATATCTCCTCAGTGCTTTCAGCCCCCACACCTGTAACTCCCTCAGTCTCACACCCCGTGTCCCGCTCAGCCAGGAGCCCAAACACCCTGGGAGCCGTGGCTGAGGGTCAGACAGCCCCAGACACCAAGGGCCTCTCTAGAACACATCCTGGGAACTGAGACAGGCCCAGCCAGGGGGGAGACTCCTCAGCATGGGGGGATTCATTCGAGTCTCTCCCTGGGCAATCTTTGATAGATGTGCTCATTGGCAAGGCCTGGGAGTTGTACACACGATTTATGGGGTGGGGGCATTCCGGGGGCACTTGGGCGCGCTGCACTCGGACGGTGTGGGGCACCAAGGATCCTAAATAAACACCGAGGGAAAAACCCCTTTCCCTTTCACCGTGTCTGGCTCTCCATTTTAAGACCAGGAAAAGGCAACAATGGAAAGCCAAGAACCGGTTTCTGTGGTGGGACTGGCCCTTTGGATTGGCTCGGACTGGCTGGTTCCTCAGGGCTGGCACCTGCCCAGTGTCCCCTGTGGGCAGGCTCTCACATCAGCCTGCGGAGGGGCTTTGAGCCCAAAGCCTGGCATTACTGAGGGGGCACCTCGCAGAGTTTTCAGGTAGCTCTCTCTCCCCCCCTCCAGACAGAGCTTTGCTCTCTCCTTCATGTTTGCCCACTGAGCACCACAGGGGTAATGCACAAACCCTGATCCCTGCTCGTGTCCGGCGTGGGGAAGGCTGGGAGCACAAATCCCTCTGCAAGCACTGCCAGAGCAGATCTTTCCACACCCTTCCTTCCTCCTCTATCCCACTTTTGCTCCCCACCCCTCCTCCCCAGGACCTCCTGCTCCCTCCCAGCCTCTGCTCCCAGCCCTTGGCCATGGCCCTCCCCAGGCTGAGCTTTCTCAAGCAGAAGCCAAGCAAACCTTAAAAGCTTTCTGGTGCCTGGCTGCGTGGGGAAGGAGGGCTGTGCAGATGGCTCAAATGTATCCAAAGAAATGGCTTTTCGTCCTCTCTGGCTGGAAGTGTGAGTGTATCCCCAGCTCGCCTTGCAGAGGTGCAACTGCTGCTGTGAGAGCTGACCTGAATAACTAAAGACTTGGCTGCTGCTGCGCTGGGAAATGCAATCAAAAAGCACTTCTGCTTACTGTAGGTTTCAAATTGATCAGCATTATGCAAATCTCACCTTCCTTGCTGCTGTTATCTCCAGTTTGTGGCATTAGGAGCAGATAATCTGTACAAGGATCAGGACATGAACCCCTCTGCAAGACTCTTCTCTCTCTAAATTCCTTGCAGGTGCCGTGAGGGGTTGTACACCTGTCACCCAAAGGAGCAGCCAAATATAGAGAACAGCACAGAGAAAGTTTCTCTGCCTTTTTTAGAGAAAAACTGCTTTCCTTTCAGTGACCTCTGACTGAACTGCTGTTTATGCACCTTCCCCACTACCATTTAAACTGCTTCAGAAAATCTTTTCACATTAAGCACATCATTAAAATAACATAGAGAGGCCAGTGAAGCATTAGTCTCAATTTTATATACTTTGCTGGACATGGGGCTTCATGAAAACCATCGATGGAGTTGCACCTCGTTTTATATTTACCTTTTCTGCTTCCCAAAAACCAAAAAAATATTTGCACTTGGGAGCCTTCCATCTGATGTTTGTGCAGTACATAGTGGAAATACAAGTGAATATTCTGGAAGCTAGAGAGGGAACTTCCTAGTGCTGGCTTGGGCTGGGAAAGGGTGAAGTTTCCCCCAAAGGAAAAACGAAACCCGAAATGACAAAGCTGTCTGGGTTCACTTCACATCTCATTTCTTTCCTTTTCATTAAAAGGAAAGGAAGAAAAAAGGGAGTGAAATGACCTGAAAACACAGCTTTTGTTTCAGACTGACCACCACGTTGTGTTTGACCCTGGCTGATTTTGTCTGGGAGCTTTTCTGGAGCTGATTGTTGTGGTTTTGTTGGTTTTTCCCATAGCCCTGCACCCAGAGCTGCTCTCAGGTGGGTGCACAGCCCCGTCCCCACGGTACCTGCAAGGAAACAGCTGAAAGGAGTGGCCAAAACCTCTCTGCGAGTCAATACCACGGCCAGAAATAGAATTAGGGACGGGACTGTGCCCCTGCCTGATCTCCAGCTGCTCCATTGTGACCCTCTGGAACGGGCTGGCAATGCCAGGCCTGGGGAGAAGCAGGCACCTGGAACCTGGAGGAACAGATATTGAGACAAATCACAGGGCACCTGACCTGCCCCACAGGCAGTTTTGGTGTTAACGTGGCAGTGCAGCTTGGTTTGGGTTTTCCTGACCTGTGTCGCTTCTGGATGTCTCTCTCTTCCCAGAGCAGGAAGAAATCTCTTTTCCAGTGCTCTCCCAGAGCTGTCATTTACCTCCAATGCAGCTTTGGGGCAAAAAAGGGGTGTTTTTTTTCCTTGTCTGTCTCTCCCCACCTTATTTTTTTACAGCGTTCAGAAGCAAATGGGTGATGAAGAGCTGCTCATTTTAAGCAGAGCAGGCAGTTTTCTAGGATTTTTCTCTCTGTCCCCTTTGCCTGCTTTCCAAAAATCCATTCATGTACCTGCAGGTTGGCTGAAGGACAGCATGGGAAGCACGTGCTGCCACTTCCCCCCTCACTCTGGGTTTTAGGGGCTGTCAGACAGAGATTGCTGCTGCAAAGACGTGAGCTGAATGCTTCGGATCCTCCTGGCAAACTCCAGCAGGCCCCCACCTTCCTCTTCCTAAAATTGCTTTGGCTACTTCCAGCAAAATGAAAATAGCTCATCTGCCTTTTTCATCAGGGGCTCTCCTGGGAGCTGCAAGTGTGCAGGGCTTGGATGATGTCAGGGAGAAAACTCTTCAGGATTTGTTCATGATTAGTGTGCGGGAAAGGGCCGCTGCAGCCTCCTTGTGCTGGCTGCATTTTTCTTCTCTTTCATAAATTCCCCAGAAAAACTTGTTTCTCTCCTGCCTGGGCCTGATAAGTGAGGCTGGAAGCATGGACTGGAGCACTGTGTCCTGCATCCATGGGCTACAGACATTGCTCCCAGCACCCAGGAGGAAGGCAAAGCCTTGGACTTGGAAACACATTGGAGCAGTGGCTGGATGGGGTTTATTTAGGGATTTCTGGTTCTCTCAGCTGGCCCAGGAGGTGGAAAATTCGATTTTCTCTTTTGACTTTTCCTGAGTGGCTCATCCTCCAAGGAGCTGGGCCGGAGCTGGATGTGCTCCACAAAGGAAGCCCAGCCCTGGCAGGACCCCGGGGCACGCAGGCGAGGGAAGGGACAGCATTTGTGTGGCTCAGACCTTCAGCCTGAACATCAGCTGGATTTCACCAATAATCCAAACAAAATCTTTCTCACAGTGTTCAGCTCGGGGGTTTCAGTGACACTTCCACACACGAGGGGCTGTGGGATGTCCCCTCTGTCCTGCACTGGCTGGGGCTGAGATCGCCCACCCTCAGAGCTCTTTTCCTCTGCCCTGGCAGAGCCCAACTGCATTCACCTCATCCTCAAGGCTCCTTCCCCTCTCCCTGCTCTGGCTCCGGGGGGGTGATGGGGCTTTGTTCTCATGGATCACCACACATTTCTCGGCTTTTGTGGCGATCACTGGGGACTCCTTTGATGTCCACTCATCCCTTGCAAGCCAGGGAAGGTCAGGCACAGAATTGCCTTTGCCTTTGATTTTTAAACCAAAATGTGAAGAGCTGGCCTGACTACAGAGTAGGGCAATGTGCATCATTCAGTGCTGCGGGGCTGCTTCTGCCTGGTAATGAATCTGGGTGTAACCAGTACCAGGCACCTCTTTTGTTCCACTCCTTCCCAGGAGAGGGGCAATTCACAGGAGCCCGAGTTTCTGCTGCCCACAGTGGAGGTTATTTCCAGCACTTAATCCCACTTTTCTTACAGCTACCACACAAGCTTGGGGGATCAAGGACTGAAGAGGGAACGTAACTTCAGTTGGCTGGAGCAGCTGGAACCCGAAGCAATATTTGCTGGAAGAGCCTTGAGGGAGCACAGGAGAGAAACTTTGGGACAAAGAAGAAAGGCAAAGCGGTGAAGGAGCTTATTCATCCCACTTTTGAATTAACTCGTGCTCCAGTACACTCCTCACTCCCTAGGAGCTGGCTGCTCCAAAAGGGCTCAGCAGGAGCCCTGATGGACGCAGATGACTCGGACAAGGGTGAGGATGAAACACAGTCTGCTTGCCCAGAAATAGATTCGAGGGGGTTGTTTATGTTTTGTTCTGAAACCGCTTTGCACTCCAGCCCGGAATAACTCTTTTCTCCCACATTTCTCCTTCTTGGCTGGCTCAGATTTTCAGCCACCAGCTGTTTGCTAGGATTGTTCCTTCTCCTTGCTCCCTCCCTTCCAAATTCTTCAGGACATTATTTTCTTGAAGCTTTTCTCAATAAGAATTTAATCAAACAAAACAAAACCACAGCAACCCGCCGCTTCTTGGACAGTGTTTGATGTGTAAATATGTAAAGAAGGAGTGTTTTGAAAATGCAATCAGCTACCTCCTGGGGACTCGAGTCCTACAATGAGCCAAGGTGACTCCACACCGAGATCTGTGCTCCTGCAAGATTAAATTCCAGCTGCAGTGGGAGCAGGGGTGACCGGAGGCACAGCTAAGCCACTTCTTACAGAGGCATTTTTGGAATAGCAGCACGATTCTCCTCCAGGCCAGGCAGCTCCTTGCTGGACCTTGTTCTCCCAGCTCCCACCTGCAGCTCTGGAGTTATTTGCCCATTTTGCTCCCTCTCCACTCAATCCCTCTGCAGGTACTCCTCAGCTTTGTGGCCAAATCAAACTTTGGGGGAAATAGCTCCTAATGTTTTGCTCCTTCCCATGGAGTGAAACACCCTGTGCGTGCAGTGGGGCAGAACTCTGGGATTGCTCCCAGTTAAATACCCAGGAGGTGACTCCAAGGAAACCTGGAGCAGTGCAGGGCAGGAGAGACACTGCCCCCAGGGCTTGGGCAGGGGACGTCTGATCTTGTTCTCATCCTGCCTAAAGGGTTCTCCTCTGCTGCCATTCTCAGTGAATGAAACACTGCCAAAATTATCACCGTGCAGTTTGAGGGTCGAGCCCTGCTGCTGTTTCTACTTTGTTTGTGAAAAACAATTCACAACAACATTAACTTCAAACTTCCTCTCCGCCCAGCCCAAATATGCAGCTGGTGGCTGTCACAGCACGCCGAGTGCCAGCTGAGTACCTGTGGCACATTAACGGTGGATCGTTGTGAAGAGGCTCTCAGAAGAGGGGGCTGTGTGATTACTGATCCTTCCTGCACTGCAGTGTCCCCTTGCAGCAACAGAAAACATTCAAATGACATTTATCTCCTCACTCCAAAGTCTGGTTATGTAATTTTCCCCTCTTCTCTTTAACACCCTGGATCAGAACTCGCTCCCTTTCGCAGATGCACCTCTGAAATGAAAGGCTGGCCCTGGATTTGGGGAGCAATGCTGTTATTCCCACAGAAATTGCTGCTCACTTCCAGGTATGTGGTTATTACTGAGCAGGAGGTTTGGCAGGTGCTGAACTGCTGCAGGCTCCACCTTTAAGCCACAATGCAAAACTGATACTCCAACCACTGTGTCCACTTGAAGCCCAAGAGGATTTTTCCATCAACTCCACTAATCCCTGTGTTCAAATCCCAGCTTCAGTAATTGCAGGCTGCCTGTGGTTCTGAGCAGAGACATTAATCACACTTCCAGCTCAGAGGTGGTTTCTTTCAGGTAATCCCTGCAGAAAGGGTCTACAAAGTGTGTTTTGGTCTCCTTGTCTCAGAGTCTGCTGAAACTCCAAGCAATTTAATCTATTCAAGTGTGATACCCAGGTATCGGTCGTGATGGCTGGAGATAAAGTGCCAGGCTATTTGTGGAGAGTTAAGGGAAAAATTCCAATCTGCTTTCAGTTTGGAGCTTCAGAGTGTACTTGAAAGGAAAGCGAAGGATGCCCAGAGCTGAAAAAGCAGCTCCTGAAAAAGCTGTCCCTGCACTCTGATGGGAAGCACAAGACAAAGGGCAGTTTGGAGAAGCTTCAAGAGCCAAATTTGCCCTTTTTGGGCTCTACTCGCACAAATCTCAGTGAAAGGAGTCTTTCCTGGGCTGAGTGCCTCACACACAGCACAGCAGGGTGGTGCTGCAGGGAAGAGCCTGGCAAGGATGGCAGAACTCCCTGGGTGTTGGGTGCCAGTCCTGCTGCAGCCCAGCACACCCTCACTGCCTGCAGCCTCCAGCTGCCAGCCACGGCACCCCTGGGCAGGGGTTTCCCTGGCCTGCTCTCACTCCCTGACCTTGTGCCACCACAACAGAGACACTTGCTGTGTGCTTTTTCTCTGCTTCACCCTGGGACAGTTGGGAACGCTCCTGCAGCTGCAGGACTTTGAGAAATGGGGGGATTTGCACTTAAAGAATTATTACTGATGAAGCCTTTGCTGGCCTTGGTGCCTTAAGTGGCCACCTGAAACACAGAGGCCCGACAAGAATTAAGAGAATAAAAGGAGGTGTTTATCTGAAGGGCCTTCAAAGGCTCACCCTGGGCAGTCCAGAGGCTCCACCCCAGATGGACCCTGGCTCACGGGTTCTTCCCACTTTGATAAGTTTGGTTCATTTGCATCTCAGGGTTCATTCTCCAATGATCACCTCAGTTCATGATGGAATTCCCCCAAGTTTGCCCCCCTTGAGAGGCTTTGAGTTGACACATTTGGGGCCCGGTGTCCTTGGAGTGGGAACCTGCAGAGGTTTGTTGTGTGTGAGCAGCAGGAGAGAACAGCAGCTCCCAGGGCACAAGGAACTGCAGAGTCACACACCAGGCAGGGCAGGGTTTGGAACATAGAAAAGTTCAAACCTAAGGCATCAGGCTGACCCCTGGAAAAGCTGAGGATGAGCAGCACTGTGTGAGAGACGGGATGCCCCAAGCTTGGACACACCATGGACATGAAAGGCTTTGTGCTGGGCTGGTTTAATCCTGAAATAGCATCTTGCTGATAGAAAAAGGCTCTGTTTGTTTTTGGTTGCCTATTTGGGGAACGGCGGCTCCTCAAGGAAACGCTCTCTTCTGCACGCAAACACCAATATTTACCTTGACAAGATAGTTTATTATCATTCTTAATTCTCTCTTCCTTTGAACGTTTCCGTTCTCTGAAGAGGCAAAACCATTGTGTGGAAAAACAACCTCAAGTGGACCAATTATGCAGCTTAACACGTTCCTTCTGCTCAGCCGAGCTGCAGGACCTGACCATGAGCATGTTCTTGGCTCCTTCCACTCCTACATCACACATTCATTTATGTCTTATTTAAGTTTTTTTAAGCTACCATATCTTATTTACCATTTTTAATAGGCCAGATATGCCTAAGTCACAAGTTCTCCATTTTTTAGGTGTTATTCCTTTCTGAAGGGTGAAATGAGAAAAACACAGCTGCTGGAAGTGACACGGGGCAACAGTACTTAAGTATATAAAAAATTGGACAATTGAGAATATTTTTAGGTGAAAGGAGGGAAGAAAGGAGAGAAGAATTCACCACAGAAAAGCAAGCAAACCTGTCTCAATAACTACTCACTGCCCAAGTGGAAAATACAAAGGGAAAGCAGAGCTAACTTTTGCTGAACTCCTACTTGGCCTCACAATTCAATCTCTGTTGCCAAATTCAATGGATTAAAAGAGGCAGTGGATGTGCAAAGAGACAATGTGGCTCTGTCCTGCATTATCCCAGCAAGGGAGGTTAATAAATGGCATTCCAATATCTCTTTTCCCTCTATGGCAAGTGGACCCGCTTCAGTGCACACCACGCTTTTCTCCAAATTCCCCTGAAAATGAACCTGTCCCTCAAGTGCTGCCAGCAGAGAAGTGACAGAACAGAGACTGCAGGCTTAGAAAGTGGATCTGGAGCAGGATGATGGACAGACACAAAAGCCAGGGCAGCTTCTCCAGTTCCTTCCGTCAGCCCCACTGGGACCCTTCCTGTCCCAGCAGATGTTCTCCAGTGCTTTGCCCAAGCTGCTTTTAAATCTCAAGGGACAAAACTTCCAGCCCTTCTCTTGGGAAACTCTGCCCCTGGTTCTAAGACCTCTCTACTTGATATCCTCCCAAACTCCTATAAAAATGTGAAGTTTGTGCCCTTTCCAGGCATTTCCACCTCTCTCTGTGGAGCCACTGTGGCTGTGGGAGGTGCAGCGTCCCAGGGGAAGGGACTTGAATGACCCAGGGTCACAGTGACTCCTCAGAGCAGCTCCCCACTCTGCTGCTTCCATTTAACATGTGGGGAAACGAGGGGTTCGGTGGTTCCCGAGGCAGGTGGTGACCTCTGTGCAGCGCTGCCTCAGTTCTCATCAGCTCAACACTGGGAAACGTCACCCGTTCCTGCTGGCTGGCACCACAGGATCACACAACATAGGATGAACAACCCAGTCCTTACCTGTCACCACCAGCTGCATGGTGAGATTCTTGTAGAGGCCGTACTTGGGGTTGCTCAGGACGATGGTGTAGTTCCCAGCGTGTTTTGGCCTCACGTCTCGTATTCCCAGCCTGTATTTCAGCGGATCTGGCTCGTAGCAGGTGTGGTTGTCCTTGATCAGTTTGCCATCCTTGTACCTGTTTGGGAAGGTCCACCAAGGCTCGTCATGTCCCCGTCATCCCTCAGAAACCCTGTCACCCACTGTAGGGGGGATAAAGGGTCATCCCAGCAAGGGAAATGCAGCTCTAGAATCACTGCTTGGATGGGATATTTATTCCCATTATCCTTGCACACCAGAACTGATGCACATCTCCAGTGCCGTGGGATGGATTCATTCCACACCGGAAAAAGACGTTTTACTGGGTCTGACTGAACAGTGCCTCTCACATGTTCAACTGGGATCTAAATGCCCCCAAATGAAGCTGGGTGGGCAACACCAAGTGTGGAAATCGTGGAGTAGCACAATGTGTGTCCTCGGTTTTAAAGGAAGAGATTAATTCAGCAGAATTGTCTCTCGGGATGTCTCTGTGAGCCTTCACTGTTTCTGAAAGTGTTAAACTCTGTGACCTGGAGAAGGTTGGTCCATAGGGAGGTCAGTGAGGAATTCCCAGCCTGGAATATTCCCTCAGGGCAGGAGAGCAGCATCTGCAGGAGAGGCTCCTCTCCACCGCTAACCCCACACACAGGTTTATGGTTAGGAAATAGGCCAGGCTTTGCCACACACGGAGCTTTAGGCTCGGTGGAAGGATGCTGGGGCATCTCCCACTGCCTGAGGATGCTGGAAACTTCCTTTGCAGTCGTAAAAACAACCATCCTGAGAGACCTCCAACATCAACAGCTGGGGCTCTGAGGGAAGGCAGCTCTGGTGGTCCCAGGCAGCCACCAAAGAGCTCCACGCTGAGCCCAGGAACAAAGGCTTGGCAGGGAGAAGGGGTCGGTCCCCACTTCAACTCCAAAAACATCCCCATCCCTAAATAACAGCAGCAATTAAAAAGACCTCCTGGCACTGATTCCACCAAAATTAGAGGATTTCATGTGATTTCACTGCTAATAAAATGCAGCAAGGCCAGCCCTGAGCAACCCTTTGCTGCCTGCCAGGCTCTCAGCTGGCCAAGGACAGGTACTCTGGGGAAATGCCACCTTCTCTGCCAGGACAGGCACCCCCCTGCCAGCTGTCCCGTGGGTTTTAATGCATTAAAGGTGGAAAAGGTACTGTATGGGGTTGTTACAGGTGGAGCAGGAGGGAGGACAAGTGATGAAAGGGTAAAGAGAGACTCGAATGGAGCTGCTGTTTTGTTGCCCCTCCTGTTTAGCAGACCCACTGCAATCCTGGTGGAGCCTTTCGTTGGCTCAGGAGGATTCACTGCACTGTCTGCAAGGATCTGCTGGCACCGGATTGGAGAACATTATTTAAAAGTTCTGCAGAGAAACAATTTCTTATGTTGCAAATCTGTCCTTTTTCTCTTATCCCTTGCCCCCTCGCAGACTGAGCAGCACTGCTGGGGCTAAACAGGCACCCCTTCCCTGAGAGCTTTTTCCTTGGATCTCCCAAATCATCCTGTGTCCAGGGAAAGTGAAACGCACGTTTTTCCTGGAGGGACCCTTCTTGCACGGCCAGGAGAGGAAAACAGCCTGGAAGTGAGGGCTGGCTTGCCCAGCCTCCCAGAGCTCAGGCACCCCACAGCGGAGCCACAGCTCCTCAGCCGAGCTCAGCCCACAGCCCTGAGCATTCCCAGCTCCCACCTCTGATCGGTGTGGTCAGGAACAGGGGTGATTATTCCAGACAGGATCCCTAAAGGAGGTCAGGCATTCCTGCTGTTGCTGGGGGTACTCACCAGGTGACGGTCGGCCGAGGAAAGGCGTCCACCTTGGCAGCCAGCTTCAGGGACTTGTGTCCTGAAGTAATCTCGTAGTAAGGCCCTTTCTTGTGCCAGACCGTGATGTAGGGTTTTTCTGGGAAGAGAAATGAGCAGGGCGACTTGGAATGGCAGCTCTGCCACAGGACAGAGCTCACACCTGTGAATTGCTCTGTTCCCACGTGGGATTTTTTCCAAGACAGAGCTGCAGAGCTGCAGAGATCCAAGTGGATCAGGCTGTTCCCTCAGCTCCCCTGTGCAGCACAGCCTCAGCCAGGAAGGGCTGTTCCCACATGAAGGAATTCGCGTGGAAAGCAGAGGATACGCACCAGCATTGCCCCTGGATCGGGGTGGGAGATGCCTGGGGCATCTCTTGTCCGTGTGGAGCCAGCAGGATCGATTTTCCAGGGGCTCAGCAACCACACTCGGTGCCAGCTTTTTCAAACAGTTCAGCTCCCTCAGACATTGCAGAATCCCAGACTGGTTTGAGTTGGGAGGGACCTTAAAGCCCATCCCATCCCTGCCATGGGCAGGGACACTTTCCACTGTCCCAGGCTGCTCCAAGCCCCATCCAGCCTGGCCTTGGGCACTGCCAGGGATCCAGGGGCAGCCACAGCTGCTCTGGGCACCCTGTGCCAGGGCCTCCCCACCCTCCCAGGGAACGATTCCTTCCCAATATCCCATCGAAGTGTACCTCTTGAACTTGTTTGAAGACAAAGTGCTGGGAGCTGACTCTCATTGACTATTAGAGATGGGAGCTGACTCTCATTGATAATTAGAGGCTATAGATGATTAATGGATGTTTTAAGTGGTTGAGTTTCTCCCTATTGCCATTTCAATCAGCAGATTTAACAGCCTGGCATTATCCTTTAAGCTGAACACTCCTGGTCCCTGGTCCACCCCGGTGTGGCTGCAGCACTCACCGTACACGGTGACAGTGACATTGGCCTCCAGCCTGGTGGCGTTGAAGGTCCTGCAGATGTACAGGCCCCCGTCTTCCATGGTGACATTTTCAATGGTCAGGCTGCTGCCGACTTTGTACACGACATCACTCTTGTCCATCGCTCTTCTGGGGTGAGGGTGCTGGGAGTCACAGAAAAGAGTCAAAAAGAGAGTCAAAAAGCGGCAGAAACGGGATTATTGTGTTCACCCTTTCAAAGGCTGCCAGGAAAGAAAAGCAGTGACTCGTATTGAAACGATCACATCGCCCCAACGCTGAAATAAATAATATAAAAGGCAAATCAGCAGAAAGAGCTCTTGTGTGAAGTTTCATTATCAAGTCTAATAAGAGAGAGAAACAGAGTGGAAATGTGGCACTTTGTACTGAAATCTGGGCAGGTGGGTAAATAAGGAGATGCATCCCAGCCTTTCTCCAGGAGCAAATCTCAAGGATCTGCTGCAGGGTCAGAGCTGTGCTCTGAGCTTTTGGTTTTGAGGGTTTTTTAATTTATTTTGGTCACAGCCGGTATTTTTTCTGCATTAAAAACCTCCTGCTTTCTAAAAGAAATATATTATCACAGAAATATAATATATTATGACAGGCAAGTGCCAATGCAAATTCCCGGAGAATTTTAGAAAGCATTATCGCTTTTGATAGGATTTTTGATCCCAGAGATCTGGCCAATGAATTTTACATTTATAATGTTAGAAATATAAGGAGAGTTCAGAGGAAATCAACTCTTTTCCACCATATGGGGTTCAAGAAACCAAATTCAGTAACACTGTAGTGCTTGCACCTCTATAAATTCTGTGTTACATTTTCTGTAGTTTCCTCACTGAAACAAACTCAGACATTTTTTTTTTAAGGAAACAAATCAAAATTAATCTGTTTTTAGGAATCACGTTTTACACTTTCCCAAGAGGCTTAGATGCTTCTTTTCAATGTGTATTTTGCTGAACTAAGACTTAAAAAAACCAATTATTTTAGTTCTCAGACCAATGAGTAGAATCTCAGATAAATGAACTGATTTGGGAAATGATCCCCCTCTGTTTTGCTTTTTTTAGGAGAAGGGAGAGGGTTTGGTACCTCAAATGCCCAGTTTCTTACTTATTTCTGCTTCAAATTTGGCACTTCTGTATTGTATCCACAGAAGGCTCAAGACCCCACACTCAGAATTTAGATTTCATTCTTTGGGGATGATTTCCACAGGTTCAGTTGTGTTTGCCTTTGCTTTTTCCTACTTCATAAATACCAAAATAGATGGGGAGATTGACAACTTACAACCTGCACTTGAGACTTGTCACTGTGAGACAACCAGGACAGAAGGAATGAGGGAGTTTTTCTTCCCGAAAAGAAAGAAACACTCCTGGCTTTTCTTGCCAGGGTTTATTTGGCCTGAGGTCTGCAGTTTAATCTGCAGGTTCGAGAAGGGCGGAGAAGTTTTAGATTCATCCAAACACAAAGTTCAATCAATGATGGGCTTAGAAATGGTTGGATAATTTCAGAATAATTAATAATTAGGTTTTCTCAGCCCTGTGGATTTTGGGAAGGGGGGAATACAGGAATTCCATCCACTCACTCTGCCACGGGGACACGTCCAGATGAACTCGATGCGCCCGTTGACGAAGGTCTCTGCTTTGCACTCCAGATGCAGAGTTTCCCCAACCAGCAGCTTTTTGGGAGTTGCCTTCAGGGCCAGGTTCTGTATTCTGCGCTCTGCAATGGAAGAGGCAAAGCCGTGACCAGCAGCACTCCCTGCAGCAGCCACACGCGGGCCGGGATCCACCAGCGCATCCCCGATCCCACGGACACAGTCAGGCAGGAGTGGCTGCTCTTCCACGTGCCATGGCTCCAACCTCCTCATCAGATCCACAGAAAAGAGTTTCCAAACGTGGCTCATCCTTTTGAGGGCCTCAGCACGAGAGGATCCCCTTTTGTTAGACGTGAGACACATTTCTCCTGCCCTCTCCTACCCAGCTCCCTTTCCGCCCTGAATGGGATCCCCAAATCCCTCAATGGGATCCCCAAATCTTGCTCTTACACATTTATCAATGCCTTAAATACATCAGCTCTGAACTTCCGTCAGTTTTTTGTGCCCAGTACCAAAACCACCCCGACCACTGACAGTAACCCAAGAGAGAAAGGGATTTCCTGGGTCCTTCTGAGATGCAGAGGGATGACCTAAGAAGTTTTGTAGGTTTGCATTCATGATTTTAGTAAAAAATTACTCCAAAAAGGAAGAAAAAGGAGAAAGGGAGAGATTTACAGGACTTTCACTTGGCTGCCACACAAATTTACAAGGCTGTTGTTCAAAGCTGAGTGCTGATTGTATAGAAGGATGCCACGAGCTAATGGGAATGAAGTCCCAGTAAATAGAAGATATATGAGGAGATAAAGAACATACATGGAAAACAGAAGAAGAATAAATTCTAATTGGTTTCATACAAATGCCCAGCACTCAAAAATTTAATGTTTAGTTGCTTCAAATTCAGATTTTAATTATGAGCTGAAGCTCAGCTGTAAATCCAAGGGAAATGGTGTAGTAAACCACCGAGGGACAATCTATGAAAAAGCAACGATGTGAATTAGCGGTGTAGTGAGATTTTTATATGATGATCACACGTGGTTAATGACCAGAAGCAAAAAGAAAGCTGCTGTTTGGTTTATCCTGAACCAGCAGTTGTTTTAATGTAAATACAGCTCAATCCAAGCAAACAAAGCCTTGGTGGGGTTTGAATAAAACCCTCCTGTTTTGTACCACCTCAGCACTTGGTCATTTTTCAAAACCAGGAGTGGCTCCAGTCCAAGTTCTATTGAATAGGGGAAAAAAAGGAAGAATGAGTTTACTTTTGGCATTCCAGCTTGGGCTTGCTGCAGATGCAGACCAGTGAGATCTATCAAATCTAACTGAGGCTAAGCAAGGAATAACACCCAGGAGCTGCCTGTGAAACAGAGGCTCTGTGGGGGTCCCTGGGCACTCACCCAGTCTCTGGGCCGCGTAATAGGAGTTGAAGACGCTGCCGTTGACGTGGGCCGAGCACGTGAGGATCCCAGAGTACACAAAGGAGTGGGAGGGGATGACAAAGCCTCTCCTGGGGTCCCACAGCATCCTCTTGAAGTTGATCTCTACAGAAGAAGGGTACTGCAAGAGAACGGACAAGGAGTGAGGATTCCCGTTCCCCTCGGAGCCAGGATTTCTCGTAAATGCTCTTGAAATAATCAAGCTGTGGCATCTCTGTTTAGAACCATGAGGGAAAATAAGACAAATTTCAGAAAGAGATCTGAGACCTGAGGCTTAATCATGCTTTAGCACTCATGAAGGTCAAAGCTGGAAGTGGCAAATGCACACTGAACCAGATCGGTGACTAAACAGATCTGACAAGACTGAAAAAGCTTTTTTTGCCCCGAATTAAAATCACGTTAAGCAAAATTAAAAGTCTGAGTTGTGTGTCTTAGCATGAATTTCTTAATAACAAAGATGATAAATTGAGATAGCTGGGATCTGCTTAGCATTAGCAATAGGCACCTTTCTCTGTGCATGTTTAAAGAGAGTGCAATGATTTTAAAGTATAATGGTAACATAAGGAACTTAATTTACGGTGGCAAAGAGTCCATTTTCCACAAGAATAATAAAACGTGATAAAGCTGAACTTCAGGGTTTGGCAGCTCTGCTCCCCGATGGCTGGGGGAAGGGGGAAGAAAAAATAACCCTGCTCAGGAGGCCCTTTTCAACACCACACACAGATTAAATGTCTTCGTAAAATATTCACAAATATCTATTTAAACAATCAAACAGAAAAGCGTCAACACTGCTCGAAGGAAATCACAGTGGCTTTCCTCCCTTTGAAGCGCGTTGTCTCCTGGAGATTAAATTTGGAAGGAGAGGATGTTCTAAATTTGTCCGATGGCCTCGCTCACCTCTCCTCCCCCATGCTCACCTCCGCCCCTCTCCCGCCCCGCTTCCTCCCGGCACGGGAAGCCGCCACCTTGGCGCTGTGGAATTCCCAGCCAGGGCCACGCCAGCGGTGCCACCCGCGGCTGGATCCCGGCGCTTCCCAAGGCTCCATGTCCCAGCAGCTCCTGGCCCTGAGCGCTCCGCTGGGAGCTGTGCCCACCCTCTGCCTCACTGCCCTGCGCTCCGGCTGCTCGGCCTCGGATGGGGAAATCTTCTGGGGACACCTTCTTGTGGGAGAGAATTAGGTGAAGGTTTCGTTCCAGCAGCGAGTCTGGAGAAATGACTGGGAATTTAGCTGGGAAGCAGGAAGAGCAGGGCTGCCCATCAATAAGGGAATAAATGTGGAGATGGGGGTTCCAAGGCCAGCCTGAGGCTCACGTGACGGTGCCAAGGTCAGCAGCACTGCTCCAGCCATGAATCTGGTGGAAGCAGGCTCAGATCAGACTGGGATGTTTCATTTTTATAGCCAAGGAGGAAAAGTGGTAACACTTATCCAGCCTAAAGTGATAACTGGAGAGGAGCTTTGCTCTCCCCTTTAATCCCTGCTAGCAAAATTTAAAACTAGAGACCTCCAAAGCCGTGGGGCCCCTGCTGTCCCTCTGCACCTCTGCTGGGAACGTGCCATGGAGCCGGAGCACTGTCCCAGGCCTCTGTGATCCCCTGTGCTGCCTCCCAGGAGAAGGGGACATCCAAGGCATGGACCTGCCACGAGGAGCAGAGGTGCTCAGACTCCTCTCTGCCGTGCCCAGAATGGCCTCATTCCTCACAGCTCCTCCAGACCAGGCTGGAAAAGGGGCACAGGATGAGCTCCTGTCCCCATTAGGATTTCCTGAGCCGTCAGCCTGGCAGGGGAATGGAAAGGCAGAGAACTCCTGATGTAAAATGCAGGATTGGAGCCAGGAGACCTCTGTCCTGTTCCTCACTCCATGACAGGCTGCTCTGGAGAGCAGCTCTGAAGCCCTTTAAATGAGTGACTCCACTGAGTGATCAGGGCCCAGACCCTCAATTTCCATTTTTGTGATCCCAAACAGCCTTGGCCTGCACAGAGCGTGCTGTAACCTTGACATTCAGGTGTAACTGCTGCCAAAGGGATGGATGCTGGAGCCATCAACTCCCAAGGCTGAAACTTGGTTCGAATTGATGAAATGAAGCAAAAATGGGCAACTGTTCTGAGGAGGTTCCAGGAATAAAGGAGAGAAGCTTTCAGAGAGAGCCAGGTGTTATACAAAGAATTTTGAAGGAAAATAGTGCTTTGTCATCTACCTCTGCCAATGTATGGAGGAACATCAAGCCACAACATGAGAAGGATATGTGATAAACTCAGCCCAATCCCCAAAAATCTTTGTACCCAGTTCAACAGTAACACACTGCAAGAACGAGTCCATGTTTCTGGATGTTCAGTGTCTTTGCTATTTTTTATTGAATTTACCCAGCTTTATACACCTTAATTTGTGTTTTTCCCCTCTGTGTTGGCAGCCCAGACCTTGAACTGAGTTTCTCTGAAGCCATCTCTTACCTGGATGAGCTTGGGTCTGATGTCTGGCGAGGTGACCCGGCAGGGGACCACCACCGTTTTCGTATTGTCTGTGATGTAGATGATTTCCGGATGTTCCGAGCGCATCTCCACGAACGGATTCCTGTAGTCTGCAGGGAAAGGAACGTGGATTTGAAAAATTCTCGGTCACTGGAAGGGCACTGACCTGCCCACAAAGGCTCCCTTGGAGTCAGGACACCCAGTGACCTCCTGCTTGTGTGCGAGTGCCACTGTCCCACAGGGATTAGGGCCAACGACCAATTCCTTGGATTTAGCCCCATGTTCATCCAGAAATTGCCCAGAATGGCACATTTCTGTGCAGACACGTGAAAAACTTCATGGATTACCAACTGAAGATGCCAAGATACGCCTGGGCCTTGTGAGCCCTCCTGTCCTTCATCTGGGGATACCAACGTGCATTTCTTGACTGACGGCAACAGCCTTTGCTCAAGGAATCCCATGGAAATACCCAAGTGCTGTCACCTGGAATTAACCCTCAGAGAATCAGCTCGGTGCAGAGCTGGAGCTCCTTTGCTCCACCAGCCACCCCAGTTTCACTCCCAACCACACCAGGGCACAGATGGACACAGCAGAGTGGCCCTGCTGGCCTTTTGTGGGGTTTGGAGCTTCATTTTAGCTCTGAGAACTGAGAATTTTGTCTTCAGCAGACAAAACGAACCATGGGCTTCATCAGGAGGAGAGCAAGTGTTAGCTGGGGCTGTGCGTGTCAGAAAGGCCACACGTGAGGTGATGATGGTGCTTCACAAAAGGCACTCGGGGCACTGTGCAAGGACCAGAGGTGTGGGATTCGTGTGGGGAGCTGGGACGAGGGGCTGAGCAGGAGCACTGAACATGATAGAAACCCAAAATCTGGATGATTCCTCTAATTTCTAGTACTGTCTGTCCATGCCAGCTTTTCTTCCACGCCAGTGGTTTATTCTGGCCGAGCTTTGGTGTAAGGGCATTGCAGGAAACGTTATGTGAGAGAGATTAATTAGAATTAAAACATCAGACCTGTAATCTCCCCACATTTAGGAAGTTTCAGATACACATCTGAACTTTCTGGTCAGGCAGGCCCTGGTTCTAATCAAGCCTTGAGCTGAGAAACCTGATCTTTGAACCACAACTCTGTAGCTTGGTCCGAGCCCCAAAACAAATAGGAAATATTTATACTCAGTCCAGTGCCTTGTGCACTTTCCCAAAAATGCTGAATTCTCCTGTTGAGTCACATTATGAAAATGTGTTTAGTGTTTGTCCCTGAGCTCCTTAATCCCTCTGCAGTCTTGCTCTCCAGTTGAACCATGCTGGGAGGTATCAAATGTGACAGTATTTTTATTTTTATTCTACTTAAAAAAAAAGACAGTGGATAATTAAAAGAAGATCCTTGGGTTATTTGTAATAGGAAAAACACAGAGAAAGTAGGTTTTTTGTGGATTTGCAACAAAGGGCAAAAAAATGTCAGGGGAAATGCAATCACAATTATTTCTTGTCCTGTGGAGAAAAGGAGAGAACAAGGAATGTGCCACACAACAGGGGATGGTCAAAGGTATAGGATGGTCAAAGGTATGGGATGGACAAAGGTATGGGATGGATGGAAAAGGGTACAGGATGGATGGAAAAGGATATTGGCCAAGAGGAAACTTGCTGGGAAAAAAAATGAGCTTCTTGATACCAAACTATTCACAATTCAGGATCAAATCTTGATGGAAAAGATGGAAGCACTGAATTCAAAAATCTTTCTGCCAGTATTTTTAGAAAGAATTTCAGAATAGCACTGTTTGTTTAAGGAGTAACATAAGTCAAAAGAAGGCAGCTAAGCAAATATTAAGTAATCCTAAAATGCAGGAAAATATTGAACTGTGCAATGATTGATGCATCTTAGTCAAAACAGAATAAAATGTCTCAAAAATATTTCCTGTTCAGGGGAAAAAATATAATTATTTAACCCCCTTCTCTCCCCAACTCCAAGCCTCATCTCTACCAAATTTTGAGACTCACAAGAGACCTAAAATTAATCTACCTTTTTCCAGCTGCAAATAGGGCAGATCTGGTACTACTGATTCACCTAACGGGAAGCAGGGATTTACAGGGTATGTGACAGAAGCTGTATTTCAGTCCTAATTGATTTTTAATAGCAGCCTGCTCCTGAATTGCCATATGTCCAACCAGGGGCTGCAGATAAACCATCCCAGATAAGCTACAATCTGAGTTGGAAGCCGAAATAGATAAATCCGGCCTTCTACCATCACTATTTGAAATCTTGATGGTATCTTAAAATCAACGTGCACTTCACAGCAGCAAGAGGCAGTTTGTGGGTGATAAAGCTTGGGAAAAGGAAAGGATGGCTTCAGCTGCATTGATTGTTAATCACTCGTGGGTGTCGGGTCTCCTGGGCGTCATTCTCACTGCTTTTGGGAAAAAAAAGGAGAAAAAGGTTTTCTATTTTTGTGGGTTCTCCCCTTTGCTAAGCCGGTGGGGTGTCCTAGAGCAGATGGCTGTGATTTGTGTTATCTCAGGGCTTCGTGTTATCTCAGGGCTTCGTGTTATCTCAGTGATTTGTGTCATCTCAGTGATTTGTGTTATCTCACTGCTGTGTCCAGTTTATACCCAAGCCTGGAGAGTTCTCTGCCTATGAAAGGGCTTTTCCCTCCCTGTTTCCATCTGCAATATCACAGCTCTTAAACAGGTGGGGATACCTGTGGGGGGATACCTGTGGGGGATACCTGTGGGGGGATATCTGTGGGTGGGATATCTGTGGGGTGATATCTGT
>VZTA01006283.1:329178-346411 GCA_013398855.1 Mohoua ochrocephala | reverse complement strand
ATTTCCACCTCCATCTCTTCTTCCATCTCCTCCTCCACATCCACCTCCATCTCTTCTTCTCCATTCTCTTCTACATCTATATCCATACTCTCCTCTATATCAATCTTCATATTGATTTCCATCTCCTCCTCGGTGTCTGTGACAGCCTGCATAGGGAGCAAAACCTCAGAGTGGGGTCCCTGTCCCACACCATCCCCACAGAGCTCCAGGAAGTCCAAGGGTGTCCATAGAATGGCACTGTACCTTCATTGGGACAAAAGTGAGCACTCTACAGGGAGGGATGGCAAGATCCAGGCAGCAGGGACTGTTCAGGACGGCAGCACCAGGGATCTGGGTGACAGGGATGTTCTCGGATCAGGGTGAAGGGTGGGCTGACACAAGGGCCGATGGTCACATTTTGCTCCTCGCCGGGCGAACACGGTTTGAGCCGAAGCACTTCCTGTAGTGACTCACAAGGATTCACTCCTGTGATGCTCCTCCGTGGGCAATGGGGACCGTAGGGTGATAGAATCCTTTCATGATTTTGCTTGGCATGGAGCCTGAAGATCATATCATCCAAACCTGAGCTTCCTCCCACCAGACCAGCTTGCTGAGAGTCCCGTCCCCCCAGCCTTGGACGGTCCCAGGGATGGGGCATCCACAGCCTCTGTGCACAGCCTGGGCCAGTGCCTCACCACCCTCAGTGTGAAAAACCAGCTTCTTTAAATGCAACCCAAATCAACCTCCTCTGAAAGCCATCCCCCCTTCTCCTCCCACCACAGACCCTGTTGAACACGCTGTCCCCGTCTTTCCTATGAAACTCTTCAAGTCCTGCCCGGCCACAGTGAAGCCTCCCCATGGCCTCTTCTCCAGGCTCAGCATCCCCAACTCTCGCAGCCTTTCCTCAGAGCAGAGGGGCTCCAGCCCTCTCCGTGGCCTCCTCTGCACTTCCTCCAACAGCTCCAGGTCCTTCCTGTGCTTAGGACCCCAGAGCTGGAGGCAGGAATGGGTCCTGGAAGGGCTGCAGCTTCATGGAGAGCAGAGGGGAAATTTGTGTTATCCCTTGAAAGGAACTAAATGCACTCTTGTGCTGAGAGATACAATCAAGAGAATGGAGACTGCCCTGGGCAGAGCCCTGCTGCCAGTGGTGTTCTTTGTGGAGTCTGCAGAGATCATCAGGAGCAGATCCTGTGTGTCCCCTTACCCCAGCACCCACCCCAGAGCAGCTGCAATGGCACCTTGGCCAGGCCGTGGGTCCGTGCCCAGCTCAGCTCGGAGCTCCCTGCGCTCCCACAAGCACAGGCTCCAGAGCAAACCCTGCCCGTGGGGACACAGCGTCCGTGCCACGCTGGCTCCCTGCAGCTGAGGCCGGGCCTGCAGCACCCTGGGGTGCCTCAGAGCAAAGATTCTCCCAAAGGACTTCTGGATCCTGGGGACAGGAGAGGCTGCAAAAGCCAGAACCCCCCACTTCTGACACAGAGGTACTTCTGTGACCCTGCAGTCGAGCTGAAAGGAGAGGGACATGTCATACAAATCTTCAGGGTGTTTATTGTCAGGATAGAAATTCCTTTATATAAAAGAAGAGTTTAAAAATAGCACTACCCTGCTCTCAGAATTAAATATACATATATATACACACACACACACATAGATATTGATAGAAAGAATAATTACCATTTTGCTATGTGATTATAAAACCAAACAAGATTAATGATTAATACCGATTTCCAAACTATTCTGCCAAACCAGGGCAAGGGGATCTAAGAATTCCTGCCGCCCACCTTCCCATGGGAGCCCACCTGGGCACCACACTGGGAGCCAGCTGGGCATCAGGCATCCCCTGTGCTGCCTGCACCGCCCAGCTGTCCTCGCCCCACCACTTGGCAGCAGATGCTGAGACAACAGAAGCTCTCAGGGTGACACCACTGTAGGTTTTTTCTCTTGCAAAACAGCCTGCCAGGGCCCAGGGGGACTGTGCCATCCCAGTCACTCGGGGGGACACCAGGTGTCGTGTCTGTCCGATGACCAGCCTGCCCACATAGATGCTCCCCCTCATCCCAGACCTGCCAAGGAACGACAACTGAACCCCTTGGCTTTGCAGCAGGGGCTTTGCTCCTTTTTGTGTGTTTTTAGGATTTTTGTTTTTTTAAATACAGTCCACGCTCCCCTGGGGATTTTGCAATACAAGAACAAACACTGATGCTGTACGATAACCTAGCAATAACAATGTCATGTAGCTACTGTACATCCATCCCCGTGCCCTGCCGAGCGCTGCAGCCCTCTGCCAGGATCACTTCTTGTTGGCAATCTGCTTTTCCAAGTCTTCAAGTCTGGCTGTCATCTGAGCGAGTGAACGTGCTAAGGAAACAGCGTGAGCCAGACAGTCTGCTGGGCAAAGGGCTTTATCCCCTTAAAAGAGCCTTACATTTTCCCCACTCCCATTTATCTATCCCTCCCTCCCCCGTGTGTGCCCTGTCCTCAGCTGTCCTGCACCCTGACAAGCCCAGGCATCAGCCCAAAGGATATTTTTCTCGGTCAGGCTCTGCAGGATGGCCACGGTGTTCGTCTGGAACTGCACCAGCGCCTCGCACTCGCACGGGCTGCGGATCTCCGTCTCCCCTTTGCCCTCCTCTGTGACAGTGGGGGTTTGGCTGTGGTCAGACCACGGCCCCACAGTGCCCGGCTTTCCCTTGTTCCCTTGTCCCTGCAGCCACCCACCAGGGCTCAGGGCTCTCCCCACCATTTTGCCCTCTTTTTTCATCCTCTCTGCTCTCTGCCAGGCTGCCCTGCTGGTCCAGCAAGCTCACTGCCAGCCATCCCACCAGGCATCCCACAGAGCTGTCACACGTGTGGTCGTGGTGTGCCAAGGACAGCCAGTGCTGGGCTTCGCTTTGCCTTCAAGGTGAGGTGGCAGGGGGCATGTTGACTCCATATCTGCAGCCCTGTGGGGGTCTCAAGGGTGCTGGGGAGCCCCAGCCTGTCCCAGGGCAGGGAGACCCTCACAGTAACCCTGTACCCAGCAGCAGCAGAAGCACAGGTCTGAACAAGGACACGGGCCACCCTCACAGCATCCCTCAAGGCAGGGTGCCACTCCAGCTTCTGCCCGTGCAATGGCACAGGGGTGGTCGCTCATATTAATACTTTTGTATTAATCCCCCCCGTTTTTAAATTAATCCCCCTGGCTTCATCTTTTCCAAATCCCTCCCAAAGACCCACCTCTATAGCCACAACAGCCTGGTGAGATCCTGAGACAGCCTAGGCTCACACCAGCCTTGGGGTACTTGATGCAGGGGTGACAGACACACAAACCACCCCACTGGCTCTGTGGGGACAGGAGGGCCTTCCCTGGCTTGGGGTCAAGTCCCCTGGTGTGGCCAGGAACACCCACCTGGGCAGATATTCAGGGAGAAGTTCTCCACAAGGTGGGTCATGGTGGTGAAGTCTGCCGAGTAGGAGAAGTGCTGCTCCACTGGCTCCGAGGCGATCGCTCTCAGCTCCTCTTCCACAGCTTTTCCCACACCCACGGCAAACATGACAATCCCTGCGTGGCAAGGACAGATCCTGAGCACTGCGCTGGCCACCCCACAGCAAGCAGTCCCAAGCCCAGAGGGAGCAAAGCCGAGGATGCAGGATTTTCTCTGGGCTTCCCAAATACACAGTAGGAATTTGGGAAGGACAGGCAGGAGCATGGCAGCACTGCGGTGGTGCAGGCTGCTGCACGAAGACTCTGCTCAGAGCACCCTGTGACCACAGCAGAGCACATCTGCCCTGGGATGCAGCTCCCCAAGGCTGGATGCTGCAGCTTCTCCCGAGACAGCCACCCCAAGGAACCATCCTGGGATGCCCAAAGCACTGCAATTTGGGGTTCCCCAACCCCCCTGCACCTGATTCCTTTGCTCTCCTGGCCCATTCGGAGATGTCATCCTGGGAGCGTCCATCTGTGAAGACCAGCCCGATTCTGGGGATGTTGTGGGAGAGAGGCCTGGCGCCTTCCAGCTCGGAGAAGCTGTGCTCCACCATGTGCTTGAGGGCAAGGCCTGTCATGGTGCCTTTCTCCATGTACTCCACATCCATCACCGCCTTCTTGATCTCATCCGCGCTGTGGTACTTGTTGAGGGGGAACTCGGTGCGGACGCGGCTGGAGTACTGCACCAATCCCACCCGTGTGCCGTGGGG
Organism: Mohoua ochrocephala; assembly: GCA_013398855.1. Taxonomy (NCBI): domain Eukaryota; kingdom Metazoa; phylum Chordata; class Aves; order Passeriformes; family Acanthizidae; genus Mohoua; species Mohoua ochrocephala. The sequence continues at coordinate 342,256 of VZTA01006283.1, read as the reverse complement.
GGACACCTCCAGCAGGTCCACGATGCGGTTCACAAACTGCTTCACCAGCTCAAAGTTCTGGGGCCGGACACTCTTGGAACCGTCGATCACCATCACCAGGTCGACGTGCCCAGCTCCGCACTCTGTGGGCACAGGGGAGGGTGAGAGACGACCAGCCTGGCCATGGGCACGGTCAGAGTGGAGGTGCCTGGGGCTGGGGCTGGGCTTTGGGGCTTCAGGACACTGTGGGAACACCCTGGAACTTCAGCTGGGAAGGAGAGCAGACTGTGCCCAAGGGACTCAGCCCAAAAACCTCCACTGACATTCCAGCACTCCATCAAAATCTTCCCTAGGTTTCTCTTTTCCTGACCCTTTCCTCAAAGCTGTAGCATCTTCTGGGCCATGTCTCTCAGGACACAAGCATCCATCCCCACAGCAACCAGGGTGCTCTCCCAACCACAGCCAGCCCTCCACCCTCTTCCAGCCTAGCTTAGAGTCCCAACTGGGGACAGAGCTCCACAGCCCAGTCTCAGCTGAGCCCTCTCCAGGAGCACAGAGCCCAGGCGAGGAGAATGTCAAGAGCTGTGTCCCGATACTCACTGCTACATGTCTTGCCGTCAGCCTGGAGCTGCTGGCCCTCGGGGCACACGCAGTGGTAGGAGCCCTCCGTGCTCACACACTTGAACTCACAGCCGTGATCCACCCCGTTGCAGAGGTCGGTGGCTGGAAGACAAGCCAAGGGCATGGGGTTATCGCCATTCAGGGTGGTCTGGGAACAGCCCTTCCCCTGGGGCTGGGCAGGACAGAAAGGCACGTGTTATACATCCAGCACGCCAGGACTTACCCCTGCAGGACTTGCTGTCGGGCTGGAGCGTGAAGCCGCTGCGGCAGCGGCAGTAGTGCCCGTTGGGGATGCTCACACACTCGTGCTGGCAGCTGTGGTTTCCGAAGCTGCAGTAATCAATCACTGGGGAGAGAAGGAGAGCAATGGCAGAAAGGAAAAGACAAGAGGAGAGAGAGAGAATGAGAAGCAAGTGAAGAAGGGACATGGAGGGAGACAGTCACTTACTGATGCAGCTCCTCTTGTTCTGGCTGAGGTAGTAACCTGCCCGGCAGCGGCATGAGTACGACCCCCGCACGCTGACACAGTGGTGCTGGCAGCCGTGCCTCCCGTCTGCACACGCATCGATGGCTGCAGGGGAACAGGACACCCGTCACCCTCCTGTCCCAGCCTCCCTGGGGCAGCAGGGCAGGAGTGCTCCAGGGCTTCAAAGCAGCTCCCAGCGCCATGAAACATGAAGGAAAAGTCCTGGTGTGGGGGTCAGACCAACTAACACGGCTTTGCGCTAAAATCCAGGGAAAAAACACCGTGCACTTTGGGGCTGGGATGTGAATCCTCTGGTACTCACTGCCCGGACCCCCTCATCTGACAGGCAGCTGGTTATGCCCACATGAGTCCCAAGTGTCCCATCTCAGAGAGACGGCCAGGATTTAGCAATGCGGAATGTCTGCAGTCATTACAGACCAGTGAACAGAGCACCAAGGCTGCTGCTGGCCTCCCTGGGTCCTCTGCCGTGTTCCAGCTTCCCTCCATGGGACCCATAGCTCCCTATGAAAGGTCACATAATAGAAAGGGTTTTTACGGGAGCAGGTCTTTCCATCCACGTTGAGCCTGTAGCCTGGGTTGCACTCGCAGTAGAAGGAGCCAGGGGTGCTGATGCAGCTATGCTGGCAGCCGTGCTCCCGCTCCACGCACATGTCCACCCCTGCAAGACAGAACGGGCATCAGAGTGGCCCAGAGGCACGCCAGGCACACGGGGACCCTGGCTCTGGCATATGCCCTGTCCCTGCAGCAGAAGCCAGTGTGACAACCCACACAGCCCCAGCCTTGCCAGCCCCAGTGCTCACCCACTGATTTCCAGTGCATGGACACGGACACTGTGCAGTGCCCTGTCCTGGCACCTCGTTGGGGAGGGTGCTTCCCCATCTACCCTGCTCCTGGCATGGGTATCCATCCCAAACACCCCTCTGAAGGTCACCTTCTAGCCTGGGTGAGGAGCAGACACCAGGGCTCCCCTGGCCACTCCGCAGCAGCGGCTCTCACCCACCGCAAAGCTTGTCCTGGAACTGCTTGGCGAACTGCTGGATGAGCTCAAAGGACTCCACCAGGAAGACGTGCTCCTCCAGCGGTGGGGAGGCCATGGCCCGCAGAGAGTTCATGTCTGCTCGCTGGATTCCCACGGCGTAGATCTCGATGCCAGCGTTCCGGGCCTGGGTGGCCACCTCGGTGACACGGTCCTGGGGCCGCCCGTCCGTCACGATGATGGCGATGCGAGGGATCCTCTTGTGCAGGGGGCGCGCACCCTCCTGCGTGGTGAAGGCCACGTTCATGGCGTACTGGATGGCCAGCCCCGTCATGGTGCCCTGGGCCAGCGGGATGATGCTGTTGATGGCCCTCTCCATCTCTGCCCGCGTGAAGAAGGTCTTGAGGGAGAAGATGTTCTGCACCTGGCTGGAGTACTGGATCACCCCCACCCGCGTGGCGTTGGGGCCCACGTCCAGGTTGCCGATGATGTCCATCATGAAGCGCCGCATGGTCTCGAACTCGAAGGGGCGCACGCTGCGGGAGCTGTCGATGACAAACACGATGTCCAGGGGACCCGTCCTGCACTTCAGTGCTGAGGAGAAGGCAAAGAGAAGGCTCAGTCCTGGGGCTGTCCTCAAGGAGCAGAGAAATCTTTGCTCAGTGGCTGGGGGGTGCTCATGAGGGATGGAGAGAGCAGGTTTGGGCAGCCCCCACAGACCAGCACCTTCCCACTGCCCAGTAAATCCACAGAAGGTGGTAGCAGAGCAGAAGCAGGGCCGACAGGCTGGGGAGACACACCCTGGCTGTGGGTTGTTGTGATCGTGTTCAAGGGCAGAAAATGGGACTTGCAGAAAAGCAAAGCTAAGGGCACACACATACTTGGTGGAGATTGAGCCAAAGAGCCTCTCTTGGACATAAGGATGCAACTTCCAGTGCAAACTGGGAGAGTGTTTAGCAAGTGAAATGCCAATGAAGGTGTTTTGCTTGGCTTGTGTGCACCCAAGCCTGGGAGAATTGGGCCCTAATTGTAAGGAAACACTTTGAGTCCCTTTGGGATGATGCCAATCTCAATTATTCGGAAGGTCTCTGAGACACACCCTCTCCTTTCTCCATTTGGTGCCTTCACTGTTTTTAAACTAAAATTGATTTCGATCCCTCTGCCCTGGGAGGAGAGAGGCTGGTACCTCTGGGTTTGCTTTGTTCCCTGCACCTGGAAAGTCAGGCAAGGAGGAAGCTTCCCCTCACAGCTGTGCCTTCTGCCAAGGTCACAGCCCATGGGCAGGAGGGTGACAAGCCCTGAGCACGGCTGTGTCACAGCTGAGGAGGTGCCCAGAGCAAGCAGCACCAGAGCCCCCATGCTGGGGCCAGGCTCAGGCTCCCACCCGCCGGGGCAGCACTGGGAAGTTTGGGTCCCACTGCTGGGGGGATCCTCCATCCTCCTGGGGATGCTCCTGAAGAAGAGGCATGATGTCCCCCCATGTCACACAGCAAACTGTCCTCCAAGGGCTCCACTGCCCTGACGTTCTCACTTCTCTCCTCTCCAGGCACTCCCCACCAGTCAGGGCTCACCTGCAGGTTTTGGTCTGGCTTCCAGTGTTGTCAGGAGAAGCAGGAGGAGAGGGGCAACAGGCAGGAGCTTCATCATGGCTCTGCGAGACCACACAGTTCCAGTGCTGGAAGGATGGGCTGCAGGGAGAAGACAAGGTGCAATCAGTGCTGAGGGTGGGCTGAGCCACAGGGCAACATCCACCTGTGGTGGGTGTCCCCAGGCAGTGCTAAAAACCCTAAGCAGCAGCAGCAGCAGCTTTGACAGATCCATCCCCAAACTTCTCTGAACCCACATGGAATCTTTCCCGTTCCAAGGACTGGCAGTCTCAGCACAGCTCAATTTCATTACAGTAGCAGCACTCTGCCAAAGGGTCTGATTTTCTGCTCTGGGTGGAGCTGGCCATTGGACAAGCCTTATTTTCACTTGCAAACCAGGCAGATGGGATGTTCAGCCAAATGCTTTTTCCCTGACTGTGTGGCTGTTCTCTGCAGCCAGTGGGGAGTGGGAGAGCTGCACGCAGAGATGCAGAGCACCAGCCCTCCTGATACTCCTGCATGGGAAGAGAAGCCCCCAGATGAAATGCCAGCACAGAGAAAACCTGGTCAGAAGTCTCTCAAAGTCACTGGAAAAGACCATTTTTCCAAGAAGTTCCATTCTCTGCCTGTTTCCAGACTCCCTTGGGAGAGCAGAAGCCTCAGCAGGCAGAGGCTGGAAGGGTGCCTGTGCAGGTGGGCTCACACCTCTTCCCCCAGGCAGGTGCCCAGGCACTGCCAGCCTGCTGCTCTCCTTCACATCACCTCGGGGTCCCCAGCACTCTGGCACCAGCACTCTTCAGCTCTCCCTGTCCTGAAGGTTTTTCCAAGGGATGCTCTGCACCTCAACAGTTCTTTCATGTCTTTAGGGTGGGATCACTGAGGGAAAAGGTATTTAAACTTGTTACTGAAAACCTCAGCTTGCCACTTCTCTCCCTCCTTGCCCACCTCTGTGTTGCCTTGCCTAGCCTTGCCCTTCCCAGCTCCTGCAGGGACATGGATTTATTTAGTTTATTTTCATTCCAGCTCTGGTTGGAAACCCAAGGTGCTAGGGATGGAAATGCCACGGATAATGTGACTCTCCCCAGGAGACGTGCAGTGCCAGGACTGGGCACAGATACTGGAAGGGTGCTTTTACAAAAAACCCACACAAAAATTCATTTTATCGGTAGTTATCAGCCGGTATTTATTTAGCCCCGGGAGGTCTCAGTTGTAATTCATCACCAGGGTTGCTGTTTAATTGCTCAGCGGTTACGTGCAGCCCTGAACACCACGTCTTTGATAGCAGGGACACTGATAATAGGTTTCACAGCTGCGTCTTAAAACTGTCTCGAGACTCGGCGTTCACACCTGGAAAAGTGTATTAAAGAATCGGGAGGACAGAAAAGGGGTACAAGAGGAAACTGGGATCCAGAATACCCGTCTCAAAGTGAGAGACGTGGCCTTTCCCTGGAGGTGAGCAGCCTACCAGCCTGGGACCGGCCCGGGACCAGCCCGGGACCAGCCCGGGACCAGCCCGGGACCAGCCCGGGACCAGTGACTCCGCAGCAGTGCCAGGAGCTCCTGCAGAGCTGTGCAGGGGCAGGGCTGAGGGGATCCCTCTGGCTGAGGGGATGAGCAGGGACAGCAGCCTGACAGGTTCCTTCTCCAGGAAGCCGTGGGGCTTCCAGAGGCGAGCTTTGCTTTGTGGCCAGGAGTGCTCAGACACCTGTGTCCCCTCACCCCATGCAAGCAGAGAGGCAAACAGACCCTCCTCCCCCAGCTTCATTTCCTTTTATTCAGCAGATTCTTTTTCCAGCATTGCTTCTTTCCTGGGAGAAAGCACTCACTAAGTATTTTTGGGACAGCTATGCCACCTAGAACATTTCTGCAGCTCTGTGCTCTCCACACCTCCCTGCAGGCAGGCTGCTATGGAGCCTGGCTCACAGCATCCAGAGAGCTTCAAAGACAGACCAGAGGGAGGAATGAGCTGTCAGGCCAGGAACCAAGAAGGAGAAAACCAGTTCACGACTGATCTATTTTTAACAGCTTCTCAGCTTTGGATGAAGTCTTGGCTCTCCCCACGGCTGGAAGGGCTGATGCTGCCTGGACAGGGCAGGGCATGGCAGCTGGGCCATAAATCCAGTGCTGGTCCTGGCAGCAGAGGCCAGGCTGGGACAGTGTCCTGGTCCCTGATTCAATTTAACGCCCAGTCCTGCCCCAGCAGCAAGGGGACGGGGAAGCAAAGATGAGGGGACAGATGTCCCTCAGTATCTCTCCCACCATCTCCTGCACTTGGCAACTTCCCTCTACCCTCACTTCCCTGGGGCTGATTTGCATCCCCATGGAGGGACTCCTTGCACCGTGAGGGATCCCACACCACCCCCTCCAAGCCCCTGCAGGAGTGGGAGGGAGATGGGTGGGAAGTGAGCGGCTGGCAGGCAGGTGCTGCACGGCAAGGCAAACACAGCGCCGGCTGCAATGCCAGAGACCTTGAGATAACACTGAGCTATAAAGGGAAAAAGGTCCAGGCAAGGTGAGTGCTGCTGCCTGGGCTGGCTGAGCTGAACCCTGCAGATGAGCTGAGAGGGACACTTGGGCTGTTCCTGACATTTCTGAGCAACGCAAGGGGAGAAACAGTTGCTGCTTTTCACCGCTGAAGGAGATGCTCTGCACCTGGTGCGAGGAGGGTGACCAAGGGGAGAGCCACGTGTAAGGACAGAAGAGTCACCTCCTCTTGACTCTCCTCGTGATCTCAGCCAAGGAGGACATGGAGATGGATCCCCAGAGACAAACAGGTAAGCCAGCACACCTTCCCTGGGCACCTCCACTGGCAGTGCTGCTCCCCAGGGCAATTGCATCCCTCCCTGCTCCACCACTTGTCCGTCTGCTCTCCCTGCCAAGTGCTGAGTCTCAGGAAAAACAGCCGCTTCAGGTTTCAGCGTGGCCTCCTTGGCAGCTCTCTCCTGGCTACAGGTTAACAGAAATACTCCGAATATTCCCCTTCTGGTTCATCCAGATGGTGGCAGGTTAGACCTGGGCGCATCCTCCCTTGGGCAAGGCCGAAGGACAGGGCATGGCAGGGAGAAGGGTAAGGAGTGCTGCCAGCTCCCCATCCTCCTCACTGTTACAAGGATGGGGCCTTTCTGTACTGAACTGTAGAGGAGATGAAGCAGATGGAGAAAGGAGGGGTGGCAGCGCATTCACAGCCCGGGAAAAGCCCTGACCGTAGTGTCACAAGGAGGAAAGCAGGTTGTGGACCAAGGCTATGGAGCCACGCTGGCTCCAGACCCTGCAAGAAGCGTGTGTTGCAAGGAGTGGGGAAGAGCTGGGGGCCTGTGAGAAAGCACCAGCCAAGCCAGAGGGCTGTCCCTTGCAGCAGGGCTGTGCACAGGGGAAGGCACACTCGACATGTCCATGCACACGTGGCAGGGTGCAGGGCACTGATGCCACATGTGCTACCAGCTCACAGCCCCTGTTCCTGTGCTGGAAGCCTTGGCCGATGGCAGAGCAGCCTGAGACATGATGTTGCTGAGATTCACCCTCCTCATCAGCCTCTCCATGCGCCCTCCTTTGCTCTGCAGAGCTTTTCTTTGCAGAGACCCAACCAGGCAGTTTTGGGAGGCTAAAATTCAACTCCGTCAGTGTTATTTGATGAAAATGTCAAAAAAACCAACCAAAATATGGCCAGGAGTCCCAACCCAGAGTCCTTTCGCTTAGGACACCTGAGTTCTGCCAGGACAACAGCAGAAAGACAGCAAGAGCATCCTCAAGCTGGAGGATGGGGAGAAAAATTGTGATGTCCTCAGCAGGACAGCAAGTCATCATCCTTCAGGTCCACGCCTGAGAGAAAGGCTGCCCAAAAATGCACGTGGGACCAAGGGAAGAAGACTGGTGAGTGTCTTGCCCCAGGGGACAATGAAGCAACCAGAGCTACCTGGAGAGATGCAGACAACTTACATCATCCTGGAGGCACCTCTCGATGCCAGACTTTGCTGCAGAAACACGGATGAATTGCTGGCACATTGTCCATGTATTTGCAACACCTGCAAGCAGCGTGAAAGGATGAAGGCCGGGACAGCCCTGGAGCTGGATCCACCCTCTCCTGGAGGGTTGCCCAAAGGTTGGTTTCTCCCAACATAATCCCCAGTCTCAAGAGACTCTCTGCTTGCAGGTGCCCAGCTCTCAGTGCTACCTCTGCTGCTCACGAGCACTGAGTCCACCCTCAGGACCATTTTACAGGCAGCATTGACCTTACCCTCAACCACAGCTCCAAAATCTCAATGCTCATCCCCCACAGCAGCTGGGTGACGAGTGGCAAATCCCACCAGAGAGGACAGCAATGCAGTTTTCAGAGCAAGGAAGAGTCAGGGAACACCAGCACATCAAGACAACGGAAATGGCACGAATTTCCATCCCAAAAGGCTTTCCCCCGCCCCGTTTAAGGACCGATGTGTCCTTGGTTTTTCCCAAATGCATGTGGGAGAACCAGAGCAGACTCTTTCCAGGACATCGCAGTGCTCTCGGGTTACAACTCTGTGGCAGCTTCACTGGGCCAAGTGCCACCTGGAAGGACACGTTGTTTGAAAAACAAGGCTGCATTTCTCAAACAGCACATCGAGGCTCCAAACCCAACAGGAGAAAATCAGCAGGAGTGCTGTAACGGGAAAACCTCGCTGGATGCAGAAGGAACTTCTCTTTTGCTCTGCTTGCTCCCCACAAAAGCCTATCCCCCATTTTATGGGACCCTCTGCTGTATGATCACAGGGAGGGCAGGAGGAAGATGGGTTTCTTGACCAGGTCCTTTTGCAGTAACAGATATCTTTGACTCACAGCTCATGAACTCATACAAGTCCTGACAGGTTTATACTGTGACATGACGTTTGAAATCCCCTTGAGAGGGAAATGCTGAGTGTAGCAATGGACAGAGCATCCCCTTCTAGATGTTCTCCACAACAGCACACGGGGTCTTTCTCTGCCATCAGTCTGTCTCTAAAAGACCTCCCAGTGCTCTGCCACTCACCTGGCAGGAAAGCCTCTTGCCCAGACAGCCCTGCACTGAAACAAGCTGCGTACCTGGGCTGCTTCAGCAACAGCTGCCACGAATAAAAGCCACATTCACTTGCAAATTAAAATGTTAAAGATCTAGCCAAGAGGAAAACACGTCTGCCAAATCCCCTTGTTCAACTAATCCTGTCAGAGATGGCTCCTGTTTCAGGACTGCTGGTGCCATTTCTCTGTTCCTCTCTGTCCCACTCGAGACCTTTAGGCCACACTTGTCCCCTGAGCAGCACAGCAGGCAAGCTCAGCCCATCTCCTAACTGCTGTTTTCAACAAAACTGGACAGATCTTGGAACACTCTGATTTTGATGAAGAGTGATCAACAGGGGACAGATCCACCTTACTGACTCTCTTTCAAAAGCAAATGCTCTTCTGCAAACAGGTCCTTGGAGGACAGCTGATCTGGGCCAGGAGACTTCAAGCTTTGGAGAGAAGGATGTCGAGGCCATCCAGAAGCTGACGCAGCAATTCACTGCCCAAGTCCTTGTTTTGGGAGGAAGGTGTTAGAGAGCATTTTTTCCCCCAGAAATATGCATGTTCAACCACAAAGGAAAAGAGTCATGGCCCGGATCAGCTACTGGGCTGGTGCAGAGTTTGTCAGCTGAGCTCCTGATGCAGCAGGGCTGGTATGAGATTGATAGTTACTAGCAGGACATCTGTCTCCCAAATCTGCTGGGACCACTATCCCCAGCTGACCTCCAGGAAGTTTACAGGGCACAGACAACCACAGAGACCGCCTGCTATTCCAGCCCCGCAATCATAGATTCATTGCCTGACCTCCTTCTCTAAATCTTTATATCATATTTCTCACTCCAGAGATGTGACTCAATGTGTTGGCATAAGAAAACATGCCAGGAGAATATTCTTGTGCCTCTCCCCTTTATCCTACCCATCCTGCTATGTGTTTAATTGAAATAGCAGGAGGTGAGGAGCGCTTGGCGGCTGCAGAAAGGCACGCGGGGACTTTTTGTGCCTCCTCAGAACAGAAAAGCAATCTTTGTGTGGATACTGTTCACAGGGACAACCTCAAAGGCAGCACAGGAATTGTCTCACACCTAACTTCACAGCTTCCACGTCCCTCTGGCAGCAGGAGAACTGCTGTCCTGGCACTGGGATGCCGTCACCCCTCAGGAGATGCACCAGAGAAGAGCTTCACCAGCAACACAGCGGGCTGTGGCCTCCCTTCTGCCCACGCTGAAGAGCAGGTAACACTTTGGGGGAGCCATCCAAGTCCAGCTGCAGGTGCACGAGCTGTGAATTCCCAAAGGCAGAGTTTTTCCATTTGTGGACCTTGGCTGATTTTCCAGCCCAGACAGAGACCCTCGTACAGGGGTTTATCTCTGCTGTCAACAGATCTGCTCCCACTGGTTCCTGCCATAGACCACGGACTCCTATGGCTCCACAGACTACACTCAAAGACTCCTGAACTTACACATTGGCAAAGTACAGCACAGCCCAGAGACAGAAAAGCTGAAGTCTGGAGAGAAACCAAGGTACTGCCCCCTCTCTGCAAGGGACAACAGCTGAGCCCTGTGGATTCCCCTGATGGGCACCCGAGAGACCAGGCTAGGAACGGACTCACGTGTGCAACCAGGGGCTTGCAAGGCAAGAGGATATCAGAAGTTTGCAGATTGGCAGGCAAAGACAGAATGTTGGTGGGGAAGATGGATTCAGACTCCAGTAAAAAACACCAGGAAGGACAAGCTGTATGAGAAGTGAGAATGCTTCAGACACAGGATAAGACACAGCAGCCCAGAGCATCCCACATGGAAACACTGCCATTGCCGTGACCCAGTCTCTGGAGTCTCCTGAGCACACACCTGTATCCCCTCCTGCTTTAACAGAGCTGGTTTAAAACCCTTTCTATTTACCCAAGACAGGAGAGAACCAAAGCCTTCCAAGAGCTAAAAACATTACTTGGCACCTAAAGGTACATCTGTGCTGTGAGCAGCTACAGAGGGGCAGCGCTCACCAGCCCACAGCAGGTAATGGAGAGCACTGAGTGGGGGTCCTCGTGCCCAGCAGCTCGGTGCAGCCCTTATGGCAGCTGCACGAGCTCCCAACGAAGCCCAAGTGCTCAATTTGCTACTGTTTGGGCCCAAAGTAGAGAAAACGTGATTACTGAGAGGTAATCTGACAAGTGTCAGGAGCCACTCAGCCTCCGAGCTCGGCTGGAGGAGACATCTGGCATGAGAGGGCCCAACTGGTGCTGGGGGAGTAGCTGACTTTTATAAGTTTCTTTATAAGCACCACTCCATCTATTTTTTTTTTTGCCGTGTTTTTTCTAGGTTCCATTTATTCCCTCACGGTAGGGCCTGTCTGTAAGTCCCGTGTGTGCATAGATACAAACGCTACTTATCTCCCCTCCATGTTTCAGCCCTATTCATCAGGCATTTGTAAATGGCATTTTATGAGTGCTGAGTTTTTAACAAGGCAGGCACGCTGCTCCAGAGCGAACAAAGGGGCCCCTATTGGAAACTTTAAAGATGTTTAAACAAAGACTTCTCTTGAAAACCTTTAACCCCTAATGCCAACCTCGAGGGAAACGCTATGTTATGAGCAATCAGAGCACAAACATCTTCTGTGACCACAGATTGCCTACAACGGGCTGCCTTGTTGGCCACGGCTCCTCTGCTTGCTACGGCTGCCAACCAGGGCAGCTCCCGAGCCCATCTTGCACTGAGCACATATGGTTTCTTTAATTCTTCAACAACAAATGAAAGTTACAACTTCCACAAAAGTCAACAACAGCTCTTTCCCGTTGGATGCAGCGATACCCTGCCTGCTTCGATGAAAAGTGTTGTTTTACTGCAAACACCAAGATCTGTCGCATGGTTTCCAGATGGGAATTTGCATTTCGGATGAGGCCGAATTCATCCATATCCTGGTGGCAAATATCAGATCTGAGATCTGAGAGATTTCCCCACACACAGCTTTTTGCTGGTATCAACAGCAATCTAATGGATTCCTGCAGAGATCGCAAGAATCTGCTTGTGAAATGCAATTTCTACTCACTGTTGAGAACCTGCACACTCACTGCCTGGGATTAATTGCTCCTGTCCTCGAAAAAAGAAAAAAAAAATCTTTACTATCAAGAGATGCTACAGAGGGTCCCACAGGGAGGGGTCCCAAAGGGAGAACTTCATAATAACTTTATATATAATCTGGGTTTAAGTAAAGCAAAAATCTGGTGTGTTTAAGCAAAAGAGGCAAAGCCCTGTGCCTCTTCTCAGAGTCGGGGCTCAGAACAGGCCCCTCTCACGCACCCCTGCTCCCCTCACTCGCACTGCACACATGTGGCGGCTTCCATTGGCACAGGACAGTCCCGTTTCCCTGCCAGTCTCCTCAGCCACACCGGTTCCCACTCTGCAGCCTGCCTCCCGAATGGATTCAGCAGCTCTCTGCACCACAGCAAAGGCTGTCCCTACAGAACGAGGAGCAAAACCCCAGCAGGGCACACAGCCCCACACCGTGTATCCGCTCAGCTCCTCTTATCTCACATGAGTGCGTGTCCACGCAAACACGAGGAGTGCAGAATAATCTGATTTTCCAAACAAGTTTTCCCATGTAATTGCTTGGAACAGAAGTGCCCAAAGCTAATTTTATCCTGTGAAACGGCTGGAATGATAAGCCGAAGGTGGGTGATTGCTTGTGCAAACGAGTATGCACAGACCCAATTTTCCAGTCGTGCAGAAACGGTGCGTAACAAACTTAGGGTACACTTCTGAGCTTATCTTCCTGCAGGATCTCGATCTCCTGTTGCTCAGTATGCCTTGCCCAGGTGTACCAGACCTCATTATTCTCTGCTAAGAGATCCTCTGCTGTATAGGCAGGGACCTGCCCGGCAGGTAGGCAAAAGGTGAGCAGGGCAGGCAGGCTGAGCCATCCCGACAACGCAGAAGAGTTCACATCCCTCGCACAGCACCGAGGGACCGAGCGGGTACCGTGCCCCGGCTGCCCCACCGAGCACACCCCGGCACCGCTGCGGGGGCCGGGCCCGTGCGGCCGGGGGTCGGGAAGGCTCCAGCCCACAGATGGGGGGTAAAAACTCCTTTGGGGCAAAGGCTCTGCTCTTCCCCTCCTCCCGGCTTTGCTTTCTGCTCCTGACGCCCAGGATCGCCGCTCCCCTTCCTGCCAGCCCCGCTCCAAGGAAAAGCCCCCTCGGAGGCTGCCAATCTCCGCGGCAGCGCTCGGCGCTGCGCACAGCCCCGCCGGGCCGGGCCGGGATCGGGATCGGGACTGGGATCGGGACAGGGATCGGGACTGGGACCGGACTCACCCGCAGCTTCCTCACCCTCCTCCTGTCCTCTCCCTTCCCGCAGGGGCGGCGGTGCCCGCGGAGCCCCTCACTCACCCGTGCCGGCCGCGGAGCCGCTCCCCGCCGCGCTGCTG
>VZTA01006283.1:310978-328940 GCA_013398855.1 Mohoua ochrocephala | reverse complement strand
CGGCCCCGGGGCAGCGCTGGGAACGGGGGGGTGCAGCCACTCGTGAGGGGGTGAGGGGGTGAGGGGGCTCCCGCCTGCCCCCGCCCCCCGCCGTGGTGCCCGTGCGGGTCCCCGCGGGAGCTGCGCGCAGGTGGAACCGGCACCGAAGGGTGCGCGGCCCGGGACGGCCGGGAGCTCACAGGCGTGGAGGGCCCCGCTGCTTTTAGTGTTTTCTTTTCCTGTTTTCTTTATTTTTCTCTATTTTTCCTTTTTTACCGCTTTATTTCTCTTTATTTAATTTATAAAATTTTTTCTTTGTTTTCTTTATTTTTTTATCTTTTTATATTTTTCTTTCTTTTCTCTTTTTTCTTCTTTTGCTTTTTTCTTTGTTTTATATTTTCATTATTTTCTTCTTTCCTTCTTTTTTCTTTTTCTTAATTTTCTTTTCTTCTTCCTTTTTTTTTTCTTTCTTTCATTGTCTCTTCCCCTGCTGGGGGAGTGCACCTGGGAGCCCCATAAACTCAAAAGTTCATGGAAAAGGGAGAGTCTAAGCATAATATCCATTTGACCTACAGTGTCCTGAAAGCTTAGGAACGTCAGCAGGTAGTGGCTACAGTGTGGGGAGGTGAGCTTGAACCAGAAAACTTCACACCAGAGCTTGGAGGGCTTTAGAGCCTCAGGTTAAGCTTCCATCAAGAAGGTCAACTGATGAGCATTGGAGATCATCAGCAGAGGCTTCTTAGAAACCCTGGAATAGACCTTCCCAGCACTTAGATCAACCTGGTGGTGGCAGGAACCACCTCTAGTGCTTTATAGAACTGTGTTGTGGCGCTTTAACACTTCCTTCCTCTTTGCACACGAGGAGCAGAGAAAGGAGGCTCCAGGAAATCACCCCCACTGTCTGAATTTTCTAGCAGACGTGCCAATACTGCTTTATCAGGCCTGGGCATTTTGGGGGTGTTGGTGCTGCTGGGGTGCCTGCCCCGGCTGGGCCCCGCTCCCTGCAGAGCTCGCTGCCGCAGGATTTTTGTGCTTCCCGCTCTCGGCCGCTGTTTGCCCTTGGTGTGGTCGATAAATCCCCCAGGCCCAGAAAAGGCTGAATTTCACTTGTGTGTGCAGTGAGGAAAAGACAGGATTTATAAATACCCATGCATATACAAGGGCTGTGGGTTGGGTTGGTCTGCATTAAAGGAGGTATTGAAAAATGAGGGAAGCCAGAAACTGCAGGCTTCTCATTTCTGTGATTTCTAATGGCTTTTCCTTTTGCATAAACATTGCATTGACTCCATACCCAAGAGCACTGCTGGCGTTTTCTCTCCTGATCTGCTCAAAATATAACCCAGACCTCTAAAATGGATATTTTTTATTAGGATGTTTGGTTTCCCCAAACTGAGGGAAGAACAATTGTCGTCTGTGGCAGCAAGTCCCCAGCAAGCTTTAGGGCAGCTGTGTCCTGAGAGAGGCAAATGGCAGCTTCTTTTTTGGGGGGAAAAGCAGCAAATTAAACCTCTGCACTTCGATTCAGTGCTGCCTGCACTTGGGGACACTGTTACTGTGAGTTACAGTTCCTGTATAAAGAGGTGATTTGAAGACCCAGTTTCTAAACAATAGCTGCCGGGATTGTATTTTGGTCTCCAGAGCCGGGTACTTTCATTCCCAAGGGACCAAATATATCAGATCCCTTCCTCAGCAGGCTGAGCTGGTGAAGCTCACCGAACTGAAAAGGAGCAGGGCAGAGGGCAGTTTGCTTCTCCCAGTGCTCGTAAAGTGCAGTTTTTCTGCTCCTGCGGCTGCCCGAGGGTGCGCGCACAGAAGGTGATGTGAGGACCGGGGCCTGTCCCACACAGGGAGCAGCGTTTCCCAGCTGGAGGCAGGACAAAGCACTGAGTGATGCCCCCAAACACTTGCTGCTGGGAAGGAGAGCGGTAATTTTCAGCTGCGGTCTTAAACATCAGTTCTCCTAAAATCAGCGATGGGACTGTGGGGTCCAACCCTTCCAAAGCCTCTTGGCGCCTGCCTGGGTTCCCTGTGTGCCCACATGAAACGGCCCTTTGCGAGGTAGTCCAGCTGTGTGTCTCCTGTGGAAAGCACACAGAGCACTCCTCCTTTTCTGCTTCATTTCCCACGGGAGAGGGCACGGCAACACGGCCAGGGCTTGCAGATCCCCCGGGGTGCCTTGGGTCTCTCCCACCTCGAGCTCCAGGGCAGAGCCAGCCTGGAGATGCACCACAAATGCACTCGCACCCTCTCCTGAGGCACATCCTGACCTAAAGCAAAGGAAAAGCCTCGGTAGGTGATGCCAGGCTGAGCAGGGATGGGGAAAGGCTTACAGAAACCAGTGTAGGAGAAAGGTGGTGGATCCCCCCTCGCTCCCCCTCCTTCTTCTACATAATGCCCAACTGTGTGCAGAGCAGCCGAGCCCCGGCCAAGACCTCAGCCTGTGAAAAGGCAGCTTTTAGTGAGAGCTGTGAGAGCCCGGCCCGTGTGGTGCTGCTAACATGACACTGAACTAACACTGCACTACAACCAAAGCATTTTAATAATTTAATATAATAAATGTCAGGAGGAGTGAATAATTCTCTGTAACCCTGAGGAGGCTGTAGGTGCCAGAAGGAGCCAAGTGGGTATGTTGAGCTGCTTTAGCAATAGCCCTTTGACTCTCTGAAGATAAATTTAAACCAGATGATGGATGCTGGGTGGTCGCCTCTGTGGGCAGAATGGCAAGCACTGTTCAGAAGTGCGTCACTGACACAATTTAGCCCCAAAATTTGGAAGGCAAGGGCTGCAGAGAACGGACAAAGAAAAGAAAGCCAGGTTACTGGGTAGCTGTTCCTCCAGCTGGACATCAAACCTGAAGAGCTGCAGTCTGTTTACCTGCCTCTGGCACGCACAGTCCCGCTTCAAGCAGGAAGTAGCATGCGGGTAATTGTTCCAGAAGGCTCTTTAATAAGCTCCAGGCAGTAACCCACGTGCCTCTGGAATTACATACGGGAGGCAGGGAGCAGCGATACCTGCACAAGCCTGGCCCTGCCCTGAGCCAGGGCTGCGGGAGGCTCTGCAGAGCAGGCATTGCTGCTGCCCACGCTGCCAGCACACGTCTTAATCCACAGGTTTTGGCAATTTGCTCCTGAACACTCCCTGCCACTGCCTGGCCTCCGTACCAGGCTGTTCCATACTTTGCCAAGGGGTTAATGGAAGAGGAGCCCCACAGGGAGACCCGAAGCCGTACGGATGGGCACCGGTGACGGCGTTGGTGGCACTGACAGGGGTGGAGCGTGTGACTCTGCAGCTGAGGCACAAGGACCCAAAGCTATACTCCTAATTTTACACAGCGCACTGAGTGATGAGACTCACCAGGAAAAAATTCACACAGCCTGGTTCTTCCCTGCTGTGTGCCCGTTGTCTCTGACAAACTGAGGGTGAAATGCTGCTGAACGGAGCCAGCAAGGTTCAGTACCCATTTAACACTGAGTTGCATTAGTGTAAAAGAGTATCCGGGGTCAGGCCAATTTCCTTGATACATTTCCACATTTATCCCAGTCATAATCAGTTGTTCTGGCAAAAAAAAACCAACCAAACAAACAAACAAAAAAAAAAAACAACCAAAACCAACCAACCAACCAAAAAGAAAAAGAAAAACCCAAAACCAACCCAAAGTTTTGCTGAGAGATTCCCAAATAGTGCTTTTATATGAAGGGAAAAATAGCAAAGGCGGATCAAAGCTGAAATCACACCATTGCTTGGCAGCAGAGGAGTGAAACAGCTGCAGATTGCCATTATGGAAAAAGATTAAATAACTTTCTTATGGGATCTCTTTGGCTGTGCAAAGATTTAAACGATTCATTGGCTAGAAAGGCTGGAGCGAAGCTTTTCAGCAGGACTAAGTAACCCACCCTGGAGTGGACACTGGTGGGACACTGGTTGATAAAGCTCTGCTTCAGTGGGCTGGGGCAGGAGTCTCCCAGCACCACGACAGAGGGTTGGAGGGAACAGGTACAGCCTTAGCACAGGAGCTCCTCCTGCCTTGCCCTGAGTGCTGTGGGGTGAGCCAGGGCTGAGCCCAGAGCCCTGTGCTGGCAGCAGCTCTGGGGCTGCCACAAGAGCAGAGCTTGGTGGCAGCCTGTGCTCTGCAGTCAGGAATGGCCATAAAACATTCATTTTCCAGGCACAGAGTAGCAGTTAATGCCGTGGGTGACACTGATACTGGCCCTGGCTGTAAATCTGATTCTGGCAGAGCTCTGTTGATTTATGTTTACTCGTGATCTAGCTACCACATCTAGGATAAAGGACTGGGAACAAGGAGGGCAGGAGATTATATCACCCGTCTAGTAACCAAACAGAGCACATCTGTGCAGTGCAAAGTGTCAGGTCCCCTTGGCACTGCTCACAGAAGACACTGGGTAAGTATTTGCCTGTGTGGGACAAGTGTTTTTCTTCCACGTACAACAGGAGAGCATCAGCTCCATCCAAAGGTGGGAAAGCTGGAACTGAAGTGATACCGTGTTTAAAGGGAATTGCAGCGTGGGTGCTAAAAGCTGTAAGGGGCACAGCCTTTTTAAAAGTATTGCACTGGGAAGAACGGAGTTGGCAGGTGAACTCTTCTGAAAGGCTGCTTGGGATGACTGCTTGCAGCTTCTCTCCCTGGGAGCTTGCTCTGGCCTCTGAGCCCAGAGGAGCTCACCACGAGGAGCCTGCGTTGGGGTGATGGCAGGACCAGACTTACCTCTCTTGACACATCTGACTCTTTATGCCCTCAATGCTTCTCCATTTCTAGTCCATTTAAGGGGAAGAGAGACTGTTTAATGGGAGTGCTCCCCTGCACACCTCTCGCAAGTTCCTCCTTGGGTGGCTGTGGTTGATGCCCCTACTGTCACACCTTCTCCTCCGAGTCATCCCCCGGTGCTGCCCACAGCCCCCAGATGCTCTCACAGTTACTCTGTGATGTGTTTTCCGCTGTGCCTGGGGCTTCACAGCCTTCTCTGGCCACTGCTTTATCTCTGTCTCTGATACGAGACTCATCACCAGCCAGGCTGGGTCCCCTTGGTAGGAGCGATGTTCCCAGTGGCCCCATTGACAGATGTGCCAGGGAGAGACTCCTGCACAGGCATCTCCTCTTCCTCCTCCTCTGGTTTCATCTTATCCAGTCAAATATCCCAAACCCATGGAATGTTCCAGTCCCAAACTCAGGGGGTTTCGGGGCTTTCAGCAGGGCAGGAGCTGGTGTTGTTCAGTGGGTGGTCTCTCCTCTGAAGGCAAGCCAGCACCACAGAAGGCCCCCACAGCTGAGATCCCAGAGCTCTCCCCCCTTGCACCCCCCACGTGTCCCAGGTGTCCCAGGGCATCTCGGACCCGCCTCATCTCTCCCCAGCTGGTTAACACCCAGCCTACTGAGTTAGCAGAGTTAAATGCCAGGTGCTTGGGAACTCCTCCTAGTTAATAGAGCAGAAGCAATCGGCAAAACCATCTACTTCATAGGTCTCAGAGAAAAATGCAGCTATTTTCACCCAACATCCTTTTCAGAAGCCAAGGGGTGGCTCCACCTCACATGACAGCTCCCCAGCTGCACTCACAGCTCGGCAGCATCGCTTCCCAACTCACCCAAAAGCCATACAGCAACAAGCACATCAGGTGGAAAAATCAATAATCAGCTAGAGCACTGCCACCATGGCACAGGGCTGGCAGTCTTAGAAATGCCCTGTGTGTGTTCGGTGGCAAACTGAAGAAGCAGTGATTCCATTACCCAAGTTTCTGTCTCGCAGATCCAACCCGTACCAAGCCAGCCTGCTCCGGGACAGCGTGCGGAGGTACCTGCAGCTGCCAGCAGACCAGACCGTGCTGATCCTACACGCCAAGGTTGCGCAGAAGTCCTATGGCAACGAAAAAAGGTGGGAGATTGTCCCAGCTTCTCTGACAGCCACTTCTAAACCCAGCTACCCAAAGCTCGATTTCAGCCTTGCTGGATTTCACTGAGCTAAGCTGGTGAAGCAAATTATTTGACATATCCCCTCTGCGTTCACACACGACATCATTGTAGCCAAAGCTGTCGTGTAGTCTCCATGACCTGAATAACACAAGAAAGGCATTAGCTCCAACCTGCATCCATCCCAGTTAGACATTCCCAATGGCTAGATTCTTTCCATGAAGCGGTAAAGAAAGACAAAGTAAAAGAAGTCAAGATTCTGTTCAAATCTCACCCCCCAAGAAGGAAAGACCAGCATTTTAACTGCCCTCTAACTCCTGTCTTAAAATCTGCACGGCCACAGCAGGGACTGGGGCGTTTCCATCAATGCCAGTGGTCTCCAAAAAGCTGCTATTTTTGAAAATCCTTCCCACACTGCAAAAACACCTTGAGGTTCTGGCTTGAATCTCCAAAATTGCCACTCCTGGGCAGTGACGTCAGACTGCGGCACTGCAATGTAATTAATCCTCCATTAATCCTTGTGATATAAATACTCCTCCGTTATTACCGAGTATGGAATAGCTATGAGGGGACAAGCTCAGCCTCCACGGCGTAACCACCCAGGCCCCAGCGACCCCAGGAGACAGCTCTGGGATGGGTTGGCTGTGCCTACAAAGTCCTCACCACATCCAGACTCCTGCCAGGGGCTGCTGGTCCACAGGTAAAGATGTTATTTCAGGACTGAATCTTCCAGCCAGGAGGGAGCCCTCTCATCACAGCCTCTTTCCTCTGCTCCTGACCCTGTGCAAAGCGTGAAAATCAGATGCCAGGTCTGGAAAGGGAGAGAAACCTGCACAGAGCTCCCAGGTTAAAGTTGAAAGGTGCTGGGTGCCGTTTTCCTTCACAGTGGGAGTCAGGGGCCCCTGCTATGGATGAGTTGTTTAAATAAACCTGTACCCAGGGCTTTAGGGCTCCAAAATATCCAACCCCCTGCACTGGTGTTTTCCCTGCTAGCGCTTTACCCAGTATCAATAGAGGATGAATTTACACCATTCACACAAGTGCAAAGACAGTGGAAACCCAAATAAAACACAGGAAAATGGGTTTCCAAACTCCTGGCTACGGATTTATTTGCACTGGGCTCCAAAACTGATTGTGAATGCAAACTCTGTTCCCAACCTGCTGAAACTCCCACATGGCACTCAGGCAGAGGCAGGGGTCTGATCCCTCCCTGTCTTCGGGGGGTTTGGAGGTGCGGGTGCCAGGGTCCCTGTCCTCCCTTTCCGGGGCCATCCTGTCACTGGTGGGATCATGGCCACCAGTGGCACCACCAGATGTGGCAGCTGTTGAGGCTGGAACCAGGAACTGGAGGTGGTGCAGGGCAGAGGGTCCCCAGCCCCTGGCTGAGCTCCGTGTGCCTCCCGGGGTGCAGGGTTGCTCCCGGTGCTGGTGATCCCCAGCGAAGGTCTCTGCTCTCAGCACAGCCATCCTGCCACTCTTGAGCACCTTTTCAGGGTGCTGAAGGGCGGTGAGAAAATGCCCTCTTGTCTCTGCAGGTTTTTCTGCCCCCCACCTTGTGTTTACCTGAGCGGGCCGGGATGGAAGTTAAAGCAGGAGCAGATAAAAGGTGAGCGCTGGGCAGCAGCCCTGGACCTCTCCTCCCTCCCTTCCTGCACTGTGGAGAGCTGCCCTCTGCCTCTGCAAAGGGGACAGTGACTCAGTTTACATTGGTTTTGGCCCCCCAAACTCCTTTCCTGCTCAAGCCTGAGCCCTCTACAGTCCAGACCCAGGGAGGGCTGGAGCCTGGCCATGCTCCACACCTGGAGCAGCTGGGCCTGTGCGGGGGGCTGGAAGGTGCTTCTCCTTGTCTCTTCCAGCCAGGGACCTGGGAGAGGCTGGATTTCGGGTGTGTGGGTACATGGGGCTGGACAGCATGGGCAGCAGCCTGATGGAGACCCAGAAGCTCAGCTTTGAGGAGCAGCCGGATGCAAAGGTAAAGCCCGTGACTCTCTGGGGCTGTGGGGATCCCCCTCATGCAGGGGCTGGGCTGTCACCAGCATCACCCCACGCCCTGGGATGCAACACCCTCCCCATCCTCAGGATGCCACAGTTCTTTCTTTTCAGGCACCATCTTTTCAGGTCGACAGCCCTGTGGCTGCCAAAATCTGCACAGCTCCCTCAGCTCTGGTCCCTTCTCCCCATAAGCAGCACTGCTGCTTGTCACAAAATGAAAGCCTGGTCCTTCATTTGCGGATAAACAGCTTTAAAAAAAGCCCCGGTTGATCCCAAAGTTCAAAAGCTTCAGCAGAGCTCTGGCATCTTTTGATTGGAGGGGAAAAAAAGGAGAAAAAGCATTATCTGGGGTCCCCGAAGAGCACGGGGTCTGAGCCAGGCCAGGAGCCTCACAGAAAGAGCCTTTGTCCGCAGCGCTTGCCTTGCTGCTAAGGCACAGCATATCGGCCAGGATGGGGGAAACCATAAACCCAGGGCGACTTCTCATGTTATGTGGGATAAATCACACAAGAACATTCATTTCCATAAGGAATACTCTGCCCCCAGTGTAAATAAAGCCTCTGCCGATCCCCAGCTCTTCATTCCACCTGTAATAACATCTCTGGTCGTTTCTCCCTTTAAATGAACCCGGGGCTCGTTGAAAGGGCGCTATTATGTCCTCATGGGGCGGTGAGGAGGGCGAGGACGGCTGGTGGGGCTGGGCTGGAGCTGCTGGCAGCCCCTCTGTGCCCTTGGCAGGGGTTCAGCTGTGCCAAGGCCCTGTACATCTCGGACACGGACAAGCGCAAGCATTTCCGCCTGGTCCTGAAGCTCTTCTTCAGCAACGGGCAGGAGATCGGCACCTTCCACAGCAAACTCATCAAGGTCATCTCCAAGCCCTCGCAGAAGAAGCAGTCGCTGAAGAACACGGACCGTGCGTACAGGAATGGCTCTGTGGGGAGGAAAGTGGGTGCCAGCCCAGGATGGGAGGCTCTCTGCTCACAGCTTGGCTCTGGAGTGGTCCAGGCTGGACCCAAAGCCCGTGGGGACTCCCAAA
Organism: Mohoua ochrocephala; assembly: GCA_013398855.1. Classification (NCBI taxonomy): domain Eukaryota; kingdom Metazoa; phylum Chordata; class Aves; order Passeriformes; family Acanthizidae; genus Mohoua; species Mohoua ochrocephala. Next base: position 320,013 of record VZTA01006283.1, on the reverse strand, counting down.
AGAGGATGTATCTGGGCATAGTGATGTCTCATTTCCAAATGGTTCATCCCCCACGAGGTGTAATGCCCTGATGCCAATGTGCTCCCCCCACCATGGGCCTCGCCTGCACTCACACAGAGAGGAGAGTGCTGGGCTGCTGCCAGGCTGGGTACCCCAGGAACCAGGGCTTGTCCTCCCTGGGCTTGACAGAGCCATCATTCAGTGCTGGCAAGCACTAACCCAGCCACCTCTCCCCACAGTCTGCATCTCCTCGGGCTCCAAAGTGTCCCTCTTCAACCGCCTGCGCTCCCAGACCGTCAGCACCCGGTACCTGTCTGTGGAGGGGGGAGCCTTCATCGCCAGCGCCAGGCAGTGGGCAGCCTTCACCCTCCACCTGGGTAAGGACCCTCCGGGGACACTGATGCCACCACAGCCAGGGCTGCCCGCCTCCAGCCCTGGCTCTCCCCTTCTGCGAAGCCAGTTCTTGGGTGCAAAAGGGGTGGGAATTAGCCCTGGGGATGCAGGAATCCGTCTCAGTCTCACCTCTGCCCGGCATTCCTGGTGTGTCTCTGGACGTTTCCCACTGGCTTTGATGGCACAGGGGCTGTGACCAGGGCAGCAAGAGCTGTACTGGTCTGGAGGTTCACAAATCCAAGCAAGTGACTTGCCTGGAAGAGGCTAGAGCCTGCCCACCCTGCTTCCAGCGGTGTCCTTGCAAGGCACTGCATCCCCGTCCCACTCTCCCGTGCTGGGCTCCCAGGGAATGGTGGTGTCTCCAAGCAGTCAGCACGTGCAGAGCAGAGGCAGCAGTAAGAGAGCAGTGGGAGCACGGCCAGACCTGTGCCTGGCAAGGCTAACCTGCTCCCCGGCTGCTCGGGGCGGTGACTCCGGCTCTCTCCTTCCCGGCCAGCCGACGAGCGCTGCGCCCGCAGCGAGTTCCCCCTGCGGGAAGGGTACATCCGCTACGGCTCCGTGGTCCAGCTGGTCTGCACGGCCACCGGCGTCACCCTGCCGCCCCTGGTAAGCTCCATCCCTGCGGGTGTCAGGCACACGGACCTGGCCGCTCCACGGCTCGGAGCGGCGGTGCCATCCCTGGAATGCTGCCGCCCGCAGATCATCCGGAAGGTGATGAAGCAGTATGCCATGCTGGATGTGGACGAGCCCATCTCCCAGCTCCACAAGTGTGCCTTCCAGTTCCAAGGCAGTGACCGCATGTACCTGTGTCTCTCCACGGAGAAAGTGATCCAGTTCCAGGTATGGCAGTTCAGAAGTGGGTGAGGACCCCCAGGGCGCTCCGTTATCGCCTCTCCAGGCTCCTCTGTGTTGCTCGTGCCTGGGGAACGTATCACCAGGAGGGGTCTTGCGTCCAAATTAAGGCCAGAATAATGGCAAAGCTGTGGTGGGGGTGTTGTCTCTGAGGTCTTTGAAAAGGAGTCATGATCCCCATTTCCCAGTGAGCAAAGCAGTCACCCGCTGGAACCAAGACACTGAGGGCAGAAGCCAGGCACCCCAGCCCCATTCCCCACCATCTCCACTGCGGCGTGTTTGGAGCTCTGACACTCTCTGCAGGCATCTCCCTGCCCGAAGGAAGCCAACCGAGAGCTGCTGAACGACGGCTCGTGCTGGACCATCATCAGCACGGAGACGGTGGAATACACCTTCAGCGAGAGCCTGGCCTGCGTCCGCGAGCCCGTCAGCCCCGTGCCGCTCATCGCTGCCCTGCAGGTGGGCACAGCCACGGGCTGCCTCCCTCTCTGTCACCCACCTGCCTCGTGCCTCCTGCTCCTGGGCCCCTGCACCCGCGTGGCATCTCCCAGTTTTGGGGTGCCGTGGGAATGGGATGCGCAGGCAGAGCGTCCTGTGGGAGAAGGAGTCTGGCTCACTCCACCACATAACAGTGCCACACGCTCTGCCCCTCACAGCTCACAGGCGGCGGGGACGTGGCCATGCTGGAGGTGCAGGGGGAGTATTTCCATGCACACCTCAAGGTCTGGTTCGGAGATGTGGAAGCAGAGACCATGTACAGGTAACGTGCGTAAGGGAGCCAGGCAGCAGGCAGAGAACAGCAGCCACGTGTGGGCTGTGCTGGGCAGATTCGGGAAGGACGTGGCTGCAGACCTTGGGGACAAGGACACTTGCACTGCCCATCCTGCAGGACCAAGCACAGGCATTGCAAGCAGAGGCAGGGATGAGTCTGGTGCCTGCTCTCTGCCCTGGCTGCAGTCTGGGGATAGCCATGGGTGGGGGACAACAGGGATTTCAGGGAGCTGCAAACAACCAAGCAACCCTGGCAGAGAGGAATGAAAGACGGGGGAGGAGAGAGGAAAATGGCTGGAGGCTTCACACTGAGCTCCAGGATGGATGAGAAGTGCCGTCACTCACTGCTGGCTGCTCCTGCATAGGACCTTCCTCGGTTAATGCACATTTTCCTCTCCTGCACTGTCGCCAGGAGCCCCAAGTCCCTCGTGTGCGTCGTCCCTGATGTCTCTGCCTTCGGCAGTGACTGGAGGTGGCTGCGATATCCCATCACGGTCCCGCTCCTGCTGATCAGGGACGATGGCCTCATCTACTCCAGCTCGTTCACTTTTACCTACACCCCGGAGCAGAGCTGCATCCCAGGGCAGCAGGTCCTCTCAGATGTTCCCCAGGACTCAGACAAATTACTCGACAGCATCCATCAGGAGTTTACCAGGACCAACTTCCACCTCTTCATGCAGACCTAGCAGGCTGGGCGGGCAGAGGCTTGGCCTCGCTGCTGGCCCAGGGAAGGGGAACGGCCTCGAGCCCTGCTGGGGGGGCTCATCCAGGGCTTGGGGTGGCCCTGCCAGAGGGTCCTCCCCACTCATGGAACACCCACCACGCTCCTGTGATTTACTGATTTATCTCTTTTCTCACGGCAGCATCTTACACTGCTGAGATCTCACATGAGAGCATCAATAAATCAGGCTTGAAGGATTCTTTACTGATTCAATTGCCTTTTTACTAACTTGCATGATTTACCTGCATGCTGGCACAGAGCACCACAGCTCCCTCAGTGTCCTCAGTCCATATATTCAAAGGCCAGGACGGACAGGGATAATGCACCAACGCGACCTTAAGTGTTCTATACCAGGAATCCCTGCATCGCTGCTGTGCTTTTCATAATGAGGAGCTGCTTCCCAGCAGCCAAATACCCAGCACCAGATGTTTTGGTTTTTTATTGGAGGCCCAAATGGGGTTATTTAAGAAGGAAAAGGGAAAAAGAGAGAAAAAACTTCAGTGTGAAACCCAGCTCCTCCCTAGCTGGCGTGGCTCTGCCAAGTTCTGTTGTTTTACACAATTAGACACACGCAGAAATGCAGTGCTGGCATCAGCAGGAAACTGCCGATTTAGATGCCATAAAAAGCAGCCAGGTTTCCTGGAGCTGGACATGAGCATTTTGCAGAGTGGGTCTTAAAAGCTTTATTTAGATCTCCGTGGCATCCAAAGGCCCACGGTGTACCTGGAACTCTTCTGGTTTGGCAGTCCTGAGCTGGGGTTTGAAACAACCCAACAGCCAGACTACAGTGGCAGTCAACCCACTGTGACCTCGGGGCAGCGGGCAGGAGAGCAGAGGAAGCGCAGCCCCTCGTGACCTGCAGCACCCCGAGATGCACACATGGGCATCCCTGGACCGTCACCCGGATTAGCTCCGTGTTTTCTGTGATCTGGCACGTTTCAGATGCAGCACTGCACCCAGCCCCATCCTCAGCCTTGTTGTGCGCCCCGTGCCACACCGGGGCTCCAGGTGCTGAGTTTGGGGCTGCAGGGGACTGACAGCCTCACACCACCCAGCAGGGAGATGCTCAGGCATGCCTGGAGCCTTGGTCTCCTCCCTCTGCAACTTGTACGTGGCCCTGGCTTCCATGGGAACACAAGAGCTTGGGTCCCCAGGATCCTAACCCAGGGCTTCCCAGGGAACAGCACCTCCCTAAACTCCAGCAGGAGATGGGGTTCCTTCTTCCCCAAAACAGGAACCTCACTGAGGGTAAAAAGCTGTTGGCAGACACATCTCTGCATCTGGAGCTGCCGTGGAAAAACTGGGAGAACATTACAGCACATGCCAACAGCCAAGGGCTGGAGGACAGAGGAGGGGTAATCACATGGAGATCCACAAGGGATTCCAAAGGAAGCAAGTCCCTCGAGCAGGTGGCAAAATCCCAATGTGCTCATTAGGTGTTGGGAGCAATGGTACAGGACTCTACTGTTCCCCTTCCTGGCGAAGGCTCGAGGTGTGGGGGCAGTGGGGGCTTCCCCTGTGCTGCTGCTGCTGCAGCTTGGGCCCCCCCACCAGCCCACACTTACCATCCCCTGCACTCACCTCCCCAGCAAATCCACCCCGGCCCTAATGCAACTGAGGGTGACATGCAAGAAAATAGTTTAATCAACCCCATATTTCTCCCCAAAGCATTTCCTCCCCCACCTACTCAGTGAAGAGCTAGAGGGCTGTGAAAGGATGGGGCCAAACCTTTTGGTTTGTGCCTGCATCGAGAGCGTCTGGAGCCCACAGGCTCCTCAACCCGCTCCTCTCCCTCAGAGGCCGGGGCATAATTCACATTTTATGAATGGAAAGCACCCTGGGTTATATTTAGCACCAACCCAGACCCAAAGGGCAGGAGGAGCACTGCTTATTGACTCCAGGGGCTTGGAACAAGCCTGCCTTGTTATGTTTACAGCGCTTTGCTGGATGGAGAGGCCAAGAAAGCAGCGAGCGGCTCGTTCTCGAAGCCTGATGGATTAAGCAAACAGCCGCAGTAATTCAAGCCACATGGGGAAAGGGGAGAGGTGGTGGCGGCGGGCTGGGGGGGCCTCGAGGGGCTCCTACCTTCCCCCACCGGCCACAGGCTGCCTTTAATCTGCTATTCACAGCAGGTCCCACACCGGGAACGAGGAGCTTTGAGCTCCTGGAGGAGACACTCGCCTGCCACGAGGAACATATGCTCCACGCCGCGCGGCGGGGCTGGGAGCGTGGCAGAGCTGTTTATTTGCATAATCACTGATTAACACAAATGTCTCGGACAGGCGCCAGCCAGCCAGTTGCGTGTTCTCGCTCAGGAGTCAGCAGTGCCTGTCTCTGCCGGATCCTACAGTAATCCAGCGCGTGTCCGGGAAACACGGCCCGTCCCGCCGGCTCTGGCGAGCTGGGCTGCCCGCAGAGCCCGTCTGGCAGCTCTGTTCTGTGCTCCTGAGCTGTGCGTGGAGCTTTTCCCCGTCCCCCAGGCAGTCAGAAACATGGGTGGGTATAAAATCGAGCATGAAAAAAACCTTTACATCGCTCCAAGAGCTTGGGATTTCGGAAAAGCATCGAATGCTCTAAGGATGCACGGGATAGTTCACGTGCAAGATGCGGCGTTGCACGAGCATCTCCAGGTGATGGTGAGGTTGAAGGCAATGGGGATCCCCTGCTCCCCGTATCCAGGGTGCAGCTGGGGCTGCCTGGAGCCCCACCACATCGAGCAGCCACTTCAGGTCCCAGAGGAGAGCGTTACCTTTAAAAACATCGAGAAGAAAATAAAATCCTGGCTTTCCCGCCGTGACACAACATCCCCGAGGAACGCTAAGCCCGGTTGGGGTGGGTCTCCCTCCCTGCCCGGGCTGTGTCACTGTGCTGCCCGTTTGAAAGAAGCTGCTGCCATCTAGTGAACCCAGCCCAGCCCCAGCCCGGTCATCACACTGACTGCCCATTGTGCCCGGCGCTCAGGCCAGCCCGGGAGACACACACTGGGCACCTCTGGCCATCTCCGGGGGATATTTGCTGTCCAAATCAAAGAGTTTGGCTGCTTTTTAAACAGCCACTGCGCTGCATTTTGCCCCAAATCACACAGCAGGTTTCCTGGTGGGTTGGTTGAGTGTTTTTCAGAGAGGGGAGGAGCAGCCATGGGACATGTGGAGGGTGGGCGATGTCCCTTCCCTGCTCTCTCAGCCCACATCCAGCTGGTGACACCACCCCTGGCACTGAGGTGGCACGTGGGCTGGCTGGCTTGTAGGGCAATTGGTAACAACACCTGCAGGAAGACCAGAAAAACTCTGGTTAAGTGGGGCTTTTGCAACCCCTGAGTGCAAGAGGTGGGCAAAGGGGGAGCTACCAGGGGGCTGTAAGGAGTGGGGCTGTTCTGTACCAGTGAGGTGTTTGCCTCGGCAAGGACAGCCCCAGGGCAGGTCCCTCTGCTGTGCTGTGACTTGGTCACCTCCCTGACAGGACTTTATTCTCCCAGGTCCCTGTCCATGCCCTGGAGAAGCACAGAGCTGTAGGCCAGCATCACCAGGAAATCTGCTTCAGGATGAGCTGCTGCAGCCAGTGCTGGAGACACCCACCGAGAGCAGCCTGTCTCCCCTGCTCTGAGTCCTTTGCCTGGGGCTGTCCCTGCCCCACACGCCCGGGCAGAGCCTCCAGCCAGGCCAGGGGGCCCATGGCCCACACTGCTCAGTGTAAATGTCTGTGTCCCTGGCCCTCAGGAGCAGGGGATGTGGGGATGCTGCTCTGCCCGTGGGCCAGGGGAAAGGAACAGAGAAAAACCTTTTCTTGAAAGCTGCCCCCAGGTGTTGATGCCCAGGGCTGATGCAGTGCACAAAAGGGACTCAGCCAACAGGACTGAACCAAGGGGCCAGTTACTGCATCATGAGCCATAAAATCCCTCTCCCTACCAAGCCTGGTGCTGCCTACAGACCTCGGTGGGGTCCCATTACCCTGAGCATCCCTCCAAGGGCACTCCTGGCCCCAGCACACAGGGCCATAGATTTGCACAGTGCCCAGAAACCCTGTGCTGATTTTATCCTTTTTTCTGACAGAGCTATAAATTACCCAGCTGGGCCTCAGGATGCAAAACTAAGCTGGGGCCAAAATAAGCCAAGCTGGGTTGCTGAGGAATTACAATTACCTGCTCGAGAGGCTTCAAGCGCATCGGGAGCTGCTCAGGCGTGCGGCCCTGCTGGCCAGACTCTGAAATAAACCCAAGCAGCATTAAGGACAGAGTGAGCCCGAGGCACCCGTGGGTGCCCACGTCACCAGCAATGCCAGGAGCGGGTGTTACGAACCCCAGGCCCGAGCTGGGCGGTTCAGGGGTGGAGACTGCCACGCTTCTGTGCCCACAGCCCTGGGCACTCAGCCCTGCCCATGCAGCCAAAAAGCCTGTGGAAAATTAGGCTTCCTTTTTGTCAGTGGCTTTTTTTTTTTCCCTAAAAACAAGTTGAAAACAAGCTCATTCCTGTCAAGCTCTGGACTTCCTGCAGCTCAGGGAAGGACCAAGCCCAGGGGCCACCAGGCTGGAGTGCTGGGTCACTGCCCCAAGGCTGAAGCTGGGGCTTGATGGCCTGATTAGGGGTGTGGGGTCAGTGCTGGACACGGCTCCCTGTGGTCAGCCCCACTGCTGGAGGCTTTGGAGATCCAGTGAGCGGGGGCTGGATGGAGGGCATTGGCAACCTCCTTTCATCCTGTTCTCTAAAGAAACACACGGATAGTTTTCTCAGGATTCACTAGGGAAGGAAAGTAGCTTTTCAAACAGCTTAAATAAACAACTGGGCTTGAAAAACATGGCCCTGATTTCCACGCACTGCTGCAGTAATTAGGGTGCAGACCAGGCAGGCAGCAACAGATCAGCACTGAGAAGGAAAGGATCGAACGCAGCTCCCTCCCCGTGAGCCCAGGGAGGACTCGGCATCGGTGGAGCTGCCAAGAGTGGAGCTGAGCAGCACCCCTGGGTGCTCATCCACAGCCCCAGGGCTGCGGGGCTTGGCAGGGCCCTGGCGTGGCTCTGCACAGAGCACTGTGAGGAGCAGGCAGGACGGTGCAGTACCCTGCATGGAGCACCCAGCTGCGTGCAAACACCCCCGTGCTCTGTTTCCTGCTAAATCCAGCCTCCTGCCCTGGCTGGTTTGGGCTGCGACAGCTTAGGGGTGAAGCCCCAGCTCTCGCACTGGTGCCCCTCACCTCTGCAGCAGACTTGGCCAGAGGCAGAAGAAAAGGCACTTCATCAAACCCACTCCAGCAAATGTCTAAATGAACAGCGGGAGCAGGATGGGTGCCAAGAGGCAGGGTGAGATTTGCTCTTTGCTCTCTGCCTCGGGGTGCTCACCAGGAGTGTGGCTCTGGGAGAGGAGCCTCCTCACTGCAGCTGTGGCTCCCAGGAAGCTGGGGATGCACCCAGGGTTTGTTCCCATGCCCCTGCCCAGTGTCACCAGCCCCGCTGGGCTGCTTTAGTGGGTGTGCATGGTCACCATCCCCTTGCACCCCCGCCGGGAGCCGACACGTGTGTGTGCCCACAGCCGCGGGCTGTGCTGGGGGAGCGGGTGGGTTTGAAGGGCTCTTTGTTCCCCCGTGTAATTATACCTGAGCAGCGGAATAGAAACGTGCTGAAAACCCCTCACTGGACCTTTCTGACAGGAGCCGGGGCGTTTGGCTGCACAGTGGTTCCATTGTTCCCTTCCATGTGCCTGGAGCAGCCAGACCACCTCCTGCACCCCCCGTTTCCCCAAAATAACCTGCCTGTGATTAAAAAACAGGTCTTTTTCCTCCAATACTGGGCAAAATGCCCCCAAGCCTCCCCCCTACCCAGGGCTGGCAGGGCGACGCTGTGGCAGCAAGGGCAGGGCCAGCAGGTCAGCCGGTGCCTTTGGCACTGGGAACACCCCCAGCATCCCGGACCTTCACAGAGCCATGGGGGACATCCATGGGGACTCCTATCCATCCCTGCCCATGCCAAACCCCACGGGCGGAAAGGGGCAGGAAGGAAGGCAGGGAGAGAAGGACGCGGGGGGAAAGAAAAGGGGGAAGAAGGGGGAAAAAGGGAGGAAAGGGGAAAAAAGAAAAGGAAAAAAAGACAAACTCCGCACCCAGCAGGATTCACCACCATTACTGAGACCGCAGACCGCAGTCCTATGGCAGAACCCGCTGCCACCGCGGAATTCCCACCCGCAGCGGGGGCCGGTCGGGCAGCCTGTAACCAGCAGGGACGCCCCCTAAAAAATCCCCTTCCCGGTGGGAGCCAGGGGAAACGCGGGCAGAGCCGGAGGCAGAGCCGGGGGCCGGAGGGGGCAGAGCC
>VZTA01006283.1:299564-310559 GCA_013398855.1 Mohoua ochrocephala | reverse complement strand
GGGCAGAGCCGGGGCAGAGCCGGGGGCCGGAGAGGGCAGAGCCGGGGCAGAGCCGGGGGCAGAGCCGGGGGCCGGAGGGGGAGCGGCGCTCCCGCCCGCGGTGCCGCGTGTGCCCAGGAGAGGGCAGCAGACACGCGGGGAGCGGGGCCAGGCCGGGGAGGCAGCCGGGAAAGGGGGACCCGGGGGGTGTCGCCGTGTTCGGCGGAGAAATTATGGTTGTTTCATTCCTGGAAGTGTTCAGGACCACGTTGGATGGGGCCCTGAGCAGCCTGGTCTACTGGAAGTTGTCGCTGCCCCTGGCAGTGGAGGATCAGCCTTTGGGTCGCACTCTGAAACACAGCCCTTCAAGAGCCACTTTGGCACAGGTGACAGGCTTGGCCCCCCCAAAGACACCAGAGCTTTGGGCATCACCACCTGCACCGTGACTGGCATCGAGCAAGATGGGACAGAGGATGGGGAGGGAGGAACTGAAAGGTTTTAGCCCCAAGTATCAAAACATTCCTGCAGTGAAGGGTCACGTGCACCCAGTGACACCGAGGGACGGAAGGTTTTAACCTGGCACAAGGACAGGTTAACCCCAGCCGCAAGGACAACCTCCTCTGTTACCTCCCACACAGTCCCAGCTTACCCACCTAACTGGGAGCCCAGTGATACCCCACTCCAGCCCCAGTGGGGCTGTACCCAGAACCCCCAGCCCCTGGGCTCACCCTGACCCTGCCTGCAGCCACACAGAGCTCAACTCTGCGCCTGACTCAGCACCCACGGGCTGAGGGAGGCTCATGGGACGATCATGGGAAACACCACATCTCCAGGGTGCAGGAATTGTGCCCTCCCAGCAGGTTCGAGGTGTTGGGGACAGGCTCCACAATCACCAGCACATCGCTGCTGTGACCCATTCTGGCACCTTTGGCACGTAGCACAGCACACACCCCAGTGCCTCGGCTCACACTGCAAAACAAGGGACCCAAACACCCACGAGCATCACCTCAAAACCCCCTGGGAGCCATAAAGCAAAGGGGGTCAGCAAGGTTACGTGTAATTTTCCAGCTCCTCCATGTCCCTCATTCAGGGAGCATTTGGGAAGGACAGCCCTTCCCCAGCCACTTGATCACATCAGTACCTGGGAGGGTTCCAGCTCTTTTCAAGCCAGATAAAGCAGATCCTCCGCCTTTTGGTTTTAAAACCAGAGCAGCACTAAGAAGGAAAACAACAAGGGCCATCTGTGAGGTCAGAGATGAAGACCAGGAATTCTCAAGGTATTTAGAGCCTCTCAGCACACACCAGGTACAGGCGGGCTAGCTAGAAAGGCAGAAAGGCAGATGGAAGGAATGGTGACAAATCCATCTCGGGAACTGGGGCTCTACAAGGACAGGCAGGCAGCCAGGCTTGTGCTCTGGGGATTTGCAGACTACCCGTCCAGACCGCTTTGCAAAAACAAGGCACTTTTACGCTGAGGGCAGTTTTGGAAAGTACACAGGATTCTTGCAACTAAGAGACGAAGCCCAGGAGAGAAAGAAAGGGGAAAAAAACAAAAGGAAAAATAGAAAAAAAAATGAGAAAAGACAAACACAGGTTGTTCCAAGCAGCACGTCCAAGAACCTGTCACAGCCACAAGAACATGGAGATCGCAGGAGTACGTCACCAATGTGCTGACAAACAGCAGCTCCCACGGAGCACAGGAGGGCCCTGGGAGCACATGGCTCTGCTTTTCTTAGTACTGGATGAGACTCTCAGAGGGCCTTTGAGAGCACACCTGGCACAGAGCAGGCAACAAGGAGCAGAAGAACACGTGCTACTCCCTCACCCCGAGGGAGCCCGTGTACTACTCCCAATTTGTTTCCTCAGTCCACGCTAATCCAAACCACCTGGAGCAGGAATTCCCACCAGGGAGAAGGGAATTAGATTTTCTCGAGGATGATAATCCATTTAAATACAGCACTTCTGAGGAGCCTCCGCACCGTCCCCAGTGAGCAGCCCTGCTCCCCCTCTCTCCCATCTGCCTGGGGAGAGAGGTGGGTCCTGGCCTTTGAGAGCACCAAGCTGGCAGAGCAGAGGGGCTTGGACAAACAGCAGCTTCCTCCAGAGCTTGCCTAAAAGAGCAGCTGCTTTAGGCCCAAGCAGCGTGAAGGCACCTGTGGACTTGCTCCCAGAGCAGCTGATCAGCTCTGTACCCAGTGGAAGGCCCACATTGGTTAAACAGGCTTGGCTTGAAACTTAGTTAAGCAAAATGCCCACCCAGGTCATTGCTCTCGTTGGAGGGGAGAGGCACAGGCCTCTTTCCACCTCCCTCTGTCCCCGATTACAAGTGCTCTCAATGGGCTGTCACAAAAATGAGCACGAGACAGGGCAGAGTCACCCCGTGGCCCTGTTCTGTCTCTGCTTAAGGAGCCGAGTAGCTCCAGAGACCCAGGGCTGCTGGTCCTGTGGGAATCACTCATGGGTCAGGCACTGGAGGCAGCTTGGGAGCTGCTGACAAAGCCCCTTTGAGCTGCAGGCCACCGCGCCAGGTCCCAGCACGCCTCCCCCTTCGGTAAACCAAGTAGTTCCACAAACATGAGCTCCCGGTTATCCAGCTCCCAAAAGTAATTTCAGATCAGAAACAGTCCAAAAAGCCAGTTTTAGAAAGTACCATTTATTTGAGAGGAAAAAAAAAAAATAAAAACCAGTAACAGTGGAAAATCCCCAAGAGCAATTACACAAGAGAATCTAAATATCCTGAGAAGCAGTCGCAGCTCCGGCCTTCCTGGTAGTGCTGTCCACAGGCAGCACAGTCCTCCCTCTCCTTCCCAGCCTCCAGTGAACTCTGTGCAGCTTTGAGAGCCTCCCAGAGGCCACAGTTACCCCACACACACTTGTACTGGGACCAAGTGAGGCACCCAGAGGAGGACCTCTCCTCTCCCACCGATGTCTCAACACATGTTCCTGCCTCACCCCGAGAAAGGGACACATTTTTTTTCTATCGCCTCTCTGGCTTTGGCCTCAAGCCTACAGCAAAGCCTCAGGAAGGAGGCTTCAGGAGCCGTGAGATTTCCAACCAGCCTTTGCAACTGCCTGGTTTTGTGCTGCCTGCTCAGGTGCTCAGTTTGGGGACTCACACCCAGATTTTTGTCTCACACCACGCCAGACTCAGAGCCGCAGGAGGACACAACTTGCTCATGGTTCTGTAACGCCTCCCTGGCACGGAGGCACGGGGCACACATCACCCTTTGCTCTGGGAGACTGGGGGCTTGGTCCCACTCTCAGTGGAGGTAGGAGCCATGTCCAGGGGACGTTAAAGATCCACAGCGAGGGGTTCAGAGCTCGCCCCTATGAAAGCTCAGTGCTTCCTGGGGGGAAATGCCACCCAGGCAGGCAGAGCTCACATCCAGCCCTCCCAGAGGAGCAGGACTCGGCACAGCACCACAGGGGACTCCGCTGCCCCAGACAAAGTTATCACCTCCACACTGCAAGCTTCCAAGGGCAACTCGAGGTGGGGATCTCTGCTCCGACTCTGCAGCTGCTTCCAGGAGCCGGGACACAGCCACGGAGCCCCCGGGCTGCAGCTGCACCCAGGTGCCTTCCCCAGCACAAGCCCCTGGTGCTCTACACAAGACACTGGACAAACAGCAGCACAAAGGAGATCAAAAGCTTCTTACACAACCATAAGCCTGCTGAAGAATTAACTCCAGCCTTTTCATTCTCATCTGTATGTATCTCAGTAAAATATATAATATATAGCTCTATAGGACTGATTGTAATATATTACAGCCTAGAATTATTCTTGTCTTTTCCCTACTTCAATCATATTTATGCATCCAACTTTGCATACAGAAGTTATTGCCTTGAATTTATAATTGAAATTCACAGAATAAAGCTTAAATAGTTTTCACAGAGACTCATTATATTAGTGTTTTACATAAAAAGGATAAAAGTTACCAAATGAGAAAGCAGCCATTTCAGAAACTATAAATAAATTCTATTTAAAAAAAAAAAATCCTAGAAAAGTTATGAGAAAACCATAAATATCTTTCACCTCTATGGTAGCTGCTATAGAACTAGAAGAAACCTGTAACACTCTGTAGCTAAGTCTGCTTCAGTTCAGAATATGAATCATATAAAACAGCATCTCTAGAGAAATGCCCGGCCAAAGGAAACACAAAGGGATTGAAAAAATAAATCTGAGGAAATTAAAAAAGTAGATTATTTTTTTTATTATTTCAAAACAATTTCTACAAACTTTATATAAACATTAGGCTATTTTCTTTAAAATTTTGTTATAAAAAAACCCTACAAGCAATCCTTTAAAAAAAGGTAAGAGACTGAAGGCAAGGAAGGGGTGTCGCCATCGCCAAACACAACTGGCTGTCCCGATTTCAAGGACTAATGACCCTTGCCTGGGGCCAACAGGAAGAGACAGAAGTCTCCTGGGGAAGACATTCCCATAGGCCCTTTGTGGCATTCAGGGATATTGAGCCCTTGTGGGCCCTTTTACTCCCTGATAAGGCAACGTTATCTGTAGTGTAAGAGATTCATAAATAGTTCTCCACAAAAAAATGCTTCACATCAACAGCCTGTTGCAAGACATCGAGTAGCAAGATTGATAAAAAAAAAAAGCCATCTTCTATAGAAGCAGCCAATCCCAGCGCGGCACGCTGGATGCAAACACATGGTGTTTGCTTCCATACAGTCTGGTTTGTGTTTATATACCCTCTATAAAACCAAGCAGAAAATTTGGCATCTTTATTCTTTTTACACTAACTTAGAAAAAAAAAAAAAATACACTGAGGTTTTTTTTTTTCAGACTCTTTGTATTTCATTGGGCCCTTGTTAGCTGAGCGAGATTGGGAAGGGTCACGAAGGAAGTTTGTTTTTTCTCAAAGTCACTTTGAAATTCAATCCAAAAAAAAAAAAGTATTTGTTCAGCACATCTCTTCGGAGGGCACAGTGTTTCCATGCAGTCTGTTTGTCCCTTGGTGGGCACAAAGTGCTGCTGAGCTTTAGGCATAGAACTCATTTGTGGGGGCTTTCTTGTAGATGGGTTTCTTCCCCAGGTCATAACTGCCCTCGTCCTTTTTCTTCATGCGATAGACCAAGAGCAGGATCAGGAAGATGGCAAACAGGAGGCCCACTGCTCCTCCGGCGATGAGGGCTGGGGAGGAAAGAGAGAATGGAATAAGTCTTGGACAACTCCGAACCACCAGCGACATCTCAAAATCTGCTTCAGGAGTAGCAGCCCCCAGAGCTGCCTCCAGAGCCAGTGTCCGTGTGCCTGTCACCACATGTGCTGGCACTTTCAGCAACAACAGATGTTACTGGGAAAGGCCAGGATTGCTTCCAGTCCAACCACAGAATAATCACATGTTCCACATTAACCAGTTTGAGCTAATCTTCCAGTTTAGTCCAAGAAAGAAATGTTGACAAGATGATGTTCTCCCTGTACAGAGACAAAACAAAACAAAAAAAAACCCACCCAAAAAAGCCCCACCACAACCCACAGGAAAATGGCAGAGCTCCAATCTGAATGCTTTGTTAACTACCTGTGTGAGCACACCCTGGGGACTCTTTGTTTCAATTCATCAACATCCAATTACCAACACCACTTCCTTCAAAAAAAAAACCCCACATCCCAACAACCAAAACCTACAAAAAACCACTAAGGTTTCCTCTCTCCTCACACCAAGGGTGGCCACAAGACTTCACTGAAGTTTATCCCTTGTTGTGACACCTATCCCTTGTACTAAATCAGCTTCTTTGCTAGATGGTTTTGCAACCCACTCTTCCAATCTCTTCTCTGACTGGGAGGATGGAAGCACAAAGGCTTGGGTTTCTACTTGGACCACCAGGCCAAGTGCTTGAAGCAGCAGCATGCTGGAGACAGACCTGTCCCACATGCTGAGGGGAAGGCAGTCACTGCATTTTGCTCCAGACATCGGTACCCAGATTCCTACAGCTGACCACATGTTGGAATCCCTTAGAGGGGTTGCTTGGCTCCTGGCAAAGCTCAGAAAAGGCAGGACTTGGGCAGAGGTTGGAAGGAAAATGCCTGTATTTGATATGAAAGTCTATGAAGTCACTGCTTTATGGCCAGAGATGCCTCTCGTTGAGGCAGCATCCGGGTGCGGAGCAGCTGCCACATGACTTAAGCCAACAGTCAGCTGGCAGGCTCAGAACCAAGCTGTTCATCCCAGCAGCAGGCTCTGCTGTTGTTTAAGGACTGGGAGGTAGAAGCCATCCTGCTCCAGGTAGCCACAGAGGTAAAGCAACTCATTCCCCTGTCAGCAGGGAGCTGCTCCCCAGAGAAACAGGGAGCAACAGAAGCCATTTTGATTTTCAGTATTAATGATTTACCAGGACAAGGTGGAGTATTACCTGTAAGGACTTCTGTTCTTTCAAAGATGCTGCTGTTGGCTGTGCTTGCCATGGAGATCTTGTTGGACAGGTTCTCTTCAACAGGTACAGCTTTGTCTGGAATGATTTCATTGTCCACCATTGTGTTTTTCTTCTCACCTTCTATCTTTCTCCCAGTATCTCCAGGGATATAGTTGTCAGGTATCTACAGAACACAGCAAACCACACCCGTCAGCAAGCAGCACCCAGCCTAGCCACAGCTGAAAGCAGGAGGGCGTGAGGGAATAGAAAGTTTGCTCAGTGCATTACGAGTACACCGTGCCTGCTCATGCAGGTGGACTCGTCGTGATGCCACGTCTCACAGAGGGGGAGGGTGTTCAGAAAGTTTCACACACAGACCAGAGGAGCTACACGGTGCTTAAAAACACACAGGGGCAATACCTACCACAGGGGTATCCATGGTGGTCAGATAGATGCCATCTTCAGAGTCTGGGTAGTCTGCAGAGGGGGCAAAAAAGCAGAGAGGGCTCTCAAGTTGTTGTCTCATGACATGCTGTTCTTACAGAATTCAGACACTTCCTGTAACGCCAGCAACTGCACACAAACTAGGACTCTTGTCCTCTACAGTTCCCTCTTATCTACTAATACTATTTTTATCATTTAATGACTCGGATTGCACAAGACCATGAGATGTAATCTTGAAACCAACACCTCTCCGCTGGGAGGGATCTTCGGCTGCATCCATGGGCCCCTGCAGAGCAGGTCTGCCATAGCTTATAAGGCAATGCCAACGGAGGGCACTGCTCCCACCGCCCATCCCTAAAGGATCCTTCACCAACCCTCCAGATCTGCCCAAACATGTCAGGCACCCATTTCAGCACTTGTTCTTTTACTTTTCGAGAACAAATGTTCACATAAAGGGACACAGAGCTACAGAAACTGGTTTGGGCCGGGAGCTTTGCATGTCACAGAGAGTTCACTTGAACACCAGTTAGTCCTTTACCTTGTTTGGCCTCAGCTGAGACATTAACTTTAAGCCTTTTAACGCTGCCTCAACAATAGATTATTTTGCATGTCACAGTCTCAGCAGTTCTTTGGAGTTCAACAGGAAAAAGATCCAGCCAGCGCAAGGCCTTTTCATTTGCAGCAAGACAAGCTTGGCTGGACTCCATCTGTCCTCCCTGAGTGATTCAACATCACAGCACTACCACTTTCACTGTTCTCATCCGAGCGACTGCGAGTCACAGTTTTCATCTCCACCTGACACTGTGGTTCCTCTGGAGCTCTGGCTGTGATTTAGCCCATCACTCAAGGGCTGGTGCTGAAAGGAATTTCACAGCAACAGCTGAGGGAGATCCGCTTCCCCACTTACCTCCTGACCCAGATGCCTCATCTATATCCAACTCATCAGAGGTTAAGTGAGGCCTGAATCCACCGATGTCTTCGTCGTCTGGCAAATCTCCAGAAGCAGGGTAGTCAAGCCATCCAGCATCCATGGTTTCAGTTTCTCTCACCTGTAAATGGGGGGAGAAACATGGTAAATATGAGACAACTCTTCAGAAGCATTTCACAGAAGTGTTCAGAGCCCGAACACATCACTTCCACCAGAAAAACATTAAATGCTGAACTTCCTCTCCACCAAAAGCGTTATCTTTATCAGCTGAATTCCCCTAGAATTTCTCAGAACAGAAATGAGAGCCAGTCTGGGAGGGGAATTTCCTGAAGGCTACAGATTCAAGAGGTTCACCTGAACACACAGGGCGAAAATACCACAACAGGATCTCGGTCAGGAGTTTGTAGCAGAAGCATTTGGAAAAGCAATACCTTTGGTTTGTGATAAGGGGGGAGAGTTTGGAAGGACTTGTTATTCCCAGGAAAAAAGCCTGACACGCATAGGTCAGTGTTTTGCATAGCACCCAAGCTTCATGCCAAAGCAACTCCTCACTCCTTACGCCGAGAACGAGCCTGTTTTATCACCCAAGGGTTAAAAGCTGGCCTGTCAGTTCAGCTGAATTGCAGTGCAATACAGGCTGAGTTCAAGAGCACTCGCTATCAATAATGACTTGCCTGAAGGAAGAGCTTCCCCTGCCTCACCTTTTTAAAAAGCATGTAAACAAACAAACCTATAAAATATCTCCGGGATCCAAAGGCCCAAGGAGTGCAGTTAACAGCACAAAAGCTGGAGAGCCTCCTAGATATCAGCTGTTTGGTCACAATGGCAATGTGCACACCAGAGCTCATTTGCACTTGGACCTTCCAGGAGCCACAAGCCCAAATCTCCTGCCCTCACCAAAGTTATGCAACTTCCCAGGACTATTTCTCCTCACCCCACAGCCCTGGGGCCAGCCTCGGTGAGGGTACCGCAGGTATGAGCACTGGGGTTGCTCAACACCACCCACCCCAAAGACTCCAGATGCTTCCACAGCCATGAAATCATCACCATGGAGGGGGACTCAACCCCTTCCCCCAAGGCAAGAGGCACAATGCAGATGGATGGGTCCCTTAGCTGGGGGCTAAGCTGGCAACATTCTTTCATGCTGTCCTCACAGGACGACTGGGAAGTCTTGACAAAGGTTTTTGTCTGCCCAGAAGAGCATTCCACAGTCCTGCACATCCAAGGGTTTTTCCTCAATGTACAAGCTTACCAGGCTACAGCCTCACTGGGGCCGGGAGGAACAGAGCCTCGTGAGGACACGGAGCTGGGTGGCAGCACCACCGAGCCCTGAGCAGCTGGGACCAGCCCTCCTGCTCACCTGGCCAGGTGTGGCCCATCCCACAGCCCAGAGGTGACGAATTACATCTGCTATCGATCTCTAACCAAGGCCAGCAATCGGCCACAAGCCATGTGTCAGCTTCCTCTGCCCGCAGCCCCAGCCCTGCTCCCAGCCCCATTCCCCTGCCCACTGGCACCCTGGGTTTGCCACAAACAAGCACAAGATGTTTCTCATTTTGCACCAGGAGCAGCGGCACTGGATGTGCTTTTCCTTGCTCATTGAGGCATTTTTGGTCTCCCCAGCAACACGGCTACAGGATAACCAGATGAACAGCCCAGAGGGCATGAAGTGCTGAGGCCAGTTCTCCTCCCAGACCCTCTCTCTCTGCTATGCCAAGCCTGGCACTAGATGCTGCTGGGAAGGGGGCTGGGAGGAAAGTCAGCTTGGAAGAAATCCTCTCCCAGCCTGGAATCAGGCATTCCTAACGTTACGGATCACTTGCTCCAAGGCAAATTCATTTCAAGATACGCGAAACCCAGCCAAAGCCAGCCCTGCGATGGAAACTGCTGCCAGCATGCAGTAGCTGTTCCCAGGGCAGCTTCTGGCCATTCCATCGAGGGGCAGGAAGAACTCAATTCCCAGTGCTGGGGGAGCACGTTTGCTGCAGATCCAAATAACCCCGCACCGGGCAGACTGATGTTGGCAAGCACCGTGCCGAGCCACACCCCGGTGCCAGCTCACCCTGCACTTCACCATGAGTCACAGCCAGCAATGCCCAAGCAAGGGAGGCTCAAGAAAACCCAGGTTTAAGCCCCAGAGTGGCCGGACAGCCCACTGGCCATATCAGATCAGCCCAGCCACGAGCTGAGCAGTGGCACACAGCCACAGTGATTAGTGCACGCTGTGGAACGCACCAGCTCTGGCTATCAAAAAAAACCCTATTTAAATCAGGACAGACTGTGTTTACCAGCAGAGCGCACAACAAGGAAATTACTGACTCACAAGCATAAATAAGATTACATGGGAGCGTTCCCTGAACTCATTCTTCATCATCCTCTTGAGCAAGGATGGGGAAGTTCCTGGAAGCCACAAGAACTTCTCAAACCGTACAGGAAACTTTTCCTGTGGGCAGTGGCCTCACATTACAGGTTCATCCGACAGGGAAGCAGGAGGGCTGCTGGGCACCTCCATAATTACTCTCCAGGTTTCAAGGCATGTACTTCTAGAAAGCAGGCCCTGCCTGGGAGCTGGGGCACGGGCAGGCTGGGAAGAGTTAACGCTGGAGCGCAGCGCTCACAGGGCAGGTCTGGAGCAGGCACATTCCTCGCATACACACCTGTGAGAGGGCACACAGGCACTTTCACTGGACTTAAAAGCAAGAGCTTTGGGCTTCCCGAGTGCCACATAAAGAGCTCCCTGGAGAGTACTGTTCAAAAAGAGTACATCCCTTTCCAAGAGCACACAGTCCTCCCTGCAGCTCTGCTGCTGGGTGAAGAGGCACCACGGAAAGTGCCCCTGCTTCCTCTAGGCATGGAGGCTGCGGCCAAGAGGAAGCAGCTCCAAGTGCCACAGGAGGATGGTCAGCCCTTGCCAAGTCATCCCTGGCCACGTTCAGCTTAACACCTTCTGCGACTGCCAGCTGGAGATGGGCACCAGCGCTGCTCCGGGGCTGCTTTCCACCACCTGTTATCCCCGTGCTGGAGCCGGGCCAGGGACTTGCCGGGAGAGTCGGACCGGGCGGCTGCACAGCCCCACCTCGCCCCGGCAGCTGGAGCCCTACTATTAATATGCTCCTCTCTAGGAGGGGTCTGTACAGGAATCAACCTTTCCTGCAGGAGTCTAGTTCCAGGATTTCTTCCTCATGTTAAGCAGCTTTATCCCCAGTAAGCACCGAGGGAGATTAAACAGCGTGCTGGGGAGCAGAAGCTTTTCCTGCCTGCCAGTGGCCAAAAAA
>VZTA01006283.1:288835-299545 GCA_013398855.1 Mohoua ochrocephala | reverse complement strand
AAAAAAAAAAAAAAGAGTTTATTCCCTGCCAGACAACCAGCACGTCAGGCACGTGAACTGTGAGTGTCATTCCTGGAAGAGCTGGGCACAGAGGCCTCATGTTTTGAGACAGGCTGCACTACTGGATGAAGCCGGACACTCTTTGCTCAGTGGAGGCAGAGGAACGGCACCCCTGGGACCCCAGGCAGCCCTGCTGTGCTCCAGCCCTAGCCCATCCCACTCCATTTCGTGCTCCTGGGGCCTTCCCTTACAGCCCCAGAATACCACTCGCCTCTTCTCAAAGCAAGATCAGCTATTACACTGAGGCAGCAAGCAAAGTTTCTGTGCAATGTGTGAATTTCCCCAGCCGCTGGCAAGTTCTGGGAAATAACAAACCCAGGCGGCTCACCTGCCCCCTCACCACAGCCTTTGCAAACCCTTTCAAAAAAACCCAAACGATGTTTTGGGGCAGAGACAAAGTTTTCCAGACGTGGAACTGGCTTTTACAGCTGTCCCTTGTCTCTGATCAAACACAGAGTTCATTAAAAGCTCCTTTGAAGGGTCACAGGCAGCAAGCTGCAAAGGGAGTCAGACCTGCAGAGACTGGGGCATTCACAGTGTACAGAGCCCTTTATCAAGTTTATAATTTTGGCACGGAGACCCAGCGCTTGCTCCTGGTCTCCCTCCCTAGCACTGTGTACATAAACCTGGGAGTAAACAGGAGCAAGGTGAAAGTCAACCTTTCCTAGACAAAAGCACGTGGAGCTGGGCCAGCCTGGGAGGTGGCAGAAGGGGGCAGAGGCACAGACCTGTTAACCCTGTGTAGCCTGCAGGGACAGGCAGGTGTGAGCTGCTCCCAGGGCTTCTCAGGTGCTCTGCACTCAGGGTGGGTGGTACAGATCCCCTCGTTTCACTGCAGCAAGCAGCCTTACACAAAATATCCTCCCCAGAGCCTGAGCTGTCACAGACAGACATCACCTCACACCACCACAAGGCAGAACTACATCAGCTCAACCAGGAAGGGCTCCTGAACAATGTGAGCGGCTGCAAGGATGCAAAGCTCTGTAAACCACTGAGCTGAGCCCGAGAGAGGGGATTTCCATACAGTTCACTTCCACCCAGCTCTTGCAGGAGCCCACAAACCAGGGAGGTTTTAATGCTCATGCCAAGCATGCAAAGGAGCAGGGGTTAGGAGTGAGCTCACCCCCTTGAAGCCCCAACAGCCCCCCAAAAAAGCAGAGGAGCCACACAGCACTGGGAAGGGGGCAGCTCAGATCGGTGTGACACAGCCCAAACAGAGCTGAGCTCCACGGAAGGGAGGTGTGCAGCGGCAACAGGCAAAGACTGCTCTATCTTCCCATCTGAATAAGCATTAAAAAGCCTTATTAGAAGTGACATGAGCTTCCAGCAGAGGCAGCTCCTTCCAGACTAGTAAGGGAAGGGTCTATATTTCCCCCCAAAATACCCTTCGCTCCCTTCCCTCACTCCATGTTCCAGCTCTGTGTAGGGGAGAAGAAAATAAATACACAAAAGCCATTTTAGTCCTGAGAGCAAAGCAAATATCAACATTTCAATCGAAGTCACACCTAACTCCCTTAACACACCAGCCACAGTAAAATAACAAAAAATCCACTTGTGCCAGCTCCTTGTGACCATGCCTGGAGGTACCATTTTACCATCCATTCCTGGCCAGTCTGGCCCACATAACTTGCAGCACACGCGGCCTGCACTGGCCTTTGTGCCAAGGGACAAAAGTTAAACAGCTCCCATCCAGGCACATGTTTGCATTTAGTTGCATGACAGGATCACCTGAGGCTCCCAGACATAGTTAAATACTACCTTTGCTCAACGCTTTCCAAGCAGTCCTAGGGCTGCAGCCAGCCTTGCCCATCTCCTCCGACAGCCACTGTCCAGCACAGCGAGCCATAAAGGTAAATCCACAACACTCTGAGGACTAAGGGGGAAATCAGAGCAGAGTACAGACCAGGGCCTGCAGGCAGCTCCAGTACCCACAGCAGCTACTGCACAGTCTGGGTGCCTCTTACCAAAGAGGGGAAAAGAAGCTTTTTTTAACTTGTGCCCAGTAACACAAGCAGGGCTTTGCTTAATAAGCCAGCAGGAGCGATGTGCAGGCCGGGGAACTGTTCAGCTGGGAAAAGCATCACTTGTTCAAGGAGACTCAAGGGAAGCCTGCCCAGTCCCTGTCCCAGCAGGTCTCCATCTCCGGGCAGCCCGGTGAGCTCCCGCTCCGCAGCCCACGTGCAGAAGGCACGTCCAGCACCACCCCAGCGCCAGCCTGGCCCACTCCCCCCTCGCCCCCATTCCCTGGGTGATTCTTTTAAGCCGTGTCGCCACAAGCGGCTCTCCCCGGGGGCTCATGCGGCAGCGGAGCCATAATCCCCGTGACAATTACACTCTAATCCCGGGCTCTGGAGAGCCACTCGCTGTCACGGGTGCCTCCCCTGCAGCAGGGATGAATCCTCCCAGGCTCTGCTTTCTCAAAATAGGCTTCCTTGCACTTACAAAGTCAAACCTCAGTTACCTTTGAGCTGCGGTGCTCTTGCTTACACACAGCCCGCTCCCTCTAGCCCACAGCGCACACCGGCCACGCTGCAGGAGGAGGACAGAGAGATTACAAAGGAATGAACTCTTGTTTAACTGCTTTTGCCTGATTATCAGCCAAGAGCAAAGCCATAAAGATTGAGTCCCTTGCCAGAAAGGCACATGCTGGGATGTGTTTACTGCAACGGTGGCAAAATAGCTGCTCTAAACACTCAAGTCCCAGCTCCAGAGCCCGAGCGGGAAGGAGGTGACCGCTTCCCAGTCCAGCTCAGGGAGGTAAAGCTCAGCAGGCAGTTGCAGGTGGCTGTGTGTCCATCACTCGCCCTGAGGCAAATAAAGAAAGTTCAGAGGAAAACTACAGGAGGAAAAAGCAGGAGCTCTCATGTGATTCAAGAGGAAAACAACTGTGACAGAGACATTTCACGCCCCTGAAGGGTTCTCCCGGTCACAGGCCATGATACACACCTAGTTCATAAAGAGATTATTTTTTTTTAATGGTATTTACAAACCTAATCATAAGCAGTTCATATGCTTCACTGTCCAGAGCTCAGCTCAGAAGCTGGAAAAATTCTATTCAAGGTTAAAAAAGGAATTCACAGTTTTTCCAGCTCACAACTCACTCTGAGTTGCCCTACTCTATAATAAAGGCTTCTATGGCACCCTCGTCTGTGGAAGAAAAGAAGGATATAAATGCCCCAGCAAAACAGCTTTTCCATCAAGGATGACTTTTCATGCTGACACTTCAGACTCGGGATATTTCACATGTCACACTTCCCCCTCTCGCCAGGAAAAGGCCTGCCCTCACTGCCCTTTCCTAGAGTACAGCTACACCCCAGTGCTTCCCCGAACACGCACACAAGCAGAATTTCCACTTGGCAAGAAATGCGTGACGTGCATTTTTTGGGATCTTTACGCTCCCTCATGCCAGAGCGTTAGCAAAATTAAGCCAGGCAGACACCCAACTTCAAAGAGTGCCTTTCCTATCTGGCTCACCATGTGGCTAATCTCAGCTTGTTTGTACAGTCAAGATTCCCAATGCTGCGCCCTACAAATGCTTCCCCTCCCACGATCCATTTTAATCTAATCAGAAGTAGTAGCCCAAAGATTTAGGCTTAGCCCAGGCAGCTGAGCTCTGCCAGCACAGTTATGCTATTTCAAGCCTCGCTCTGCTGGCAAAGGTGCCAGCAAAGAGCAGCAGCAGAGGAAGTTATCGGCACAAAAGCACTGGAGACGCTGGAGCGCTGCTGCTACGCTATCGGCCATACCCGTGTGAGCATTTATACAAACAAACATTTCAACAGCAGGGATTTTCCTGGCTAGCTGCAGCAGCAGAGGCTGGGTTTTCAGCCGTGTGTGGGGTTTGGTGGGGTTTTTTTTTTTGGTTTGTTTTCTCACAAAGACATTCCCTACTTAGGCCTTGGCCTGGGCCCAGCAAGCAGCAGACACAGCGCGTGCTATTCGGGATAGTGCAGCTGTACTTTAGGAAACCTGTCACTTCCAGAAGTGTTTTCCTCTCTCTGAGGGCTCTGAACTCCCAGTGGGGCTTCTTCCCCTCTTTGAGCAGAGGGTGAGCAGCCAGCGGCAGTTTTCCAGCCCTCCCTGACCGTGTCTCCGCACCCGCGGTGTCACGGCCAGAGCAGAGGGACCCAGCTATTGTTTTGGTCACTCCTTCCCTGGCGCTGCAGAGCCCACGCTCAGCTGGACGAGCGAGTCTGTGAGTAACCAACACGCAGGACCAGCTCCTCATACTCAGCCTCAGGAAATTTGGAATTAGCGCCAAGAACAGCCCGCGCATAAACAGTCTCCTGCAAGATCCTGGCTCCAGACTCTGCTCCACTGCACACTGTGGATTTGCAATAAATATTTACCTCGCTGGGGAACAGAATCTTCCAAGCAAAAGCTCCTGACATCAGTAAGGGCTGTATTTCCATTTGGAGGAGAGTAGGAGCTCCTCTGTTTTTAAAGGGGGGCACTGGCCCGCTAAAGCAGCTTCTGCCAACCTCCTAGCACCACACCAGTCAGGATCTGTCCCTCCACCTATGGGTCTAACTCCTCTCCAGGCCAGCACAGCATCACACCAGGTGCCCTCCCTTCCAGCCACGCTCCCCTCAGTCACTCTGCCTTCTGCTCAGAGATTTCTGGCTACTGTGCTGTGCAGGCCACTTCAGTGCAGGTCCAAGCACTTTGGCAGTCATTATTGCACGTTAGCATCGCTTTTTATTGCTCCAGTTCGACCGTAGCAGCAGCTAAAGGGCAGGAGGCAGGGTTAGCCTCGCAGCAAGGCAAGGGGGCAAGGCCACATCTCTTTGTATTCAAGCCTGACAGCAGCACAGATTTAGAGGAACAATGGTGAAGACACCTCTTCCCCTTCAGCAGCTAAGGCAGAGCAACACCAGGAGAGAAATCCTTCCCATGGAAGGCTTGGCTTTGCTTTCCCTGACAGAACACAATTTGTTTAAGCAAGAAGCAGCCGTGGTTTTGGTTGACATAACACCAGCTGCTTGGGTAACAGTGCTATGGGTCTCCCAGTCTCCTTCCTGCCCCAAGGAGTGTCTCCTTGAGATTTTAATTAACTGCTTTGATTTTTAAGTTATCCCAATAATTTGTCTAACAACAGCCTCTTGGCATTTCATAAGCAGAGCCTCGGCCTCAAAGGATTTAAGGATAAAACTCACAAGAGTGCGTATTTCCAGCAAAAATAAAGACTTTTACAAGAAGCACACTTTTCGAGTCAGCCAGCCTTCAGAAATTGAGAGGGACGCAGCTACATCTTGCGTGCTTTCCCCTCCTACGCTGACATTTTCTCCAGATTCAGGATTAAGTATTTAACCCCCTCTTTTGAGACTTTGTGCTCCTTTAGCTTGCTTTGAACGCTTTCAGTCGTTTCGGATAACACTGCTGCTTTCCTCTCTCTCATGCAACTCTTGTTTCCAACAGTATCTGCCTGAAAACGAAGGAGCCACGGAGCTGCCAGAGGAAGTTACGGCTGCTCAAGACAGGGCCATTTTCTGCTGCTCTGCCTTTGCCAACACCAACTCAGCGGCTGGCAGCAGTCACATGTCAGAGCCCGACAGCTTTTCTGCCCACCACAGCCACAACCAGCTTAAACAGGAGGCAGCAGCAAAGGCGCTCGGTGCCAAGGGCAGCCCAGACGGGGTGCCAAGCAGCAGCACTGGTTTTTGCCTGTCACCCCCTTTGTAGCCCCAGAAGAAGAGATCCACCTCTGCGCCGCAGTGCCTCAGAAGTCTGAGTCACTGCTTTGGGGAAGGGGCCAGGGCCGTTACTCAGAGGGTGACAGCAGTGTTCCCTCGAGCTGGGATGCCAAGCCAAGTGCCAGAAACCTGAGTCAGAGCATGACTGCTGCAAGTCAGGGCGACACACAGCAGAGCTGGTCCTCTGACCAGCAGCATTTACTGGACAAACATTCAGGCACACGCTTAAAGAACAAAAAAAACCAAGTCCGAACGAACCAGAAGCACAGCCCTAACTGCTCATTAGCGTAGGATCTTTTACAGCCCCTCAGAGCAGTGGCTTATTACAAGTGAAACTCTAAGTAGGCTGCCCTGTCTATTCAGAACCACCAAGCCCGGTCTCATCACAAGAGTCTCATTCTAGTGCAAATCATTTGAATCCTTAATCTCGAGCATTTGCATTCCAGCGAGTCTCAAACAAACAGCCACACATGCTCCTCAGCAGCAGCCCGGAGGTCAGGCGTGTGCAGGGTTTGTCCCCTCGGTTTTGTAGTGCTCCAACGGCATCAGCTTCTCGTTTGAGGCTGCAAAAGCAGCACAACCCGGCTGTTGTTACCGGGCATAAAGGAACAGGATGTACTGAGCAGAGGGGGAGAATGCAGCTGCGAGACCTAAGAGCAGGCTCAAGAGGATAAATGTTAACTCAAGAGCTAGGAAGTGTTTTGAAAGATGGATGCTGCATTTAGTCTGGCCAAAGTGATAGCTGGGGAGTTCCGCGGGATCACAGAGCCACGGTAACTTAATCGAGTAATCTTACGAGTCAACCCAAGCAATTTACATTGCAGACCGTGGAACCACAGTTACAGGCCACCCTTACAGGTACAGATAACTATCACTCATCAAAAAAAGCCTTTAAACCTAAGTCCATCAATCCATTCATTTGAGGAAGAACAACTTGCACATAAAACACACAACCTAGCGGTAACTTGTACCCAAGGGGATTCAAGCAGCCAGGATGTTTCCAACAGAGCATTTACCAGCACCACGAGTCAAAAGGGAAGGAAAAGTAGCTGTAGGAGCTGTGCTGAAGCCTGCATGCTGAGCAGCAGGCCTGTGTGACCCCCTCCCCTCCATCATCATTCGGAAAGTCAGGTTAGCAGCTTCCAGCCTGTGGTGAAGTGGGACACAAGCATTTCGAAAAGGCAGTAATGACACTACAGGAAAATCACAGCAAGGTCACATCAGGCTCTAGTTCGGGCATTTGAGAGCAAATGGCCTCCCCACGCCATTCAAACAGCTCAAGGCAATACTACAGCCATTAACAGAGGCTTGGAGGGGAAGGAAGAGGGGAAGACACCTAGGAAAAACATTTTCCCTGTTGCTGGACTGGATGCAGACCTTTGCAGGATCTCAAAGTGCCAAGACCTTGGGAGAGAGCAACAGGAGGGGCAGGAAAGAGAGCAATCAGGTTGGCTAACAGCCCTTACTTCCCAGGGTGAATGAGCCTCTGGTATCACAAATCTGAAAAGTACCAAGTTCAGCCCCAATTTGCCTCTTGCGTAAGATGTTCGGGAAAGCTCTGAAGCACAGGAAAGCACTCTCCAGCATGGGAGCTGGCAGCACTCGGGACAGATGAGCTGGGCAGGAGCGCTGTTTCCCTGACTGTGCCCCAAGTGCTGCAGGGTGACTCTTCCTTCCCATGGGAACCTCCACATCTAGTGGGGACAAGGTGCTATGGGGTGGAGGCACCGTTCAGCCCTGAACTCCCACCCCAGGAGTTGTGCATGCAGTTCAAGAAAGCACAAGGTGCTGAAGAGGTCATTTTTTCCCCCACACATCACAGTCATTTCATCCCCACAAACAGCTGTGGGCCTGACTACCAGAAGTCATGAGCTCCTTCCACGTCAGGGCTAAGGGACATCGCTTTAGACACCATCCTTTTGCTGCTCTGTGTTTTAGGGAGATTGAAGCAAAGCACGGATTTGCTCTAAACGTGAGCATGGCAAGTCAAGGTAAAATAAAGTAAAACGTGCAGATAGCAATGTCTTGATTTGATTGGGAGGGACAGATGAGAAACTGGGCAAAGAGCAGAAAGAACAGGCCTCGGGGATCAATGGCAGCAGGACAAGCCAAACCGGTTTTAACATTAATAATGCTGCACTACTTTCCAAATACAGCTATCATCAACAAGACACAAGCTTTGCCAATCAGGAGGCCTCTGAGCATGATTGCTTTAAACCGGCAAACAGAGCCCACAAACAGCACAAAGCCTCCCCCCTCTCCCTGAGCAATCCTCTGCCAGCAGCTTCTGGGTTGGATTTGTGCTCCTCTCTACTGCCGAGGACACACAAACACAACGTGGTGCTGCATGAAGACTTTTTCTGCATAGCTCAAGGCACAAAAGTAGGACAACTGCAACAAGCCTGCAGCCCACTAGCACTGCTACGGCCCTGATGAGCTCTGGGCACTTGGCCCTTTTGCAGCCCAGACAAACCGGGCAGAGCCCAAGCCTGCAGCAGGGGGAATACCCTCTGCCACGGGGGAATATCCCTTGCTTCCCTCCTGTGCTGCCGGGGCACTTCTGGATGCCGAAAGCACAGGGGAAGCTCAGCGATGCTTCTCTGCCCAAGCAAGGCAGACCTCACATCCTTTGTTAACTCCACTGATCCCACATCTTGGATGCATTGGTGACTTTCTGTCCATCCCCCCTCAAGCATCTTCTGCAGGAAGCCCATCCTTGCACGGCACAGAGGGGAGCATCCTGCCCACACATCCTTTGCTTTCCAAAGGCACTCGAGCAGAGAGGGCTGGAGACCACCTGGTGACACACCAGGCGTCAGCTCCAGCCTCCCTCAGCCCCACGGGAAGAAGGCAATGTTCTCACACAAAGCTCCGGGGCTGCTGTAACACAACCCACCCACCCACGGCCTGAGCACCAACGTCACACTCAGGCACTTCAGTAACATTCCCCACCCTCTTACACATCCAGGATTGCTTCACACGGAGAAATCCCATTTACACCAGAAAGCTGCTCAGGGGGAAAAGAGCCAAGGCATTTTTGTTTGTACAGGCTTGGGGAAATATTCAAGCACCGAATCACTCTCAACATCCACGCTCTTACATAAGCACAAGAAATACAATCCCCATCTTGTTAAGAAACAGCTACCTGTCTTCACCCTGCCCGCACAGAAAAACCAAGAGCCACATGCTGTGCAGCCCTGCACGTTTTGGCAGTGCTATTAAAAAAAAATAATATGGGAGGAGTGCCAGGAGAACTCTCCCAAACCGTGTGTCATCCTCGTCTCCTCCCCGGCAGCCTGTAACCCAAACAATTTGTTTGGACTAGGCTTTATAGTAGGCCGGTGTTACTTCTCAAGCATAGACTCAATCTTAGGTAGCTTAAAGGACACGGATAAATATTCCGTGTAAATTCGACACAAGGATTTACACATCTGTGCAAAATTTGTTGTCTTTGCAGAAATCCGATGCTTGCAGACCAGTCCAGTCCAGTCTCCAGGGACACCAAGTTGCATTTCATACCAAACATGGTCAGTGCAACTTCCAGATGCTGTCTGCCCCAAAGGTTTGCCCTACTAGTTTGGGCCAGTTCCCAAACGACCGACTCACGTGCCTAATGGCAGGGATAAAGACACCAGATTAGAGTAAAGTGGATTTGGGCTGGTTGGTTTTAGCAGAGAGTAGCTGACAATTACTACAGATGCTCTCTGTGGGAGATTCCTGCTCTACAGCCAGCAACCCCCCAGCCCTGTGCCCCTATTAGAAAGCAGCAGAGCCTTATCAGTTCTGATCTGCCCACCCAGCCTTCAGTCCAAAACAAACCAATGTGGATGATTAAACCTACTTTGGGAACCCCTGATCTCCTGCAGTTACCTTAATGTCAGCAGCTCTTTCACACTAACGGAGGAATCCGCCCTGATTGCGCTATCAGCAAGATGGTCACACACAAAAACAAACAAAACAAACAAACAAAAACAGCGGGGAAGCCAGAATCCCCAGATCTCTGCTTCGCCACGAAGACCCCACATGTGCCGGCTTGAAGCATCCAAAATGTTTCACCTCATTATATGTTTAAGAGATTATTAAACCCTCCACAGTAATGCATCATTTTTCACTCCCATGCGGACGCGAGGAAGCTCTGATACACACAGAGAGACACCAGGTACCAGCACAACCAAACGCAGGTAAGGCTGGAAAGCCTATCCAGGTGCTGTAAGACATCGGACACATCCAACCCACCACACACGCAAAAGGAAAGAAGAACTAAAGGACTTTCACGACCAGAAGTTGGAGATTAAAACTGTAATGGAAAGCAGCTCGTTTCCACCAGGTAGCCGGCTCTCCTGCACTGCCGTAAGCCCAGCAGGCTGAGCACGGGGCAGAAGGAGATACGTGAGGAGCGGCACAGCCGCGGGGACAGCTCGGCACCGGGCAGGAGCCCTGCGCCGGGCACGGCCGGGCAGGGGCGACGCTGCTTTGGCATCTGCCGGAGGAAGCAGCGTCCGAGCCAAGGCCACCGGAGGAAGAACGGGAACGGCCCTATCGCCGTCTCCCTGTTTCGCCCACCCTTCCCTTTCCCCGGAGAAGGGCAAACAGCGGGGTCAGACCGCCCGGGGGGCAGCGGTGGCACCGGCTCTCAGGCTGCTGGCGAGCGCGACCCGAGCCCCGCGGGTCACCCAATCCCCTCCCCGGGCACCGGGAGCCCTTCGCTGCCGGGGCAGACCCTCCCCTTTCCCCCCTGTCCCGCGGGGGGCCCGGCGGGACTCACCGACTCGGCGGCGGCGGCTCGCAGGAGGAGGCCGAGCAGCAGCGCGGCGCGCAGCGGGACGCGGGGCAGCGGCATGGCTGGGCTGGGACAGACACAGGGACGCAGCTGCGGATCCGACCGGAGCGGGCTCTGGCCGTGCCCTACCGCCGCCACCGCCCTTATAGGGCCGGCGCAGCCCGCGGGGGGCGGAGC
>VZTA01006283.1:211549-251123 GCA_013398855.1 Mohoua ochrocephala | reverse complement strand
GCCCAGCCGGCGGGCCGGTGGAGCGGGCGGGACCCCGCGAACTTCAGGGGTCCGGGGGGGAAAAGGAGGGGAGGTTTCCCCGCAGCGGGGGAGCCGCGCGCTCGTAGCCCCGGGATGGGAAAGGCTTCAACCGACCCTGAGCTCGGCGAGGTTGGTGCCGGCACGGAGATAAGAGCACTGCGTGTGCCCTCCCTTCTTCCCTCCTGCTCTCCCTCACGAAGAACCTCTCGTAGCTCTCTTTAGCGCCTTCTGAAAGGAAACCCGGGCCCGTTTCTCCCCAGGGCAGCACAACGCTCTGAGACAAGCTTTTGTCCAGGCAGCTGGGCTGGGCTGGGCCGCATGGGTCCCTTCCAACCCGGGATATTCTGTGATGGTCTGTGAATGCAGCGCTCTGCGGTGCTGTTGTGCCCGGCCAGGCACCCTTCCCGACCCCCCGTACATGCTTTGAGCCAGCTACAAAGTGAGTTCACAAGCTGTTCTGTCAATACGAACATTGCTCGTGATATCCCAAACGTGCAAGTGCAAGAGAAGAGGAAAAACGAGCTCTTAAATGCAGTCCACAACGTGCTGAACTCTCCCGTACTTCCCTGGTACTGAAACATTTCGATGGACCTTGCGAGGACTGTCATAGTGCAGTAACCTTTGTCTTTCCAAACTATAGGTCATAACTCCTCATAGCTGCCCAAACAGCATTTTTGCCTCTCTTAACCTGAGATGCACAAAACATCCTTATCAGGCTGTATTTGGACCTCTGAAGCCTGCTGAAGGCACAAAAGGTAGAGAAGAGGTCCAAATTAAAACGGCTTTTCTCAGGGAACTTGGAATGGGCCTGGAAGTTGTGATCTTTGGCAGTTAAACAAAGGCAGAAGGTGGGAATCGGGACCTCTGAAAATTAATTAATTAGTACAAATGAAAGCATAAGTAATACTTCAGGTGACAACTGTGACTACTGACCTCTCTTCCCACCACAGAGCTGTCTGACTTAAGCTTCTGCTCCTCTGATTCCTGATGATTTCCAGGCCCATTCCAAGTTCTCTGAAAAAACCAATTAGTTTTAGTTTGGCTCTCTCCTCTGCCTTCCTGCTCACAGGGGGAGGAGGATTCACCCTGGTGCTGTGAGGGCGTTGCAGTCCAGGTGGAGTGGGCACCGCCTCTGGACAAAAGCTAATCCACTCCCCATCAGTAACGAAGCTCAGAGGGCAGCTTTGGAAGTGGTGAAAAGAGTGGCTCAACAGAGAGCCTCCACTTTTCACCAAGTGAGTTGTTTTGGCTTGTGTCTACCTTGAGAAATCAGAACACGAACCCCGAGGCTTGGTTAGTCAAGGGTTTGTTGTTCTTTTTGCAAACGGTTGTGATTACATTGCACCATTTCTGAGTCTACATCAAGTGTCCAAGGCGTGATCCAAGACTAGGGTAAGATCTTTGCCAAAAACTGTAGACTCACTCTTTCCAGCTGAGTCATACCAGCAGATAAAGCTTTTAAAAAAATTAAAAGAAATAATAGTGGCAAGGCTAAAAAAAAACCCTGGAGAAGTTAATCCCTGCTGCAAATAGGTCTTAAAGTTTGAACAGTATGGGTCTTGGGTTTACGACAGAGGGTTGGCATCTGGGAAGCTGGTCTGCTGTTGCTTTTCTTAGCTGAACTCTTCAAGCTTGTCACTTGATAGTTCTTCACCTCTCTTTTTGTCCCAGTGCTTTGGATGTTGTCTATTTTTCAGCAGCCCCTTTTGGGTGCTGTGTGATATTTGAGTTGGTTTTGAACGCAGTGTGAAGCACTGTCCACACACATCACTTAATAGCTGTGACAGGGTTTTTGATTAAAACAATTTTAAGCAAATGGGTCAGCACTGTAGGTAAGAAACACATCCCTGTGGCTTACTCTCCAGTTGATGTGCACTGGATAACTTGAGAGACTTTTATCTAACCAGCGTGGCTTTTCATCACAAGCAGAGACTTCAGCTTTTGGGAAAGGGAGAGAACGGCACCAGCACGCCCCAATAAAAAGGTTACTCAGTGTTTTATTGCAGAGCTTGCAGCTCTCAGCCTGGGACACTCTGTAGCATCTGCTGGGGGAGTTCCATGGACAGCACTGGCTTAAAGGCTGCCTTAGCAAGGCCTGAACAAGCTTACCCTGGAAGTGCTTAGGGAAAGCTGGCTGATTATTCTCCCCTTCCAGGGTCTGTTAAAGAATTCAAACACTCTTGAGAAAGGTACAGACTCGGTACTGGCATGCTGATGTGTCAAACCAGTGGTGTAGGAACACCGCTGGGTGTGTTAATTGCTGAGTTAGTTTGTAGAGTCTGAAGCTGTCTCCTCAGATGGATTTATTCCAAAACATGACTGATCCATTGCAAAGCAGTGCACTGTGCTACTCACTCTAGACCTGTCATAATTGAGGTTTTGTTTCTGCCTGGGAAAGGTGTGCTGCTGCCTCTGCATTGGAATTCCAAAATCCTCCCCACAAACATACGCCAATAGGACCTGAATATTATTGGGAGGGAGGATGACAGCGGGAAGGGCTGGGAATGCAATAGAAGCCAACTAATAAGCATGTGGAAAAGTATCTGTGCTTGCTTACTAACGAGGTGTGCAGAGAACCTCCCCTGGCTGCTCCTCTGCCTGCAGGAACTGGCAGGAGGAGGCTCTGGCAGCACGTGGAGATCAGACTGAGCCACAGTGGGAGCACCCCCAGCTCTGCTGCTGAGGAGTCTGAAGTGAGTTCAAGTGGCCCCAAGAGCTGTGGAGGGGCAAAAGGAGGCGGTGGAAAGGAGCCGTCAGGTAAACACGAGTGGCCACCAAATCAGATGACACGAGGAGCAGGTTTGAGGATAGCAGGACACTGGGCTGGCTGAGGCAAGAGATGAGTCAGGCAGGGGAGAACAAGAGCAACTGGTTAAGGGAAAGCAGGATGCAGTTGTGAAACCAGTCCTTTGGGTGACAGGTTATTATTTGCTCTGGAACATGGTAATCTTTGGCTTGCATTGTGAGGAGGGGACAAAGACAACAAGGCAGGAATCTTTAATTTGCAAGTTTCACCTTGCTTGAGAAATCAGGCAAAACTGAATACTGTCGTGGCTTCCAGAAGGATCTGCCTGTGCTGGGCACGAAGGAGAATGTTCCCTGCTCACTAAAGAGTTGATAGCAGGAGCTGCTGTTTCTCTTCGATCAATAGAGTGGAAAGAAAACTCAGTCTCGTTGCCAGCTGTACAAAGAATCTCTGGTGAAGAGCACGTCTCTTACTAGTGGAAAGCCCCTCGAGGGAGATAGATCTGTAGAAACCTTCAGTAGCAGGGACTTTATCTCGGGTCAGCTGTGGGATACAGCAAAGGGCCCCTCAGCCTTTAACTGGTGGGTAGCGAAGGGGCACATGAAAATACAGGCAAACCGACTACAGATACAAAGAGCAACTGTGTGAATGTGTGCATTTGTCAGAAATCCAAGAGCTTTGCAGGTTGAAGGGCACTGGCATTAAGACTTCATAGTAAAAATAACTACTGTTAAATGGCTCTTTATTCTGTAGAGTGGTTGCACTGATTGCTACAAGCAACTGGCTCTCGCAGGAAATACTAATATTTAAAAATGAGTAACTCGTTCTGAGATGGCTTTGTGTTTGTAGGAAGTGCTCAAGTAAAGCTTAGATGCTTAAAATCAACTCAGTGTTTAGGGTGTTACTGTTATTACACTGTAGGAGTGAAGAAGGCAGACTGTGAAGTACAAAGTGTAGCTACAACACAAATTACAATTATTTTCTAACTGTAGTCAGTTGTGAAGTTTGGGGCTAAAGGCTCAATAGTGATCCATGACCCTATTAAAGCTGAGAGATTTGTGACATTAGTTCTGAAAAATTCTAGTGCTTTGTTTCAGCCTTGTGCTACTTAACAGACACGTTCTTTACCCATTTCTTTGCTCTAGAGACAGAAAACCCGAAGCAAAGTAGGCACTTTAAACTAAAGTTTCAAGAACAGGTGACACAAATTGCCACAGAAGTCAAGCTGATGCAACTTAGGGCTGGATCTAGCAAAAACATGACATGATGTTTAGGCAGTGATTTTTAATGCTCAGTGTTTGGAGCACTTGTGAGAAAAGATTTACAGGAAACTTCAAGAAAGGAACATTTCAGGAGGATGAAGGCAGCTGCAGATCATTGTTGTAGTCCAACTTCGCTGCATTCAGTGCAATCTGAACTAAAAAGTTGGGTGATGGGGTTTAATTACCTTCCTGTTCAAATATTTGTTGTTAGATCTTTTTCTCTCCATTCTTCCCCTTGGAAAAAAGCTCTCCAATACTTCTGTGGTACTGTTTACACCAGAAACGTCTGAGCAATTCACAAAGGCAAGCAGACAGCATGTTTTGGTACGAAATGAGTAACAGCTAATTCCAGTTTATAGATGGGGGAAGAGGCTTGGCACTAGACTTGCCCTTAAAGATGCGAGTGAGTGACCTGCCTGAAACAGGACTAACACTGGGAGCTTTATTCCTGTGACTTGGCTTTGTCTGTATTTCAGCATAAAATAACTTTTTCCTTGCTCTTTGGCTACTGAGCTGCAGTTTAGTTTTACTGCTGGAACTCCGGCTGCCCTCTCTGCTGGAGAACACTCCCTTGCAGGAGCACCAGCACCATAGACTTTCCCCACATAATGTTTGTGCTGGTGGAGATGTTGGCCTGCATTTTCTTACTAACACTAAAGTAAAACAGATCGTGCTGCTCAGGATGGCAGCATTTCCTGCAGCTGACAGCAGAGCCCGTTGGTACCTGCGAGACAAGTCTGACCTCAGTGTTCTTCTGGAAGAGAACCTCGTGTGGTTTTCTCTTGGCTTTTTTTCTGCAATCCCTCATTCTCCCTCCCCTTTGCCAGGAAATCCCTTCTTCTGCCAACAGGAGCCGGTGGAATGTGCTGTTTGTTTACATTCTCACTCTTTCATCTACTAACCTTCCCACCCCCCAGCTGTAATCCTCACAGGCTCGGCTGAGCCCTTCATCCTTCTGAGGGAGCACTGCTCCGTTGAGTAATTGCAGATACAAGGATTGCTGCAAGGAGCTGTCCCCACCAGACTCTTCTTAGTGGGGGTGAGGCATTTATTGTTTTTAAAGCCATTTGAAATTCTTGAAGGTGTTTGTGATGCTTCAAAGGAAAAAACAAAAGCACTCACTCAGTCTCATCGAGGTGGCTGCTAAAGGCAGCAGCAGGTTTTCTGGACTTGTAGTGTGCTGCCATCCCTACTTAGGAAAGCCCTTAAAGCTCAGTTTCCAGAGGGTTTTATAATAATCCAAGTGAGGAAATCCTGCGTTTACAGCACTTATGGAAATTGCCATTTTGAGCCTGTCCCCCCCTTTGATCTGTTCGAATACTTTGTCTTATCTGACTTCAGCTGTTTGGCAAGGATTATAAATCCTTAAGCAGGGCCTGTCCTCCCCTTTGTTTTGCAGCCTGGACGCTGCCAGGGCTTTCCTGGGTAGCTCGATGTGTGGCTGGTCTGGTGCTGTCCTGCTGGAAGGCTTCATTGTTTGTGTGCAGAACAATTCCTTACACTAATGCTTCCTTGACACTTCCCTGTAGCACCAAGTAATGATTACCCTTCAATTGCATTTCTTTATGTCAGCACTCCAGCCTTTGGACTGTCTTGGATCAATGTGTGGAGGGAAGGCCGTGGCAGCCTGTTTTCCTTTTGCATTTCCCCCTCTCCCTTTCTGTTCCTGCACTGTGCTAAAAGGGTCTCACGTGTTAGCCTGGATAAAGGCCTGAGGAACAGAGCACACAGGAGACACTTCTACACCAGCATTAGCTGATCCTGTTCCCAGCTGAGTGGTTCAGAAAGCAGGAAGCTTTCCACCAGCTCCAAGACACACCGGAATTTGGTACTGGGAGTTCAACCATCAGCATATGATGCTTGGGAGTAAATGAAGCGTTAGAAGAATGTCAGTTGATTTTTTTTTCCCTGCATTTCTCTGTTAGTCTGACATTTTCCCCTCCCTACAGAGCAGCCTGCCCTCGGGAGGAGTTGCTGGAGCCTGTTTTGGAGCACATCTGACTGCTACTGCCACGAGGCCCCAGCCAGCCAGCCACGATGTACTGCCTTCAGTGGTTGCTACCTGTCCTGCTCATACCCAAGCCCCTCAACCCAGCATTGTGGTTCAGTCATTCAATGTTCATGGGATTCTACCTGCTCAGTTTTCTCCTGGAACGGAAACCTTGCACAATTTGTGCCTTGGTCTTCCTGGCAGCTCTATTCCTCATCTGCTACAGCTGCTGGGGGAACTGCTTCTTGTATCACTGCACAGGATCCCAGTTGCCGGAATCGGCTCATGATCCCAACATAGTGGGCACCTAGAAAACCATAATCTTCCAGTCTGCTGAGGGCTCTTGTTTTGCTTTTAAAAAGGGGGTGGGGCTGGGGAGGAGGGGGGGTGTTGGGTATGGGACTGGAGTAAGGACAACCTGTTTCCTGTAACTGTGCGTGGACTAGAGTGGCAAATTCTTCCCACTCTGCCTGTGAAATTCGACTTGTTTACTGTGTGAACTCTGGCAGCACCACCTGCTTTTTTAGAAGCAGAAGTCTTTTTTTTTTTTTTTCCTTTCCCGTATCACCGGGAACAGACACCAGCCCTCTCAACTGAGAACTGTTGGAAGCCTGAGCCCCTGGCCCCTGCCCAGCTGAGAGTGCTGGAGTTGTGTGTCACTTGTCTGCATTAGGCCACGGTGGTCTAACTCAGGGCTCTTGGCCCACTGGTCCTGCTCGAATGGCTACAAGAGTGTCTCATTCTCTCTTTGTGGGGAGCCAGCCTTCCCACCTTGCTGATCAAGGGCGAGTGCAACAGCTCACAAATGGACTTGGCCAAAAGCTGCTGGAGCCAGAGGCAGTTGAGTCATCTCCTCCTGCTCAGCCTGCCAAAGAGACGTGTGCACTGCCGAAGTGCTTTCTGAACTCTGTATGCTCCGAGATCCCAGCCTGAAAGCCTCAGTTATGCTGCTGCTGCTTTTATAAAGCCTCACAGGCAGTAGAGACTGTCTCTTCCCCTCCTCCTCCATGTCCCGGGTTTACCAAGGTGTTGACTGTTGGGATAAAGAACTGGCATGCTGCAAGACACAGGGTTTTGGAAGCCACTGTGAATGTCACCCTACAAAACTCATGCTAGCCTGAAAGGCTGGGTGTGGGCAGGGCAGGAGAGGATCCTGAGGTAGAGGTATGGCTTGAAGCAGTAAATGCTTCAGCCGTTTTCAGAGACAATAGTTTTGGGCGAGAGGTGACAGAAGGTGCTGGTGCTACTGACTAGAGAAGGGCAGAGGCTGGAAAAATGCCCCAGTGTCTCCAGCTTCCCTGGCAGAAGGATGTCAAGAGTCCAAGATGGTGGTGGGTCAGGCCTGCAGCCTGGGGCAGAGGTTGGTTTGTGAGAAGCCTTAGAGGTTGACACAAAACACTTATCTCTAAGCTTTGAAGGTTTCCCTCCCCTTTGCCCTCTGTTTGTCTTTCCTTCAGTCTTCTGGTGGAGAGCAGCAGAAGTGGCTGTTGCTGTCCTGAGGCAGTTCAAGCTATGAGGTTGTGAAACTTCCAGAGTATTGTTTGTTCATTGCACAGCTGTTCAAAATGTTTAATAAAGCTTTATAAACTTTGGTTTGTGGCCTCCTGCCCAGCATGATGCATTGGCTGCTCATTGTGGATGCCTTAGCCCAGCAATCACGTGTCTCTGCATTGTTCTGTTCCCAGCACAGCAACTCCAAACAGTCTCCAGCGAGAGGCAGAGCCTGTTTGCCCTGTAGCTCCCAGTAGTGACGACTCTCGACTGTTTACCCTGACCGTGGGCAGACTGGGAGCCAGACTGACAATTCCTGAACAGCCTCACCTCACGACCAGAAGCACCTCCTGTATATCTCTGCACTTACGTGACAGATTCCCCTTTCTTTCTGCTTACGAAATGAAACCCTCAAGCTGCGTCCTGGAAGCCGCTAATCCCCAGCGCCGAAAGGAAAAGTGTCTGCTGGGTGCCCACGTGGCGCAAGCCCATCCCACGACACCACGTCACCCCAACCTGTCCCTCTGCTCAGGGCAGCCCAGCTGCCACGAGCCATCCAGGGGGACACGTGGTGGTGTGAGCCCACGTCCCAGTGTAGAACGGGGACAGACAGACTATCGGATCCGACAGCGCCCGGCAGCACCTGAGAGTGGTAAAGGGTGTGGGAGCTGTGCTGCTGGAGCTGAAACAGGCTGGGCTTTGTCCCTTGCGCTGAAGACCAGGTCCAAGTTGGAAAGAGTTCAGGGCGTATTAGTGTTTACACGATTAAAAAAAAAAAGCATGTGCCACATCAAAAATAGATGTGACAGCTCTGGCACCTGTCAGGCCAAGGGAAATCCCAGTAGCTGTCACATCAACCCAGGCATAAATAACAAATGGAAAGGAGAGGGGAGGGCACTCGTTGCAAGCCATGGCACGGCTGTGCTCTGAGCAACTTTTAAGTTTCAATATATTTAAGCTAAGGCACTCTGTTCTGTCAAGGGTACACTTTTGTTGCTCGCTAACCAAGTTACACTTCACAGCAATTTAAATAAATGCTAGCCATGAAGCCAGACAACCCTTTGGATGAGAGCAAGCCCTGGCTTTGTATGTGGGGTTCAAGACAAGGCACAGCTGCGGGCTCTTCCCTTCTGTGGGACCCAGATGGAATAAAGCACTTCAAAAAAGAGGGAGGCTGCAGGACAGCTTTCAGTGGGGTAAGAAACCTCCCACCCCTAATGCAGAGAAGGAGCACTCTTTGATATGCACACAGCCCTCACCAGCACGCTCTCTTACCCTCTTTAGGGCTCTGAGATACCATCTCCATTTTAAAGATAGAAAATTAAAGCAACTTCGTCATGGTCAGACAGAAAGCCTGGGGCAGAATGAGGAACCCAACCAAGTCTCACATCCCATGCTAATGCCTGGTTTGTCCTCCATAAAGAGACTGTGAAAAACCAGCCTATGACTGCAGAACAGGTCGAACCCGATGGCTTCTGAAAAGCAGCATCAGAGCTTCCCTGCCTGTGCACCACAGATGGGGCTGAGCCCGGGCAGGCACAGCCGGACTGCTCAGCCAGGCACTTGCCAGCTACATGGAAAAAAGCCCACACGAGATGTTTTGCCCTTCTCTGCCAGAAGAACAGTGGGGTGGCTCTGTCCCCGGGTATCCTGGGGGCACCTCAGGGTCTCTGTGTGGGGACCGCACGGGTGGGCAGCTACAGCAGTGACTCAAAGCAGTGGGATTTAGAACACAACCACTGCATTGTGCCAGGCCCCACTGAGCCTGGACACTGCCCGCGAGTGTCACTTGACACTTTGGCACCGAGTGAGTCTCATCACCTTGCTGAATTACAGAGTGCCCATCTGCCTGATGCTCCCTAGATACAGGGAGCTGGAGCCTTAAGCTGTTCCTTTGTCTTTCCGTATGAGGGAGAGATCATTTTCTTTTCTAGGTCACATAACAGATCAGTGACACAGCAGGGTCAATAAAGGAAAAACAAAACAAAACAAAACCCAGCCCAGGCTCCAATCCTTAGAAGCAGAGATGGAGCTTGGCTCAGGCAGTCCTCAGACTCCTCAGTGCAGCCTTAGGGTCCAGGGGCTTTTCATACTCCTCCTCAACCCTTCTCAGGGAGAGGGAGCATCCCCAGGATGAGCAGCTGGAATACCACGAGGCTTGCCATGATATGGCTTTTTGAACCTTAGATCTGCCTGACATCCATGATCGTACCTATCTTGGGATCTGATACGTGGGAGGTGAGCTCCCCAGCACCGCTCGGGGTGCAGGTAGGAATCGGCTCTCCCAGCATCTGCCTCTCATCCAGGGATCTTGCAGGGTGATTAGTGCCTCCTGCCTGGATTCTCTTCTGCTCACCCTGAGACAAACCCACAACGTGGCCTTACAAACAGCAACAGCCAGAGGAAAGGGGATGATCTCATGGAGGAGCCATTTGGGCTGGAAGCAGCCAGCGGTGGGCTCAGGGAGGCAGCCGAGTCCAGAGGCACAGTCTCACTGACAATAGCACCAGCCTTGTTCCCTCATGCTGTCACCCAGGCTGCTCCAGCCAAATCTCCTGAGCCAGGGAAACCACAAACATCACTCAGGGTCACAGGGAGCCCTGCCCTGCAGCTTTTCTCTGGCACCAGGTGGTTTCCCAGCCGTGGGAGGTAAGCTACAGTCAGGTGAGGACTTCAGCCCTCCCCTCCAGAGCCTGGAGATTAACCCTTGGCAAGAGGGTTTTGCTACTCCTCCAGCAAAGGCAAATCCTCTGATAGCAGGGCAAGGGAGGACAGATGGCTCAGGTGCCACCCACACCTGCTGCTGGAGGGGATGAGATCCAAGTGACAACAAACTGTGTCCTCTAAGTCAACGCATGCTGGCGGCCTCCTGTCCACCCCCTTGTTACCAGTGAGTAACAGGCACTGTGGGAGCTGTGGTGGCACTGCCAGCAAAACCTGAGAGCCTGACACAGGGGCACAGTCCTGCTGTGAGCCAACCCTTTAACAAACACCACCCTGCTCCTGCCCCAGGAGACCTGCTGCTGCATTTGGGCTGTGGGAGAGACCCCAGACCCTCAGTACAACTCAGGATTTGCAGTTCAGGGCTGACCCTGTGTACACAAAAGCATTTATCCTGTGGGAGCCAGGACTCCACGTTCTTGGGGAGCGCTGCCACTGAGTTTTGGGTGAGTGAAGGGGATGCTCAAGTCAAACAACAACTCACCCTCGCCATTTTAGAGCCCGTTGCCAGCACAAAGTGCCCAGCACAGGACCCCTGCCTCCTCACTAGAGGTGCTCAGGGGCAGCCACAGCCCCACCCCGATACCCTCTTAAGATGCCTCAGCTGCCACTGAGGCTGAGGACAGGACAGGGAGAGGAGGAAGCAAACGGTGCCATGGGCAGGGCTCGGCAGTACTGAATCCAGTCCCCTCATCCCCTGTACACAAACCACCTCAGTCCCCCCTGCCCTGCCCCAGAGCTCAGGCTGGACAGCAGCACCCTGGCCTCCCCCAGCACCCATCTCCTCCTCCACTTGTCCCCTCCATGGCCATCCCATTCTCAAACAGCCAAGCCAAAGGTGCAGATCCAAGGGCTGGAGGAGCCATGGCCTCAGCTTCCCTCCTGGGGTGACCTCACCAGCCCACCCCCAGCCCACGCATTGCACGCGGACCAAGGCACCTGCACACGAGAGATAATCCCTCAATCGCTTAATTGATTTAAAGACAAACAAAACATAAAGCATTAAACTTTGAAGGTGATAAGACTGAGTCACTCACCAGTCTGAGGAGAAGGGAGCAGACAGACTGGGGGCTCGGGGCACTAAAGCCACCCCAGGCCGCGGTGGTGATGGTAGTGATGAACGAGCAGCAGCAGCATCCACTCTCTATTTAGAAAGCCTCCTACCCCCAGCGCTGTGCTATATATCAATTACTTAATCATCGAGTGAGGGATCCCAATCAGCACCCACTAATTACCTTAACAGAGCAGGCCTGTTTCTTGGAGTTGCTGATAAAGCAGATTCTGCTAAAGAAAGGCTGCCCCTGTCCTGTCCCCCCCCAGCCCAGCCTGGGTGGCTTCACTCAGGGACACCGTGCCCTGGATTCTGGCAGCACAAACACCACCCCTGCCCTGCCCTGTGCTTGCTTTGGGCCACGCAATGGCTGAGTCCCGCTCTGCCAGCGTGTCCCAGGCCGGGGGCACAGGGAACAGCCCTCAGGGCCTGACTGCAGTCACCGTGTCACTTGCTTTTCCTCCAGGACTGCTGGAGATGCCAGACACGGCCTTGATCCTGTGCTGAACCAGGAGCCTGTGCGGGGAACGGCTCCAGCGGCACAGAAGCAGCACCAGATCCCAGAAGCATCTTCCAGAAAAAGTGTCTGAAGCACCAGGAGCTTCCCATGGGTACTGCACGTGCTCCAGGTAGCATCAGCTCCTCTGACAGGCACGCTAAGGAGCTAACGAGTCCTCTCATACACAAGCTACACTTTTATTTTGTGAGGTCTGTTTGTATTTAATTATCAAATAGCAAAGTATTTACATCAACGTTAGAGTTTCAAAGCATCTCCAACCCCCCCCACCACCCACAAAGCTGGACCTTTTCAGGTTTTTTTCCAAAGTTTTATTATTATCCAAAAAAAAAAAAAAGAAAAAAAAAAAGCTAAATATTTTACTTAGACACCGAAAAAGGCAGGTGAGGGGAGATGGGGAGAGAGACACAGATCCACACGTTCTCTGCATAGTCAGTTGGAGATCTTACAAAAGACTGTGTAAAAAAATTATAACAGCAGAGGAGAATGACTTGTAGGGTTTTCTGGACCCCTTAGGCGGGAGCTCCCCTCTGGAGTTTATTGGCTTAAAAAGTAAATTGGCAGACAGAATGATGATGGAAGGGAGGCTCTGAATTCCCAGGGCCTCCGGGTCGTGCCGGCTGCGGCGGCGAGTCCGGCGACGCTGGGTCCCACCACGAGCGCTGCACAGAAACACGGATGGACACGCGGACATGTGGACACACAGCCCCGTGCACGAGGCCTTCTCTGGGACTGCCTTCAGCCCTGAAGCGTCCCCAGCACGTCTCCTTCACCAGATCTTGCTGGAAGCCTTGGGGAATTAAGCCATCCTGGGGTGCTCCTTGCACCTGCTGCCTTCCAGAAAGGGCCAGAGGCTGCACTCGCCCGGTGAAGCCCTTCCTGTCCTGCTGCACCCAAAACCCTGCACGTGCCACAGACAACCAAAGGCCAGACCTTAACACGTGTGCTTGCCTTCTTTCTCCCCAGCTTCCAGACCAAATCTGGCTTCAGCATGTCACAGCTGTGGAAGGTTTCTCCCAGGGACAGGGATTTTGTAGCATTCAGGCAGAGCTTTGGCACAAGCCACCCCTCGGAACAGCTACCAAGGGACGGGGTGTCTGTGGCAGCTGCCCATCCCAAAAGGTTGCAAACGTGGGAAGACCCAGAATATTGAGGTTTGGGGAGTCCCTGCCCAAATGCAGAAATGCCAACACAGCAAACCTGCTAGGAAGGGAGGGGGGGAGAAAAGGCTCCAACTCCCAAAATGATTTTTTTAAAAAAAAATCCATTAAACCAGCTGCTGCTCTTCAAGCCAGCAGGATCTCTCCATACTGCTGAAGAGCCTGTTCAAAGTGATTTTAAATGTTTTACTCATTAAAAAAGGAGCCATCAAACAACCAACCATGTACTTGGTTCATAAATAAGTGGCTTGGTCAAACCACTGCACCGGGGAGCTGCGGGAGTGAGTGAGTGAGTGAGTGAGTGAGTGAGTGAGTGAGAGGCAGTGGCTTGCCTGGGTCCTGCTCTGGTGGAGATCTGGGACGGGGGTTTTGGCCACCTCCTGCCCGTGCTTGGCTCCCACCCAGCTTTTGTAGGACACTGGCACCACGGCAGGGACTGGTGAGGGGAGGGTTGGGTCTGCTGCCTGGGAGGAGGCTGTGCCAGAGGCAAACACCATCCCAGAGGTGATGGGGAGGCACAGAAAGCCCCCTGCCTGAGGACTGAGAGGAGGGCACAGCCACTGGCTCCCCTCTCCAGGTCTTTCCCTCCAGCACCCCTGCCCCACAGCATCCCCCGAGCCCCCAACCCACCGTGCTCCAGGAGAGCACCAGAAGACCCCCCAGGTCTCT
Source organism: Mohoua ochrocephala (assembly GCA_013398855.1). Taxonomy (NCBI): domain Eukaryota; kingdom Metazoa; phylum Chordata; class Aves; order Passeriformes; family Acanthizidae; genus Mohoua; species Mohoua ochrocephala. Next base: position 237,495 of record VZTA01006283.1, on the reverse strand, counting down.
CTGAGCAAGGATCTCTGGGACCCAGGAGGTGAAGGAGTGAAGCTTTGTGAACCACCATGGTGAGAGGTTTCCAGCTGGGTACAGCCACAGGAGAGGGAAAACCAACACATGCAGTGAAGTCAAGGTCTGGGACGGCTCAGGGATCACTCGAGGGTTATGTACAAGCCGGTGCTGGGTGGGAGAGGGCAGGGAATGAAGTGTTGCCTTGCCAAGGCCGGCGATCAGCCCCACGGGATGTGTGTGGGACAAAGCTGGGCTGGAATAGCCACCCGCAGCTGAGACACGGCTGAGGCCTTTGGGAGCGAGCCGGGGGAGGGAGATGAGGATGCAAACGTGGCACAGCACTTCCAGGTGGTGGCGTGTGGCTGGGGATGCTGCACGGGAACTGCCGCCTGGAAGCCGAGACACAATAGGTAGGGGAAGGCAGCTAAAAACACACCAGGTGGACAAAATCATCTGTGAAAGTCGACTACTTCCTCCAAAACATTCCCACACCTGGAACAGCTACACGGGCCGTGCACCCAAGCCCCACAGTGGCACTGGATTTGGTGGCAGGGCCAGCCCAGGAGGCTTTGCTGGTGGGAAAGCTGGTGGCAGAGCTGGGGAGGGCGGCGGGGGGATATTTCCCAAGGGTCTGGCTGGAAGACCTGGAGCATGTGGTGGGAGAAAGCACAGCAGGGCCAGGGCTCTGCCGGCATCCCCAGTCCTGCTCCCGGGAGAGGTGAGACGTGTCCCTTGGGGGAACGGACATAGCTGGAAGATTTGATCGTGTGCCCGGGTGCTCCTGTGGGACAGTGTCGGTCACCAGAGCCTGGAGCAGTCACATTTCAGGGTCCCGGAACCCACCAGACGTTAAGGTCATGGTGAGGCCAGAGGGACCACCAGAGTTCCGCTGTCATCCCACGCCGCCACCACCACCCCGGCGCATCACCCCATTCAAGCCAGCCTCGGATTGTGACATCCCTGCGGCAAAACATCTCTGCCAGCATCCTCCGGAGGGCCGGAGCCAAGAGGGAGATGGTGGGGAGGGTGAAGGGGCAGGGAAATTTGTGCTGATTTAGAAAGGGGGTGCAGGAGACTGGGACCGTGTGTCTGAGGTGGGGTGATGCTGTCCCCCAATTCCTCCCGGCTCAACCCAGAGCTGTGGGGGGAAAAAGTCTCCCAAAACCCAAGTCTCTTGGCAGGAGATGCTCTGCTTGCCCTCCTGAGCTGGCCCCGTTGGTGCCCACGGGCTCCTCTCGCCAGCAGGGCAGCTCCGCTTCGTTAAACACGGGCCAGAAGTCTTAATGAGCGATGGGGGAAGCCAGCGGCTCCCCCGGCGGCATCCGGAGATAACGCCCTGTCCTGCTCCAGGGCTGCTCCACAAACACAGCCCCTCGGTGGGGAGGCCAGCCCTCGGTGCCCCGCGGTGAGGACAGCGGTGTCCCTGGTGCCAGGAGGAGCCCCGCGTCTATAGGTTCTCTCCAGGCTGGTACTGGGGCTCTGTCGAGGTGAAGTAGTCCTCCAGGAAAGCCTGCAGGTACTCGAAGGTGGGTCTCTCCTCCGGGTCCTTCCGCCAGCACTGGCACATGAGGTCGTGCAGGGACTCGGGGCACTCGGGCGGGCAGGGCATGCGGTACCCCCGCTCCACCTGGTCCAGCACCTCCCGGTTCACCATCCCTGCGAGCAGCCAGAGGAGAGAGGGCATTGATCAGAGCCAGGCCAGTCCTGCACTGTGCCTGTCCTGGGGGGACACCAAGGGTGTCTGCCGGGACACAGCTTAGGGGCAATCCCAGTGACCCAGGGAGAGAGGGACCTTAGCAGCACTTGTCCCTGTCACCTCGCTCAGGGACTGGAGTGGGACAGAGTGGCTGGGACACTGCATCCCGGCCAGTATCTGCTCCCCCCAGCGGGGCAGGATCCAACCTGGGAAGAGGCAGCTCAGGGGCAAGCACTGGGCGTGGACAGCTGGTGTTGGGCACCACAATGGGGACAGAGCCTCCGCCAGCAGGTGCCAGCCCTCACCTGGGTATGGCACTCTGCCCTTGGTGGTCAGCTCAGTCAACAGGATGCCGAAGGACCAGACGTCAGACTTGATGGTAAACCTGCCATAGAGAGCTGCTTCGGGGGCCGTCCACTTGATGGGGAACTTTGCACCTGGATGGAGAGGCAGGGTGAGGGGTGCCCCAGGACCCCCGTGCAACCAGAGCCACGTGCTGGCTCCAGGCACAGCACACCCCGTGGGGACCAGTGGCCATTGCTCCGGTGCCACCTGCCCGGGCGCGGTGCCGGCAGCCCGGGGCACGCACCTTGCCGAGCTGTGTACTCGTTGTCCTCGATGAGTCGTGCCAAGCCAAAATCAGCCACTTTGCACACCAGGTTCTCCCCCACCAGGATGTTGGCTGCCCGCAGGTCCCGGTGGACGTAGTTCATCCTCTCCACGTAGGCCATGCCGGATGCGATCTGTGGGGACCAGCACGTGGGGCACTGCGGCTGACAGGGTGACACGAGGGTCCCCGGGGAGAGCCCGGCACCGCTGAGGGGAGCAGGTCTGCAGTGAGACCCAGCCGGGGTGTGGGAGAAACCAGCTGCTCAAGGAATGCCATGCACACTTGGGTTTGCTGGCCAGGGAGAGCTAGCAGCAACGGGAACGGGCAAAACAATGGTCCCAGAGCACGACCCAGCTCTGGGCTGAGACACAACAGTGGCACCTGCCCAAGCCAGGCTGCAGAGCACCCCACTGCCTGACCAGTGACAGCCCCCACAGCCCAGTGAGGGGCTCAGGCAGCCAGTGCCCTCACAAGGAATGCGGGAGGCCCAGGGATGTTCAAACCCACCTGAGCAGCCATATCCACGAGCTGAGGCAGCCGTAGGTACTTGCCCATCTCACCCTTCAGGAAGTCCAGGAGGCTCCCTGTGAGGAAGACCGTGGTCAGAGCAATCCAGAGGAGCAGAGCCCCTCAGCTGCCCCCTCGGTGTCCCTCCCATGCTCACCCTTGCTCATGTACTCGGTGACGATGTAGATGGGCTCCTCTGACACCACAGCGTAGAGCTGAACCAGCTTCTCGTGCCGGAGCTTCTTCATCACCTGGGCTTCCTGCAGGAAGGCCTCTGGGGACATGGTGCCAGGCTTCAGTGTCTTGATGGCCACCCGGGTGGTGCCATTCCAGGTCCCTGTGGCACAGGACATGCTGCTCAGGACACACGTACGGGGCAGGGGGCCGTGTCCCTCCACTGCTCCCCTACTCCACCACAGGCTCCAGGCATCTGCAGACGGCCGGGGACAGGATGCAGGTGGTGACACAGAGGGGACAGCAGGGTGGCAATGGTCCTTACCCATCCACACCTCTCCGAAGCAGCCCTGTCCCAGCTTGACCTCCAGCCGCAGCGATTCCCGGGGGATTTCCCAGGCATCCTTGGCAAGGCCTTGGGTCTGGGGCTTGGACGTGGGGCAGACGTTGGTGAGACGGTGGCACAAACCATCAGCATGTTCTGGCACGGGAAGGGACAACAGCAGGGTGACACATGGGCATTTAGGCACGTGATGTCTACCCCACATCTTTCCTGCAAACACCTCGGGGACCCGGACCCAAACCCTCACCCTCTGCCCTAAAACCCAGCTTTTCACCCCAGTCCCACACAACGGGTTTGGCCCCCAGCTCAGCGGTGACTTCCCAGCAGCACCTGCCCTGCAGTGAGGGCAGGGACAGCACCCAGGGTGCCACCGCGACCCCAAGGGGACCCCGTGTGGCTACCCACTGGAGTAGTAGGCCACCAGCTGCTGCAGGCTGTTGAACTGGGTGCGGGAGGTGATGTAGAAGCCGCCACTGTCCAGCTTGCGGATCTTGTAGTGCTTCACGTTGAGCCCCTTGGCGTTGTCGAAGTCGGACACGGAGAGGCAATAGGCACCTGTGGGCAGGACCGAGGGGCTGGGGGAGATGTGCCATGGATGGGTGCTCCCCACGGGGTCCCACTGCGGGTGGGCACAGGGGAGGCAGGACTGGGCATGGAGGTGCTGCTGCTTCCACCCAAAAGCAGAGGATGGGCAGCAGCTCCTGGCTGCACGAGCTGGCACCAGGTGCCAGGGAGGAACGGCACAGCCGTGCCACGCCATCACAGCCTCCAGCTGCCCTCTGCTTGCACAGCAGCTCTGCCAAGCCTTGCCACCAGCCAGCCTACGGGACGTGCTAACAAGGGGAGGGGAGCAGCAGAGCCAGGCTGAGGGGAGCTGCTGACCAACAGCTCCTCAGCATCTCAGAGAGCAGCCAAGGGGCTGGTGGGCCCAATTCCCTCCTCCACAAATCCCACCACGGGCATCGCTTCAGGAGCTTGGCTCTGCTCTGCCCACATGAGAACAAGGTGGTGTTGCTGGGGCCACAGATAGCAGAGGGGAAGATTTATGCTGCTGCTTGAAGCAGCTGCTTCCACCAGGATAAAATAAATAGTGATAAGTTCGAGGCATAAAACAAGTAAGGAACATCAAGGGGCTTTTCCCAAAGGTGCATTTGGAGCCAAACTAAACCAGGTAAGAAACATCATCCTCAGGCAGTCAAACCTCACAGATCACAGCTCGCAGTTTCGGGAGACACAAAGTAAGTATCAAGACTTGTCAGACTTGAAAGAAGGACTAAAGTTCATCACTCTCTCGGCCTGGCTGCCCAGGAAGCACACGTTCAAGATTTTGTCACTATACAGGGACCAGGTGAAAACCAAAAAAAATCTGGTTGGGGGTGAACAAAAACCCAACCAAACAAACCAATAACAAAAAAAACAGGAAAAGAGACCATCCTGCCTGGTGGTCTTGCCAGAGTTGGTGAGACCCCTGGCTTCCACCCTGCCAGGAGCTGAACCGTCTCTGTGAAGGGCACTCACTGGGCAGGCAGTGGTGGCAGAGAAGTGGCCACGTCCCTGCAGCCCACAGGCTCAGGGTGTAACAGCGCATTTGGGACAGACACGTCACTGGTGATGTGATGGCATTGGCTCCCTGGACACCAGCAGGAGAGACCGAGGGGACTCAGGGTACCCCCACACCCCCAAGAGAGGGTCTCCTCCAGGCCAGCCCCCCCAGGCCAGCCCCCCCAGCCCTGCTCACCTTTCGTGGTCTCGCTCTCCCGGACCAGGAAGGTCCCTCGGGGGTTTTCGGGGTTCAGCAGCAGCCGCTCGGACTCCCGGCGAGTGATCTTCCCAAAATACCACCTGCAGGAGAAAGGCAGTGGCTCAGCACCTGGCACTACCCCTCTCCACTGCCTGCCCAAGCAGGGGGCTCAGCCCTGGCCCACCCACTGCAGGTTTGGGAGACCAGGGGCTGCGGTTCCAGGCTCTGGCACCTTGGGGTGTGCCATGGCCCTGTGCAGCCTGCGCTGGGCATTGCTCCCCTGCCACGGGGTGCCACACCTTCAACTAGACCAGGTTGCTCCAAGCCCCATCCAAACTGGCCTTGAACACTTGCAGGGATGGGGCAGCCACACTTCTCTGGGCAACGTGTGCCAGTGTCTCACCATCCACCGGGTAAAGAATTTTTTCCTAACATCTAATCTAAAACTCTCCTCTTTTAGTTTAAAACGTTCCCCCTTGTCCTCTCACGGGCCCCTCTGCCTGTGTAAAAAGTCTCCCTCTCTCCTTTTTAGGAACCCCCTTTAAGCCCTGAAAGGCTGCAATGAGATCTCCCTGGAGCTTTCTCTTCTCCAGGCTCTCCACAAAAACTAGACCAAAAGCATCCACAGCCCTGCTGTGCCACCGCTCACCCCTCCACCACGCAAGCACGCTGCAGCACTGCACTCATGGCCTTACAGAAAGGCTGGTTTGCACATTCAACGGGGAAAACTAACAAAAGGGAAAACCCAGAGGGCTTGGAGGCTTTGCCCAGGAGCGGGGCAGGGGTGGAGGGGGAGCGCTCGGGGGGCGTTTGCTATAAACTGTCTAAAAGATGGCAATTACTCTTCAGCCTGGATGGAGTCTGAGGGCGCGACATAGTTACTGGGGATGTAGCCCGTCTGTCCTGTAGTGAGGGAATGAGCCAGCCACCAGTCACCTTCCCTGCAAGAGAACCAAAACACACTCAGTGTGAAGCCAGGAGCCCCCTGGCCAGCCCCTCACCCGCCCACAGGCACCGGGGGAGGATGAGCCAGCACAGAGCCCCGCTGGGAAAAGGTGCAGCCCCACAGCCAGACCCCAGCCAGGAGTGCTCCTGCTGCCAGCCCCTGCCCGTGGCTCTCTTTGGGTGAGCTCTCATTACTGGGGCCACCCATCCACATATGGAATGCTTTAAACCTGAATCACGAAGGGCAGCCAGCAAGCCAAAATACCTTCGGAGCCACCTGAATGGGAAGGGGATCTGGCTGGAGGTTGTGAGGCACTGGGGGTCCTGGCAGCAGGGAGCAGCAGGCGAGGGGAGGGACAGGAAACGGGGAGAAGCGACAGAATGATGGCAGCGATTAAAAAAGGCACCAGGAAAACCCAAGGGAGTTAGTTAAACACAGGCTGCAGAAAAGCAGCAGGACAGGGCTGAGGTTTGGGCAGGGGCTGAGCCCTGCCCAGCTGTGGTGTCCAGCCTGGATGCACTGAGATCTGTCCAGCCCGAGTGTCCCACTCACAGCCCCGGGACGGGCACCCTGCAAGGCTGTGGCTCTGACCCTGAGCCTCCTGCTGCCCCAGCGAGGGCTGGGCCTGCACAGCCACCAGTGAGGCTCCTTGGCCCTAAAAACCTGGGGCTGAGCCACGGTCCACCCCCCCTGCCCCGGGCACAGCGGCCCCAGGCACGGCCCCAGGAGCTGGAGGGTGCTGTGCCCTCCTTCCCACCAGCTCCTGCTCCGGACGGGGCTGGGAAGGACAACAAATAGAGAAGAACAAGAGGACGGCAGGAGGCGGCTTCCCCTTCCTGCAGACAGCAGGGCTCTTCCTCCCACCACCTGCATCTTCTTGCCCATCAAAGACAGCCACGGAATTCATCCTGACCACAAGGGAGACGAGGCTACGGGAAAGCTGCAGATTCGTGGGAACAGCACCGTAAGGATGCACGGACTTGGCAGGACAGCGTCCGCAAACATGTTACAGAAAAACACCAAGAACCTCAGTCACCACTACAAGGCTCATCAGACCACATCCAGACCCATCCCTGACCCTGCAGACGTGTAAACCTCCATCCTTGCTCCAGACTCACCAGCTGCTTGGGACCTGGGCTTTTCCCAGCTAAACCAGTGATGCTTCAAAGCACTGGGATAACCCAGACACGGCCCCCAGCTCCCCGCTATGGTGTCAGCGGGGCGGGGATGGTGGGGACCTTCCAGGCATCTCCTCCCACCCACAGAGCCGGGCTCTGCCCCTGGATCAGCCTCACAGCAGCCCTGGATGACATTTTAGCTTCTTCCAGCCCCAGCACATCTCATGGCAGGCAGCTCGTGCTTCTCAGCCAGGGCTGTTGCCCCCGTCGCCTTCACTGAGGTGGCTCTGAAGGGGACAAGAGGCTGGTTGGGCTCCTTTCCCACAGGACCAGAGTAAGCATCTGCTTGAAAAATGCCCAGCTTTTGACTTGTGGCTTCATTTCAGCTTGGGCTGCAAGGCTACGAGCTGGGAATTCAGCAAAACAAACTATTCCAAAAATGTCTCAGTGGGGAAAAAAATAATAATAATCATCATCATCAAAACAAAGCATTACAACAATTCCCTGCACAATCTTACCCAAAATATCCCACCACATCCCAGCTGGCTGCCTGCTGGCTGGGAGGAGACTTCTTCCCACTGGAAATGGCACCACGAGAGCCTTTCTGCACTGGGTGGGTTGGTAGGATGACCCAGAGCAGGGAGGGGAGCGATGTGGAGGCTTCTGCTCTCACCCCGAGCAACCCCAGCCCCATCAGAGCAGCCAAAACCCGCTGCCACCCCGCGAAGCCACCACGGGCTCCCACTGTGCCCTGCACCTGCCAGCCCTTCCTGGACTGAACTCAGGTCCCCTCCCCGCAGCTCCAGGGCACTGACTGTCCCCCCAGGGAGCCCAGAGGAAGGGGACATCGCACATCTGGCTGTTGCTGTCCCCAAAGTGCAGGAGCCCGGGCTGTTCCCAGACTGTGTGAGCATCTCTGGGAGGTCAGTGAGAAGAGTGATTCACCCCTGAGCACTGCACAAACTGCCCAACTTCCTCCACCACCTCTCTCCCTGTGGACATCACACCCACACAGACACTGGGAAGGTTGGCAGCTACATCTTGCACCCTCCACCAAAGGACTGCATCACCAAAAAAAGCCTTTTTGCCCCCCAGGATGCTGCAGAACCCATCGCAGACCGACCCTTCCCTCTGTCCAAGCCTTTTGACAAATAGCAGTAGAGGAAATGAATAGTGTGGAAACCCCAGAATTGATAAAAGGCATAAAGAAAAACCCCTCATATGTGGGCCTGATCTGGACCCCCACAGGCAGACCTCACTTTGCAACAGCCCAAAGCAGACCTCAAGCATGGAGCTCACACACTGCTGAGACTGCAAGAAAGAAACACCAAAACTCCCAAATCCAGGCTTTTCCTGCAACACTGAAACGCTGCACATCCCAGACTTAGTAGATGAAACAAATCACCATTAATAACCAGCATCAGAACAATGAGAACAAGGATCAGATTGAGAACGTGTTTGTGCCACACTGCCCAAGCACTGCAGGAGAAATCTCACTCCTGGGATGTTCCTTCATCTTTCCACCCTTGGACTCTGCAAAGCTGTTTCGGGTGCCCGTGCTGGAAGGCAGCAGTGGAGGGGGAGCAGGAGCTGCAGGCCCTCGGGACCCTGTGGCAGCTCCGTGGCTGGGGACATTGGGGACACTGGGGACATTGGGGACATTGGCTCTGCCAGCCAGGCTGTGGACTGTGTGTGCCCCCTGTCAGGCCAGACCCCACGTGGGTTTAACACAGGCTCATTTTTAGGAGCATGTTCCATCTGGCCGTGCTGCCCCGCACGCGGTGGATGTGCTGGGGTGACCAGGGTGGGGAGCAAACCGGGGGGTCAGACCCCTAAGGGAATACTTGAATCGCCAGAGCCACTCATGAAATATAAAAGTAAAATTAAAAAATGCAAAAGAAAAATGCAGTGGCCAGGGGAGAGTGGAGAGACAACTGAAAAGAGAGTGCAGGGGGGAGCCAGGCGTGGACAAGGAAAGGGGACGGGTTCAGAGCTCCCAGGTGCAGACACAGCTCTGGATGGAACAGTTCCCCAGCACGGGAAGGGACTCCCTGCTCTGTTCCGGTCACTCAGGGAGGACAAATGCAACCAATCACAAAACCATCTGGAAATCATGTCCTCCCAGCCCTGCTCCATCCAACCTGCCCTCATGTGGGCAGCAGACGGGCTTCGGTCATTCAGGTCATTTGTAAGAACAGTAAGAATGTGCAATACACACCTGACATCCACTTTTCTCCTAAACGGCAGCATGGAGGGAGAGAAAGAAGAGTCAAGAGAGAAGCTGAGACCAGAGACAGCGCACAAGCACAGGGGAAAGCACCCACGAAGCTAAGGGATGTGTCCAGGCAAACAAAAGGGAGCTAAGCACGGATGGGGATGGGACTGGTGGGGACGTGGCTCTGTGTTGGAGGGCACAGAACGGCCAGCAAGCAGAGGACGTGGCTTGGTGACAAGGCTGGGAGGCCACAGTGACCAGCAGCAGAGCCAGGGGGATGAGGAAGATGGCAAGTGACCGCTTTCAGTGTCAGTGTCCTTGGACAAGTCACTGTGTGCATTTTGGCACATCTCTGAGCACCCATCCCTGTGAGAGCTGGTCCCGCCAGGCTGGGCTGGGGGTTCCACAGCAGGGACAGAGGTGACAGCTCACCCCGTGGGCTTGGCTGCGGGGACAGGGACACTCACGTGTTGTTGACGATTTGCAGGCGCTCTCCTTTCTTGAAGGACAAGTCCGTTTCGGTCCGGGACTCGTAGTCGTAGAGGGCCACGAAGGTGGTGACTCCCCCTGTGACAAAGAGCACTCAGGAGGGGCACAGCCACAGGCGTGGCCATGGAACAGGGCTCCAGGGACCCTCCCCTCTCACCATCCTCCCACTGGCTGATAACACAGACCTGCTCCTCCCCCAAGCCCAGAGTCCCTCAAAAGCCCGAGACCCCAAGAAGCTGGACACAAACCCACCGAGACCAGCCCGAGACCCTCCCCACCCTGCCGAGCCCCAGCCCAGACGGACCAGCCAGCGCCCCGGCACGCTGCGGCGAGGTGACCGTGTCAGAGGTGTTGAAGCCTCCAAAGAGCTTGGATTCAGCAGCCATGGTCCCGAAGGAGCGGCTGGGGGTGCGGTGGGCGTCGGGAGCAGCCGCCTTGCTGGGTGTCTGCGAGGCTGGGTAACCTCCATGGTGGGTGTTCTCCGTGGGCTCCAGGCTGCGCCGGCGCTGGCTGGGGTCTTTGGGCTTGCTCTTGCTGCTCCCCATGGTCCCGGGCTGCAGGAGACACAGACATACAGAGGGCTTCTATTATTATTATTGTAATTATTATTGTTAATAGGAAGAAGCCGTTTCCCAGGGCTCGGGTGACAGATGCCTGCCCACCAGGAAACGAAACCACCTCTGGAGTCTGTTCAAGCAGCAGCTGCCGGGCAGTCTGGCCATCCTGCCCTTGCCCTGGGATACCATCGCCCCTCATTAACACCGAGACACCTCCTGCGTGGCTGCAGCAGCCAGTGAAACCGCCAGGACACGCTTTGGGAGCAGAGGGAAGCACGCTGAGCCGTGGGAGCGCAGAGCGAGCGGAGCCTGGACCTGTGCTGAGACTGCTGCGGCAGCTCTGGGGCCAGGCATCTGCCACGGGACATAGCTCAGTCCCCGTGTTTCCTCCTACACGTGAGTTTCCACCAGGATGGGGATTTAAGTACTGAAGAGGGACCTTTGAAGTCCAAAATGTGCAGCAAACGGGATAAAAGTTTAAATCAGGAGCAGTTTCAGGCAGTTTGCAGCTAAGGACCAAGGGATCTCGCCTTTATATATAGTCAAATAGTTTATATATAGCCTTCCTTTCCACCCAAGACCACGCTCTATAAATACCTTCAAGGTAATGACATAAATGAAGGCAGGGAATTATTTGCAGTCTCCAAAGATGGCAGGATACCCAGCAGTGTCCTGAAGCTATGGAAGGAAATATTTAGGCTAGATCACGCATGGCAGGAGGGAAAAGGGAGGTGGAGACAACCCGGGAGGAGAGGATGTCTGATAAGGAAACACAAGCACGGAAGCAGCAGAGGAGGCAGCTGCTGCCCACGGGGTGCAGACCTGGCCGCAGCCATCCGTGAGGGTTTGGGAGGGCTCAGCCCCATCTAACAGAGGGTTTTTCTAGCCCGGCTTTGGAAAGAAGCTCGGGCTGAGCTCCCCAGAGCCATGGGCAGCCCCAGCAGCCTGCACAGCCCCAGTGTGAGTGGGGCAGAGCCCTCAGCCCTTGCTGTGGGAAAGCTTAGGGGTGCCAGGCACAAGCTGCTCCCTCGTCCCCCTCAGCTCCCCTCCCTCAGCGAGGGCTTTGCCTGACGATCAGGGCTTATTTCCCAAAAGACACAATTTCCATCTACTGTTTTCCAGCTCCCACATTGCACAGAGGACCAGCAGTGTCCTTGTGTGACCCGTGCCGGCAGGCTCAGATCCTGCCAGGGTTTGGGAAATGTAATAAACTGAATTTTTTTTTGTGCTGGGTATGACTCCAGCAGCCGCTCCAGTGGGCAGCAGAGCTGTCCTTCTTCCTGTGGATGCAAGTGATGAGGAGGGACCATGCCTCTATCTGCCACAAGACTCATCCCACCCATATCTGTGCCAGGCTTTGGGGGTCCCAGAGCAAATAAGGGTCTAATAAAGGCTTTGGACTTGCAAATGGTCACTTCTGGCAATCCAGAGGCAGATCCTGCAGCCAAGGGGAAGGAGCTTGTCCCGTAAATAAACGACTTTAAAAGCTTGTTGCAGTAGAAGCAGAACTGCAGGGGAGAGCAAGACCTTAGGAGTGATGGCACAGAGCCCGCACCTCCCTGTCCCCAGCCAGCCCTGTGCTCACCTCTGCCCGGGGCTCCCGGGATGCCAGCGGCAGTGCAGGGAGAAAAGTGGGAGCATGGCAGGGCTGTGACCGTGTGGCTTGTGACTCCCCACGGGACCGTGAGCAAGAGCAGAGCTGCTCAGAGTTTCCCCTGGAAGCAGCACTTCCCCAGGCAGGAAAACACCCCAGCCAGGGTGGTGGATTTAGCAGCACTTCGGGGCCACAAGTGTCCCCCAAGCACATTTTCAGAGCCTGGGTCAGAAAATGATTTATCAGTGTGCTGAGGAAATCAGGGTATAAAATAGTCAATATGCCCAGAGATTAGCCAGGAGCAGAGCACAGAGGGGACAGAGGAATCCCCAGGCACGTCCCTAAAACAGGGGGGTCCTCACCTTCACACCTGTGAGCCTGTGGGCACAGGATGTGCAGCTTCCAGCCACATCCTGGCCAGGGACACGTGAACTGTGAGTTCATCCCTCCTCATGCAGCAGTTTGGGCAGGGGGAGCTCCCACCCTGCACTGGGGTGCTGATCCTCCCAGGAAAGGGCTTGGCTGGATGTGCTGGCCATTGGGACATGATGCTCTGACAGGGCCCAGTCCAGAGGAGGAGGAGGAGGAGGAAGAGGAGGAGGAGAAGGAGGAGGAAGTGGAGGAGGAGGCATGAGCCCATGGCCCTCTGGGGAAGGGGCTGCAGAGCAGCCAGCCCTACTCCAAGCTCTCCTGTTGCTTTGTGCCTAAATACCTGCACGCTCTGACTTCAATCTGGCCAGTGCGAAATGCAGGCTGGCAACCCCAAACTGTGCCCAGAGGCACTGGCAGCCTCGCACCACCCCCACTCGGAGTCCCACGTAACTCAGCCAACACGACCAGGTGGCTTTAGCCCTGTGGCTCTCCACCTGTCCCCAGGGAGGAGAAGGGGCTGAGAAAACCCTTGCAGCTCCCACAACCCCTTTGCAGCCAGCAAGCAAAGGGTGCAGATTCCCCTGGGAGAACACGGGGTTGTGCAAGAGCCTGGCAAAGGAGTGATTAATGACAGCAGGAATGTGCTGTGCACTCAGGTCCTCGGGAGGCACCAGAGACAGACCCCCCTGCCTCTGGCACGGTCGTCAATGAAACCCCCCCCCGGAGTCAAAGGGCAGAGAAGGAAGTGTGGTGGCTCCCAGCACAGCCCAGCAGCACCACTGGGAGCTGTGGGACAGCATCACAGCAGCCACACTGCAAAAAATACCTATTGCCAGCAGCTATGCCGTGTATATGTCTAATAAATTTATGTCTAATAAATACAGCATTTCTACACGCAGCAGGCTGCAGGGATGCCCAGCACCACCAACATCCAGCCGGGGCAGCCCGGCTGATGCCCAGTGGATATTGCCTTGCTGCCGTGCTTTTCACAGCTGACAGTGCTGGGGTGGGGGGCTCAGCATCGTTCCCCATCGCGGCCAGTGCCTTGGTTTTCAGCAGGACTGCCCCTCCCCTCCTTCCGAGGCTTGTGCAGAGGGCTGGAGCCCGGCCAGCGTTCCCTGTGCTCGGCTCTGAGCGATGCGAGGCGGCGGACAGGCAGCCTTCCTGCGGCGGGGATTAGCACCCCGGGCACGTCGCAGCCTGCAGGAACTCCCTGCTTTCCGCTCCGGGGGCAGCGCCAGCGGCACATCGCAAACCACCACCGGCACGAGCTGCGAGGCCTCAGCTCTGCCGCCCGGGCCGGCCACGCCGCGGGGAGCACCCGGGGAGGGTTCTGCCTTCCGCACCTGCACCCAGCCCCCGGCCCACCCGGGGATGCTCCAGGGCCGGTCCGGCTGTGGCAGAGCACCCGGTGCCGCAGCGGTGAGCCCCCCAGAAGGTAAAGCAGCCCGGTGCCCCCTCCCCGGGCCGTCGGTGATGTCTTACCGGTGCTTTCGGCTACAGCCTGGCCGCGGGGTGGGGAGGTGCTGCCGGCGAACTCAGCTCAGCTCCCGCTGCAGCCTGAAAGGAGAGGGAGCGTCAGCCCCCGCGGCAGCCCCCGCCCCCCGACACTCTCTCCCCCCACGCCACGGTCCAGTGCCCAGGGCTGCCTTCATCCTCCTCCTCCTCCTCCTCCTCCTCGCCATCCCTCCGGCGCGGGGCCGGCAGCTCACACCCGCTCGCTCTGATCTCTCATGTGTGAAGAGGGGATGATTCTCTGCTCCACTTCATCAAACCCACTGGGGATGGGAGAGGAGGCGGCTAGAGCCACCCCAAGCGATGTCCCAGAGTGGAAGGGGAGCACAGACACCCCCAGCCCACCAAGGGATTTTTCACGGGAAAAGCAAAGCCAGCTCCTCCAGACGCACCGGCATTTCCAGCCCTGTTGCTCCATCTCCGGACAGCCACGACCTGCGGTAGGCACGGTCGGCCACCGACGAGAGACCTCGTCCCCCGGGCTGAGTCATCTGCTCCATCCCCAACAGCACAGACAAATGCTCCGGCACAAACCGTGCACGAGGTATGGGAGCAACCTGTGCTGCTCGAGCCCTGACTCATCCAGAAAAGCATATTTGAGCTAAATTTTTCAAAAAGGACGGTTTTCTGTCACAAGTGCGCGTGACGGGGGGGACACTTCTCAGCAGCAGCAGCTCGGGGCAGAGCTTCAAGTGGAAAGCAGAGCAGGACGTGGCCCTGCAGAGCCAGGGCAGCCCCTCACCTGGCTTTGCCACCCTGTCCCAGCCCCAGATCCTGCAGGAACCGCTCCCTCCTCTCCTACAGGAAGGAAATTGTATCTCCAATCAGCCCTGCTCACCCAGCGCTGGGCAGAGGCTTCAGCCGCCCCGGAGGGGCTCCTGCTCCTGCATAGAGGGGATTCAGACCCCGCTTCAAGGCCCCAAGCAGTATCCCAACAGGCTCTTGTCCCAGCTGGAGCCAAGGTTTCACACCTCATCCAAGGGGAACATGCCGGGTTTCACACCTCGTATAAGGGGAACATCCCAGTGTCTGCATGCAGGGGCCGTGCCCCGCCGCAGGTTTGTTTTCATGGCCTCCCCTTCCCCCTACTAATAAGTTTTGTCACTATTTTTAGTGCATTTGATTAGGATAATGAGTGGGAGCTGACTGACAGCTCTTTAAGACGTTGAACGGTTTGTAATTTGTACTTGACAAATACTGGCTGGTAATGATTGCACAGCGGGATGGAGGGGGGAAGCTGCAGCCCCAACTCCAGGCTGCAGCACATACAAATAAAGCCGCGTACACACGTGGTGCCCATGGCCCTGCCACCCGGGCACGCTGTGACACGGGTTCATGCTGCGACAATCATGATTAGACCACAAGGGGCCAAAACAGCCACGAGGAAAACCCAAATCTGCCTCAGCCTGGGGTCAGTCATGCGCTGGAGCAGCGAGGAGCCAGGTCCTCTGATGGGGAAGGGGCAGGTCCCTGGGTGGATGGATGCACTAGCAACCTCACGCTGCCAGATTTGGCTGCTTGGTGGCTGCTGTGGCAGCAGCCTGGCACTCCCTGGCACATCTAGCACAGCCTGGCACTGTCCTGCCGCTCGCTTGGCAGTGGGGCTGCCATCCTAACCAGCGTATCACTGGCACAGCCATAGCCAGGCTCACACAACTGGCCAGCACTGCCATCCTCACCTATCTCCGTGTGCTGCTGGCTCCGCATTTGGGGTCTTCCCGGCCCCCATTCCTCCCGAGCCAGAGGGGAGGGTGCCAGGGCTGAGCTCAGCCACGCAACCTGCCCGGGGCAGAGGCCGCAGCAAGGAGAGGCCAACCCCGCCCTCCCCTCTCCAAAAGCAATTAAAAATGAAGCACACTCGGCTGCACAACTCAGCTCGGATCAGATCACGGCACGCGAGAGAGCGGCATCCCCGTCCTCCACTGCTGGCGCTGGAAATGCCACCTGGACTGCCCAGCATCCCCACGCCTCCAGCACCCACGCTCCAGGCTGTCTCCCCCCAAAAATTACTTGGCAAGCTGGGCGGCAGGAAGAGGCTCCATCCTCTGCCCTACCTCCCTGTGGAGAGATGCAACAGCGAGGGGAACCGGCAGCTCCCCGGCGAGTCCCGCTCCGGCTGTTTCCCGCCGCGCCTGGAGCGCTCAAGGATACAATGGCCGTGGTACGGGCGGGCTGACAGCGGGCCGGCGCTGAGGGGAAGAGATCTTATCGTCTTTGCAAAGACACTAACAAAAGACACTGATTGGGAGCAGACAAAACACAGCAGAGGCAGAAACCTTGGGAAATGCCGCGACAGGCTGGGGCCCAACACCAGGCACGGAGCTTTGGGGAGGGAAACATCTCCGGCAAAACAGGCGCTGTCCTTGGAGCTGCTCCAGAGCCGGGGGGGTGCTGAGCAGCACCGCCGGCAGGCAGGATGAGGGGTGCTGGAGGAGAGGTGGCGAGGGGCTGGGAGCACCAGCACCCACCCACTGATGGAGGGAGACGAGCTGAGCCGTGTCCTCAGCTCGCAGAGCCCCGGTGAGATTAATCACGGCAACTGTCTCACACCAGACTGAAAAATGAAGCGTGCGGGACGGCGGGCGAGACAAAGCAGCCTGGCGGCACCCAGCCCATGGCAGCCGGCACCGGGGACAGGGAGAGGCACGGAGCGGCGGTCCCAAACACACCCGGCCCCTCCGTCCCCTTGGCACACAACCAACCCCCTCCCAGCGGGGCCAGGGGCCAGCCGGGGCAGATCCGTGCAGGAACAATGGAAGCTGCCTACAAGGGGTGCCATTAAACCAGAGGTCCCAGGCTGGAGGCAGCCAAAGGGCACTTTGCCATCCCCCGTGTCCCCCTGCGTGGGTGGCACGAAGCGGCAGCAGTGGTGGTGGCCCTGCCAGCGTGGCCCCCAGAGAGCGGGGTCAGTGCCGTGGGTGAAGTCCCAGCTTGGTCAGTGCTGCCGTAACCACATCGAGGTGATCTTTCAGTCATTTTAAAGTGTCCCCCTGCCCCCTTCCCCGCCCGCGTCGCTCTCCGCTCCCTCCCCACATTCCGGTAGGACACACAGCCCCGGATATGCTCCCAGAACAGTTTCCCCCTCTGTCCCAGGGGATGCTCCTGGTTTTGCCTTTCCCACGGCAAGCATCACAGCTCGGGGCCAGCGAGCAGCAGCGCAGCCCCCGGTGCTTTTGGGACAGCCTCCCTGGCCCGGCTCAGCCCACCGTCCCCTCTGCCACCCAAATACAGCCAGTCACCGCGTCCCCCGTGGAAAAAGCAATTCCTGTCCCCCATCCCATGCCATCAGGCTTTGCTCAGTACGAGACAGGGAACGCAGGCTCGTCTCTGCCAGGCTGGGACCAGCCTCACTGCAATGAGTCCGAGGGGGCTGTGAAAAGGGGGAGCTGCTGCCCCAGCCCCACAAGTGGGGTGTGATGCTGCAGACCCTCTCCCTGCCCGGCTGACACGGCAAGAGCACGTCTGGCTCGTGCCTCCAGCCCTTCTCCTCCACAAGGACACTCATCTCTCACCTGCACAGATTCCTAAGACAGGAGGAGCAATGCGGAGATGCTCACTTCATCTCTCAGCTCCAATCCGGGGATGGGGGAAGCCACAGGCAGGTGTCCCCAGTGCCTGTCTGGGATCCCTGCTTCACCCAGTAACTGCATGTTGAAGGCACCTGAGCCAAGGCACTCCAGCTGTCCCCTGGCTCCCCCCAGCTGATGGAGAGCCCTTCCAGATGAAGGAATGGCTGGAGTAGGGACGGCAGTACAGCTGCTGTGCGGGGCCCCAGCTACACACTCCCCACAGATGTAAGTCCCAATCCCTCCTCTCTGACCCTGTCAACTCCCGTTAAAATTAAAACCATCTTAATTAAAGCTCCACAGCCCAAGACAGCAGAGGCCGGTGCGTCACAAAAGGGGAGAGGATAATTAGATCAACCATCCAAATTCACTCCCCCTAAGCATGGGGGAGAGTCACTGTCAGGAGCGATGCAAAACGCCTCCGAAAAGACATGTCAAAACAGGGAGTTTGAAAGACCAAAACAAACCTCTGAGAAGCACACAAGCACATTCTGGATGTTCATGCGGCCAAGAAACTGGGAAACTCCAAACATGCACACTGGGAGCATGCAGGGAGCCTGAGCTCTCCCCTCCATCACAGGGTCAGCCCTTCCACAGGCAGGTTTTGGCCTGCTGGGGTGATGGGCAGCGGCTCTGCCAACATCAGTGGCCACACAGAGCTTCAGGCTGTGCCCCCTCCCACCCCCACAGCACCCCAAAACCAGGCAAGGGCAGGGCCATGCTGACACTGAGCACCCCTGAGCATCATCCTGCATGAGGCTGGCAGGAGAAAGCCACAAGCCTTATCTCCCTGAAACAATGCAAGCAGCTGAAGGCAGGAAGCGGAATGTGCTGCGAGTTGTGCTTGCTGGTGCTGAGCTGAGGACTCAGTTTTAAGCCTTCTCTCCACTGAGAGATGTGAGAAGGGAAGGTGGCCCTTGCCACACCTTGTCACATCCCCATCACTGCACTGCAGCAGGCCTGGGGACTGACAGGGCCATGTCTTTGGGTCTGTCAGCATGCAGGTGCATCCTTTCTGCACTGTAAGGGCATCCAACAATTAGAGAAGGGAAAACAAAGCTTTCTCACCCTGAGGGTGGTCCAACACAGGAACAGGGACCGGAGTGGTGGGGGGATCCCCAGCAGGAGATGCTCAAAGCTGGCTGGGTGCTGTGCAGCCTGACCGTGCTGGCGCTGCTCTGGGTCGGAGTAGGGATGCCTCCCAGCACCTCCCAGCCTGACTCAAGCCTGCATTCCCACCAGGACACCAGCCAAAGCCAGGAATTGCCCAACCAGCTCCAGCAAATGCTTTCCAAAACCTTTGGCCTGCGTTAACCTGGAGCTGGCTTCTCCCAGGCAGGTGATGAGGGCACCGCTCTCCTCCTGCCAAGTCTAGGAGAAGGAAACTGAAAGGAAATGCTTCCAAGGGCAGGAGTGCCCGTGGGGCTGGGAAGAGACAATGCTGGGCTGGAATGGCACTAGGAGCCGGAGCTCTTGGCCACCAGGACTGCCTGGAGCCATGGGGCAATTCTTCCCCAAAACAGCCCTCTGGCTCAGCACTCCTCAAAATGTGCCCTTTTAACACTGGCCCCTGGGCATGCAGGCACCTCTGAGCTCCCGCTGCTGGCCACCTCATTCTCCAGCTTCCCATGGCCCATCACATCAACGCTGTTCCCATCCTCCTCCAGGCAAAGCACCAGCACAAGGGACTGGCCGAGGGGGTAATGGAGGAGACCTGGTGACACGAGTTGGCCCCTGGAGGAGGGGGGGTGATTTCTGTTCCCCATTTCTGCAGCGCCTCTCCCAGCACAGGCAGCCTCAGGCTCCAGGAAATGCGGTTTCCTTCTGCTTTCTGGAAGTGAACATCAACCCCGGGTGCTCTCCGGGGATGGCTGAGGCAGCACCCAGCCCGCTCCGTGCCCTGCCTGGCTCCTGGGGAAGGGGCAGGTGGCAGCAGGAGGCCGATGTGACTCACGGGTGTCTCAGATCCGGACAAAACAGTGGTGCCACCTGCATCTGCCACGGCTCCAGGGCTGCCACACCCATTCTGACCCGGGCGAGACGGCAGCGCAGGCAGGCGGCAAATCTCCAGGGCAGGGGGAGGAAGGGGGCAAGGAACAAAGGAGGCAGAAAAGCTCCAGATCTGAGCAAGTTACAACCACCCCTGGCCACGCTGGCGTCACTGCTAAAACATTTCCACTTTCAGAGAAACCAGCCCATCCAGTCCAGCCAGGCAAGGAGCTCCCGGGGCTCCATTGGGCCTCCAGGACCAGAGCCACAGCCCCACCAGCCCTGCTGAGGGGTCCTGCAAGACCCCCGTGGCAGGAAACCTCCCAACAGCCCTCCTGGCATGGAACAGGAACTGAAACTCGTGGGCAAAAAAGGGAAAATGCAGGGCGGGTATGTGGGTATGTGCACTCTTGACACAAACCCACGGAGCTGGGAATTGCTCCTCTCCCAGCTGGAGCCACGGGGACCTGGCAGAGCACATGCTGGGGTTCACTGCAGTGGGAGGGGATGAAGGACAAGCCAAGCAGAGGCCAAGGCTCCTCTGTCACAGATTTCAAACACTTCCCACTTTGCAGACCCCCGAACATTTTCAAATAAATAAGCAGGAACCCACAGAGCAAATTCACGCTCGTTATTTTCCTGGGTTACTTTGGGACTTTGGGGCATATGCCCAACGCAAGCCTCGCGCTCTGGGGAACCGTGGGGCCACCACCCCTAATGCACACATGCTACGTGTGGCTGCAGGTCAGGGCTGGGTGATTGGGATCAGCCTCCAGCAATGCACACTCGGCTCCTACTTTCACTTTCTTGGGCATGGATGGGACCGGGAGCAGGTCCCGTACCAGGGATCACAGCATGAGACTGTGGCTCTGGCCTTGGAACACCGAGGACATCACTGGCAACAGAGCCCTGAGAGATGCTGGTCCCCACAGCCACTCCCATCTGCACCACCAAAACAAAGCATCGCTCAGGATGCGTCAGAGGAAGCAACCAGGGAGGGTCTTGAGGGGCAAACGGAGATCAGCCAGCTCCAAAAAGCATTCCCAAGCCCAAAAAGCTGCGTTGGATTGCCAGCTGCTCCTGGGGTGAGCGGGATGCTCATGCCAGAGAGGATCCAGCTGGGAGGTGCAGCCCCAGACGGTGCTCAGTATCAACAGCCCGAGCAGATGAAAAACAAAGAAAAATGCTGAGCTGGTGTCTTTTATCCCTGTCACTCCTGGAGCAGAGAGCCGGGCTCCGCACACCTCTGGCACCGCTCGCTGCAGCCGTGCTGGGGAACAGAGATGGGCTACGGGTGAGGCGGATGTGGCCAGTGACACGAGGACCTTGCACCCTCCCACGGCATCTCTCCAGCCCTCGCTCGTGCTGCTCATCCTACAGGGACAGGATGAAGGGATGCAGGGACAAAGGGATGAAGGGCGTCTCCTCTGCTTCCCATCACCTGTGGCTCGCGGCGCCTTCAGCGCAGCCCCCCTGGCACACGGCACGGGAGCACGAGAGCTGTGCCCACTCCCGAGGCACCCAGAGGGCTCAGGGGAGTGTGTACACACACACACGTGCACACCCCCACACGCCTGCACCCGTGCAGGCAGCCAGGTGGGCAGGCAGCTGCCCTCCTTGCCCAGCCCCAGCCACACACACACGCTGCTCCCAGCAGCCTGAGCCTTCCCACCCCACACACTTCCAAACTCAGCTGCTCGTGGCGCTGGAGCATGGAACTCATCCTGGTCACAGTGACTTTTGCACCCTTCCTGATCCCGTGTCACCCTCCCTGCCTGATGCAGCAGGGTGCTCGCTGGAAGCTTCCCCCAGCTGTGCCAAGGATTCCCAATCCCTTTCCCAGCACAGGAGGGCCCCACCAGCACTTGCCCGATGGGCAGGGGAAGGAAAGGGCCCGTCTGGGCAGGGAGTGACTCCATCAGCCTTTTCATGAAGGTTTTTTTGCATAAGTCAGCAAGCACATGCTTCCACCCGGGAACATCTGAAGCCCAGAAGAGCACTGCCTGACCCCACTGCTGCTGGCACCGGCTGCAGCTGCAGCTGAGGATGAGGAAGGCACTTGTGCTTCACGGAGATCAGATTCTATTTGCCCTGTCTCAGGGGAGGCTTTACCTGTGGTGTGTGCATGGGGTAGGGGAGTGCAGCAGGGGCTGGGAGAGGGGGAAACTGAGGCACGCGCGCTGTGTAAAACCTCACCAGCTCCAATGGCAGCTTCTCAGGTATTCCTGGGGGAAACTGAGGAACACAGTGGGAAAGCAAGGTGGAGAAGTGAAACCCAGACACAGCACTACACCTCTAACCCCAAATTACTGCTAAAGGGAGTCTCAAGGTGAGATATTTTTAGGATCAATTTAACGCTGGCCTGACCCTGTCATGCTGCCCCCAAACTGGTGCACGGCATGGGAAGGGGGACACATTGCTCAGGACGGGCTGGACTTGTTAACCTCTCCCATGGTGGAAGGGGCAATGCAGCAAGGGGCTTTTACCCTCATTGCCCAGGGTTTTGGTGGCCAAGGTTGCCAAGGATGGTCAGGAAGGATGGAGGCAGCTGGGCTGGGTGGAAGCTGTTTTCATAGCATGCAGTCAGGTTTTCCTCCCTCCATCCATCCATCCATCCATCCATCCATCCATCCATCCATCCATCCATCCTTCCTCAGCACAGGGGGCTCAGGGCCAGCTGAAACCTCACAGTCACAGGAGTGAGACCACAACAGGTCAAGCATGGGCTGGGAAACCCAGGGCCAGCCTCTGAGTCTTGCACGGGGAAAGAACCACAGCACAGCCCAAGTCACAACCGTCCCTGCGTCACAAATTCCCCTTGGCTGCAGACCCCAAAGCCATCCCAGCCATCCCATCCTGGCATGGGGCTATGAGGGGAGGGCAGGCTCGCTACACACGGGCCCCGTTTCTTATTTTTTTACCTTAAACACCCAGGCAGTTCTGTTCCCCACATTTCTCCAGGCAAGCCCACCAATCCCACACGCCAGCCTATGGATATTTCAGATGCTGCATCTCGACTGAGACTAGGTGGAGTCAAGGGGCTCGGGCAGATTTTTTTAAGGGCTGAGTTAAAATCAATGACCAGCCCCACCTCGCCCAGCGGCCGATGCCTCTGGCAGCCCGGCCAGCCCCCAGCCCTCAAAAACCCCTCCCTGCTCCCCAGCGAGAGCAGCCAGCAGATCCATAGCCTGAAGGGAAGTCAGCGCAACACGCAGATTTGCAGGTCCCGGTTCCTGGCCCAGGTTCAAACCACATTTGTTCCTGAAATCTGTTTCAGGGTTTTCTCTGCAAGGCGCGCGTGTGCAGGGCCATGTGCACGGCGGCACCGGTTCCCAACGCGGCCAGCACCGAGGTCACTGTGCCAACCTGGCACCGAGCTGGGGGCCTGAGCGCCCCTCCTGAGCACACTCTGGGCAAATCTGGAACTAAATGATCAGAGGAACTGGGACCAGATGAGCTTTAAGGTCCCTTACAACCCAAACCACCCCATGATTCTGTGGTGTCCTGGACCATCTCCCAGCTGGCTGCCCGTTTGAGCGATGAGGAACCAAAGGCTTTAAAACAGCCCCGTGACACACGGCACGGTTTTTGCTGATGGGTGGAAACTTCAGCAAGACACGAACCCCGGGGAGCTGGACTGCACCACCCACAGCTACAGGCGGTCGGGAAGAGGAGCTCGGACTGGAAACAGTGACAGCCCGCGCTCCTGTCCCAGGAACAGCTATGCATGGACGGTTATTTCCATCCAGAGGTCCGAGCTGCTCTCCGGGCACGGGATTAAAGGGCTCCCTTCTGCGGGGAGCAGCGCAGGGATGTGCTGCTGCCTGACAAGGCCGTTTCCGATGGGATGCACGCCGGACACATCTCCAGGCGGACTTTGGAGCGAGATGCGGAGCACTGCGGAAGTGAGCTCAGATGGGAAATTGTTCCAAGAGATAAAGAAACAAGTTGGAAACCGAGCTGCAAAATAGACAGGGCAGGAAACAATAGCACTTCAGATAGGCTTTCCAATTTCCCACAGCTGTGCCAGGAGTCCAGTGCTTTGTCCCAGGGATGCTCGCGGGTTCCCCCCCTTAGACACGCCGGGAGGAGGTGCAGGCTGCTTGCTCGCTCCTGCCTCTTCTCTTTCAAGATCTTACAGGCGTTTGCTGGTTGTTTAAATGAGAGGCTGGGGACCAAGTCCTTCAGGTCTCATTAGATAAGAGTTTAGCTCTGTGATGACTTCAAAGTTACAGCAGGATCCCGCACCAGTAACAGGGAGAGGCGGATGGGATTTCGGAGGTGTGGGAGCCCCGTGGTCCATCCCCTGCTTGCCTCAGTGAGTCCAGTGAAACGATGCTGCTTCGCAGGAGCTGCCCAGGATGCTGCTAAAGGCCACCCCTGCCTCAGGATCTCTGAGGTCCCCTCCATGCCACCAAGGCAGAAAAGGACCCTCTTGTCTCTGCAGCAGAGCCCCCGGACTGGTCGGTCACCGCAGCGCTCTCCTCGTCTCATCCCCCAGCTCCCAGCCAGGGGCTGGGATGGTCCTTTCTGCCTCCCCGCGGAACCTCCATGATTTTCCATCACTCTGGCACAAAGTCATTAAAGGGCAGAGCTATCATTAGGGCATCTCCATCACACAGGGAGCACTGCAAGGCCACTAACGATCGAGACAGGGAACATTGGACTTCCCTTCGCTGCTGCTGCACAGCCCATAAATAACCCTGTCTTGGGCTGTTTTGGCAAAGCCAGGAGGTGTTTGGAGGAGCCCCTGCCCTGCTGCTCCCAGGTCAAAGCTTGGAAGTGAGAATTGACCCTCGATCTCCCAAGCAAAGGTGTTCTTTCCTGATATATAAGCATTAACCAGCTAATGATTACAGAGACACAGCTCCCCGGGGAGCCAGCACACAGCCTCGGCTCAGACACCGAGTGCCAAGGTTTTCCTCTGGCTGGATCTGGAGCCAGCTGAAGCTGATGGCTTAGCACAGGTAAGCCAGGATCAAACTCTACAGCAAAGGTGTGTGGAGCAGCCCCACAGTGGAAATGATGGAAAGGATATGGCTTTAAAGTGCGAGATTGCTGATGTCTTCCTGCACATCCCCTTCCTCACGCCTTCCTGGGCAGCCCTGGGACTGTCTGACCAACACCTGCTGCATGGGGGGCCTGGGCACATGTTGAGCCACCGTGTTCTGAGGGGGGTCTCCAAGCCTGGCAGGGACAAATGGGTTCCCATCATTAACGGCTGGGTCTCGGGAAGGTTTGCCGCGACTCGGTTCTCGCACTGGTCGTGCTGGCAGTGGGTATCTCCTCGGCTGAGAGGAGAGCCACAAAGACCCCCAGCACCTCCTCCTCTGGGAGCACCAGCTGGGCAGGAGAAAGAAAAATCAAGTATTTTGTTGCCACCTTCATGCAGTTTGATAGAGCACTGCTGGCTATGTGCTGTCCTGTCCCTGTCCCTGCCTCACAGGCAGGAGCTCACCTCAGGGAACCCTGTGCTCTGCACCCTCCGCTGTCCCCAGCTCCTAATACCACAGTGCGGTGGAACCTGTCTCGAGGGACCCCCTGGCTGCAGGTCACATCATGTCCCTTCCATTGCATCACTTCTGGGGAGCCAGGAGGACGGGCCATGGCACATACAGGGCAGCACAACCTGCTCCCTGCCACCTACAACCTTTACTGCTGCTCAACATCTTTGGGACCAGGACCAGGACCACAATCACCTCCTGGCACCAAGTCCAGGGCTGAGCCCTGGCACACCACAGCAGCCAGCGGGGTGAGGAAGGACCAGGGAAGAGGCCAGCAAAACACAGGGAGATGCAGCAGATCCCCACTCATACCAGCACGTCTCACACGAGGCTGCACAGCTCCCTGACATGATGCCCAGCACCAGAGAGGACACGCCACAAGATGCCAGCCCCCTACCACACCTGTCCCCATGCCCACAGCCCTGGGCAGCGGCCTCATCCCTGCAGGTTGCCTCCTGTGTCCATCCCAAGTGGCCCCAGGATGCAGCACAGCCTGTCTGGGCAGTGAGCAGGATAAGACCTCATCCCGACCCCGGTGTGGCTCAGAGCAAAACCCACAATGCTCTTCCACGGCACTGGGGGCTGTGACAGTGGGGACACGCCACAGCCACCACTTGCAGCCACACATGGGGGTTGGATCGCCCAGGCTGCAATGGGGAACTTCCCGACTGGATGAAGTCGTAAATCGGAGAAGCCGGGGCTCCGCAGCCCCCCAGCAGAAGAGCCAGCCGGGCACGGCAAGGGACACAGCGAGGGGCACGGCAAGGGACACAGCGAGGGGCACGGCGAGGGTCACGGCGAGGAGCACGACTTGCCAGGTCCACCAGGGCTGGACACTGGCCCCAGAATCACCGGTGAACAAACACGACAAGGGAAGCGGATCACGAGACATCAAAGCAGGGGGGCGATGAATATTTAATGTCCTGGCCTACATACAGCCCGGCTGTCCCCGCCCTGCGCTCCCGGGGGTCCCCCACAGCCCCTGAGCACAACAAAGGGGAGTTGCA
>VZTA01006283.1:194926-210497 GCA_013398855.1 Mohoua ochrocephala | reverse complement strand
TCGTCCCGGCGGGCTGGCTTGGTGTGTTACCTGGAAGCCGGAGCTGGTAACACAAAAGTGATTGTCAGGAGGCTGAAACCCGGCTGGGTTGCGGTTCGCTTTATTCAGCAGCTCTAACACACGGCGAATTGCAGGGCAAATGCTGTTTTGTCAGGTTCTGTACCTCCCCATCCCCAGGAGGGACACCTCGCCTTCCCAGAGGGCTGCAACCCACGTTCCCCCTGCTCTGAAATCAGAAGGAGGAAAAACTTCAGATGGAAAAGCAGGCGAAGATAAACCACGTCCTGGGCCTCCCTGGGAACCCGGGGAACTTCGTGGGGCCCTACAGGGGCAGCACAGGCACGCAGCGGTGTCTGTGCTCCGCTGGGGCATCTATCCCGTTTAGGGGTTAACACCCCGCACCCCCGGTCGCCCCCGCAGCCGGAGCCGGCCTCCAAAACAAGGCAGGGTGGAACTGTGGGTGTTCCGGGGGGGTCCAGTCCCCAGCTGGCAGCATCACCCCCTCAAGGTGTGTGTGTCCCTGAGTTCCACTCAGGCAGGTGGGCACACGGGAACAGTTCCACCCATCCCTCCCGTCGCCCCTCAGCACCTTCCCCTTTCAGCAGCAGTAGGAGGTGGGAAATGCCCAGCTTTCCCCTGGCGCAGAGCAGTGCCGGGGTGCACACGCGGGCTCGGTGCTCAGCCGGGTGTCCCGATGCCTGCACCCAGCCCGTCGGGGCTGCCCGACCAGCTCAGCGGCGCTGGCAGCCCTCCCGCCTCCCCCACTGGCGATCCTATGAAGTGTTCCCTGTCACGTTATCCTCCAGGAAGAAAGGGGGTGAAGCAGTCCACTCACTCACACTCAAACCCCCATTTAGCTCTTTTATCCGGCACGCTCGGCTGCTGACCAGCTCCAGTGACCCGTGTATTTCCACAGCCAGCACCACCTCTGCCATCCCTGCCCACCTCTCCGACCAACCCTGCTGCCCCTCCGAGGGGGTTTTCCGAAAACCCTCCTTACTCTGAGCAAGATCTGACACTTCAGCAACAATTTGGGAAGTTAACAACTTTTAGAGAACTATGTAGTGGAGTTTTTCTTTCTGTTTCCCACTCCCCCCCGCCTTTTGAGTTATTAAAAAAATATTTCCCATGACACTGGCGAAGGCCAGCAAATCCATGAGTCACCAGGAACAAGGAGTCATGCACGCGCCGATCCATCACCCGTGGCCAGCACATTGTGAGGGGCCCTTCCCTGGGAGGAGCTGACGCTGATAAGATCCCTCCAGCCGGGCAGGAGACGCTTTCCCTCTCGGTTCCCTGCCAGGGCTGGGCGAGGCCGGCCGGGCTCCCCGGACACCCGTGGCGCGTGTGGTTTGCGGGGGCCAGCCCTGCCCGGTCCGTGCCGGAGCACCCAACCCAGCCCGGTTCGTTCCGAGGCTTGGGGGAGTGTTGATTCTTAGCCCACCCCCTCTGCTATTCAGCTGGCGTGGGGATGTGCAGGGAAGGAGTCTCCATCCGATGCGGGATGAAGGAATTCTCCCGGTGGTGTGGGGCAGTCCCGGGGACTGCTCTGCTCACCCACACGGACGGGGAAAAGAGGGGCTCACACCAGTGCCCGGGCAGCCCCACGCCTTCTCCCTGCCGTGCTGCACAGGGACACGGGGACACTCCCCTGTCCCTCCCTGTCCCAGGAACACCCGCTCCGCAGGCCTGGAGCGCTGCTGGAGGGGAGAACACCCCAAGGGAGCGGGGAGCTGGTTCCAGCCCCGGGTGAGCTGGTGAGGATGACTCAGCCTCTACTGGATCCAGACCCAAATCTAAGATGCAATTATGACTTATAAATATTTGTATTTTGTTTTTCTCTTTTGCAATCAACTTATTTTCTCCAGGCTGTCCTCCCAATCAGAGTTCCCATCTCTGGCGGTGCCGGCCCATTGCTGGAAGACAAACACCCACAGCACTGTGCCTTTCAACACGCCAGACCAAGTCCACGACACAGCCTCCTCTTCTTCTTCTAAGATCGTGCCAACGTGCAAATCTAAAATTACAAACAGACACTCTCCAAACCCAGACTCTTATCTTTTGGGCTCGGATGCTGGAATGTGCCCTCGCAGGACTGACATTAAACATGCAGTGCTGGTGATACTGCGATTTAAGACCGTTTAAGCAACCCAGCACACCTCAGGGCACTCCTGGCTCAGACACGGGGTCCTGAGCCTGACAGACACCCCCTGGCCACCCACTTCCCTTTGCCTCCTGCCTCACTCCAAATATTTATCTTTAAGCAGTCTAATGCACAATTATTACTGTTTTAACCCAACCAGGGATTTCAGTCTCTTGTCTGAAACTTATCTCTTGGTATGATTCTTCACTTTTAAATAGCGCTGATAAAACCTGCCCCAGAGAGAGGAAGAGGGTTACAGAAACTGAAAACCAGGTACTTTCAATTTGAACAAAAGTAGTAGTGAGTATTTCCAGCGGCTCGGTTATTACAGGTTATTATGTCTTGAAATGATACTTTAAAAAGAAATGAAGACATGCTCAGGTATTTCTGTGTTTTCTTGCTGACCTTTACACAAGTTTCATCAGGACCAAGAAGAATGAGAGTTACTGTGGGCAGATGCTGTCATGCTCATGAGTAAGTAAGTAAGTACGTGGCTCCTTCCCCCTCCAGGTGCGCAGATCCAACCGCTCCACGGGGCTCCTGAAATCCTCCTGTGAGGTAAGAGGGTGCTTGTTGGGTCCAGTATTTGATCCGAGCCCTGACCTCCCCAAAGTAACCGCGGATTTACAACAAAACATCTATTCATCTCCAGCCAGCTTTATTTTTAAGCATCCCCTTGGCACGCGTGAATAAGTTTTGTCTACTGGATTCTGTTTCTGAGGCTGCACTTTGTTCACTGCAAATTCCAAATATAGTTGCAGGAATTATTACTATTAGTAACATAATGGTTGTGTTTGAGATGCTGGACAGAGAGAGAGAGAGAGGCAGCCACGGCTCTCGCCCTGAGATTTTATGATCATTGAGCTTTACAGCCCTGCAAAGAGTGAGTGTGAGATGGGAAATGATCAGCACCATCAGCCCCGTTAGGGAAGCTGCAGTTTCAAGCTCAGAAGCTGATTTACTAAGGGGGATTGACCAGAATAACCCCTGCAGCATGAGCAATTTGGCAATATTTCATGCTAGAAATGCTCGTTCTGGCCATTCTCTCCCACACTGAGCATCAGGGCTGCAGGAGCTGAGCAGCGATCGCCAGCATCCTGCAGGTTCTAGGAGAAAAAGGGGCAGCTGAGAAGAAATTACCAGGAGGGCTCAGGACCTGTTGTGTCTCTCAGTGTGGTGACAATCTTCTCTGCAAAAGGGGCCCTTAGCCCCAGCCAGGAAGTGTCATTGCAAAATTCCCTGGGGGAAAAGGCTGCGGGGAAACCACTGACTCGGTGACATGCAAATATTTAATAAGGAGGCACTGAGTTCAACAGCTGTGGGCTGAAATTATCTGCATGGTCAATAAAGGCACAACATTTCCTGTCAGGTTTCTGACTGATAAAATATGCTTCTATACAATCTGAATTAAGTATCTGGGAATAGCTCATTTGGGCAAAAATCCGACACGTTTTGCTTCTTGCCTCAGCTCAGCATGAAAGCCACACACAAGATGTTGGCATCTCCCAGCATGGAAATTCTGCTTTTTGGCCAGTCTTAGAATCCATAGAAAAGAGCGATTCAGAAAAACCCAAGGCAGCTCATCCAGATGAGATTTATAGCCCTGCTTCTGGCTTGATTTGGTAGCAGAGCGGCAGAGGATGGCTGGCTGGTGCAGAGCTCTGGTGGCCACATCCAGGAGACCCTGCCCCGGGGCTGTGACGTTCCCTCCCTGCCAGCACCCAGCTGCTCGCTGGCCCGCCCGCAGCCTGAGCAGGCAGAGCCAGAGCAGACTCGAGGGTGTTTCTCCTTAATCATCCAGTCTTGGTCCTTCGAGCGAGGCATGGGCGAAGGAGGCCAAAGTCTGAATCTGAAAAACTGAAACCATATGATGTTTGGATCCGAGCTCACTTTAAAACAAGTTAAGTGAGGGGCGAGGTAGCGACAAGAACTGCTCGCAGCTTCTCTCAAAATCTGCTCCTCCTGCCCAGGCCTGACACTGGGGGACCTGATCTGCTTCAGCCACCAAAGGAGCCACCCCAGAATCACAAATAGCTGCTCCGTGGGAATCACAGCCACGCACAGACCCCGGCATCTGCAGCCCGGCCCTTCGGCTACGGCGTGGGCCCACCCAGCGATGGACAAGAGCTGCCCCCGGGGAGCCAGAGGGATGTGACCCCACAAGCTCCACACCGGCAGCACAGCTCTGGCATGGCCCTTGCCTGTGCTGCCAGAGTTGAGGCACAAATAACAGCAGGAAATGTCTGGAGCCGATTCCTGCAGCCGCGGGAGCGGCTTTGCCTGCGAGAGCTCGACAGTGCCTGTCGTACTCTGGACTTTGGCTCATGGCAAGATGAATTTATAAGCTTGGGATGGCTTTTGCAGAAGCAGCAGCCAAAGGGAAGGCAGCAGGAACAAGCCTTGGAGCCAGGGACACCTGGGTTGTAGCTTGGGCAAGATATGAGATGTCTCAGGCCATTGCTGATGCCTTCCATGGCCCCAGTCCATGCACTGGGACTGGCTGAACTTGACACAGCAGTGGCAGCTCAGAGGCTGGGACAGCCTCTGGCAAGACATGGAGATGTCTAGAGAGTGCAGGTTTCACAAAAAAGGAATGCTGTGCAAATAGGACTTCCAGCAGAGCACAGTGCTAAGGACACAGCTCCTTGCCTGGAGCTGGAGACAGGGAGAAGTGAGAGCCCTTCAGTCCTTCCACCCACAGCTCCCCCGTTTGGGAGCTGAGCTCCTCTCGTACAATGAGGGACATTAACCAGGCAACAGATGTTTTTAAGAAGCAGAGCAGATGTGACCCAAAGCAGGTTTACCTTGTACCCAGCAGCCAGAAAGGCTGGACTGAAACCATGGAGGAGCCCGTCAGCCTCTGCCAGCCCGTCAGGACTCCCCGCTCTGCACCGCTCAGTCCTCGCCTGGACTGTGGTTTCCCACAGATGGCGAGCAGGGTGCAAGGGGCATCAAAGCCACACCGGGGCCTCCAGGCAGTAAATGAAACCAGGGAAGTTGCGAGGAGGGAAGCGAGCACGGCGAGAGGTTTGGGATTGCACAAGACAGATCCCGCGTGTGCTGGTGAGGAGCAGGATCTGAGCGGGTGTGTGCTCGGCTGGACTCACCACGGCACTCACTCACCACGAGCTCGGAAGTGTGGTGTGTGATGGGTTTGGCTCCTCATGGCTTAGAGGGATGATGTGCTTGGCACAGCTGTCTGGGTGTACCCGGGGCTCCCAAGGCAGGGAAAATTCCTTCCCCAGCTGTTACATCTGCCGGCTAAAAAAATCATCACCGGAGATTACAAAGGGACACCTTTCCCCATCCTCCACCTGTTCCTTCATATCATCCTTCATATCGGTCCTTGGTAACAGCAGGTAACGCCCACTGTCACTGGCAGGTAAAGTGTGTCTGCAAGGACAGAACAACTGCAGTGGACGTGGGTCTACAGGCTGGAAGCAACAAGAGGGGTCGTGGGAGTGATTTATGGTGACAGAAAAGCCACAGATTGGGAAGAATCATCATGGAATGGGAAAATCAGCTGAATTTCAAGGGAGAGGCAGGAAGCCGATTTCATTGCCCTGCAATTGCCAGCCCCAAGCAAGAGACACTTGGAGCAGCTACTGCACAGTGGCCTGGGTACCAAAAGCCAGAAAACACCCCCACAAACCACAGCTCAAAGCCACAAACTGCCAGAGAAGAGCCGGACCTTGGACCTGCAGTGACTGTCAGCTGGAGGAGGAATGCAAACACTGATTGCAGCCCATGTCTGTGGCCAGGAAGAAAGGGAATGCTTCCCAAACAAATCATCCCTCATGGTTGCATGAGGAAGAGGAGGGTCAGATCCCTTCCCAGTGCCAAGGCCAGCAATCAAGCTAATCATCAAACACACAGCAATGCTCTGTACTCCAGTGCATTCATCATCCCATTTTCTCACTGCAGTCAGTCTCTGATGCCTCATGAGATTAATAAACAAACAACTAAATCAATACAGTCATCTCAATCCCTGCAGGCCACAGGCCGCGAACAACACAACTTCTGCCTGAAAGAAGTATCAGTGTGGAAGAGATGCTCCCGGGAGAGAAGTCCAGCACCCCAGCTCCCAGCTGTCCAAAAATTAACACACACAGGAATGGCTGAGCAGTGCCCTGGCAAACAGAGATACTGAGCAGGTCCTCCCTTCCTACAGCTTCCTTATCATCTCCTCAAGCACTGACAGACAGCCTGACCCTCCCTAAACCCAGGCACTGGAGGAGTATTTTCATTCTTCATGACAGGCTGGGAAATAATCTGAGCTTATTGACTCGACAAGGGGGCTGCTCTGCAAACATCGGTGCCTGATGGGGCTGAGGGCCTCGGGCTCTTCAGTCCTGTCGGCAGGGAACCTCACCAGAATCTCTCTGAAGCAGAGAGAGGCTTGTGTATGAGAATGAAAGTAAATTAGGTCTGCACAAGATTAACAGGGATTTAATTGAACTATGTGAACTGGAACTCCAGTCACGAGCTACTTATTAGCCCGTCTCAAGGGATTGTGCTGCTGGCACTGGGGGAGCACAAGGATGCATTGTGAGCGTGGGACAGCTCCAGGGGATAGCCCTGGCCACAGCTCTCCAGATGAGCGTGGCCAGAGAGGCAGAGCTGCTCGAATGTGATCAGAAACAGAGGACAGAACTCCCAACTCCCAGCCATGTTTCTTCAGAGCTGAGGCATGTCCTGCTGAGGGACGGGAACTCCGTGACACACATTGGCAGAGGAAATCCAGCCCTCAGCCAGCTCCTGGCTTTGGGTGGCAGAGCAAGGTGTGGCTGCAGAGGTGCTACCTACTGGCAGGTACCTGGAGACAGACCTTTGAAAACATCCCCTTCAATAAAATTGACTTAATGAGGTCTTCAGCATCCCTTTGGGATGTTAATTACAAAACAGCCTGGAGAAAAGTGCTTGGGAATTAAGGGAGTCGCCACACTAGTCCTTCTCTCTGCTTTGGTTTTCTGGCGAGAGAACCAGCAGACACTTGCCAGAGCTTGGCTACCAAGAACCAACAAACACTTGCCAGAGCTTGGCTACCACATTGGTCTCACTGCAGCCAAGAAGAGCCACCAGGCAGCCCCACGCTCCAGCCACGCAAGCCTGAGCTCCAGAGGCACACAGAGGGGCTCCTGAAAATCCCTACTACCAGCCTACTGAATCCCCATCTAATCCCCTGCTTGCATTATTAACAAATGATGCCTTTATTACAGCCACCTTCATGGGGGCTCTTGGAGCCAAAAACCTCTCACGGGGGGCAAATTGATTTAGTCACTGGCTGGTTTCCTCCTCCCTTCCAGGAAGGTGAAGCTGTGTCAGGAGATAGTTTGCTACTTCCAAGTCAAACCCAGATACAGATGCACACATGCCTGACAGCATTAACTAACCAATTTCTCGCAGATTAAAGGATCTGAAAGGATTTCCCTTAATGGATCATTTTAATGAATAGGTTATTTATGTCCCTGTGTTCCTATAGTCTGGGAGTTCTGGCAGCTTTCACAGCGAATGCGAGGGAACAGGCAGCACAACTTTAAACATGGATTTCTTTTTAAACAAAGATTCTGATGGCATTTATTACACATTTCAAGATAAACTAAAATACACGGGTTATTGGTAATCTCTACATCCTCTAAATTCAGCAAACAAGAGCATTCGAATAGGTATAAAGCTGTCAGGAACAGACTGGGGAATTTATCTTCATCCCTCTTCCCTCCAACAGAACCAAACCCCACCATCCACGATTTCTACTGAGCAATGAGTGAGCCAGCCTGCAAATAGCTGGATGTAGACATTGATGTAGTAGCTGCTATTTCAGGCACCAGCCACACAGTGCCCACTGGTTCTGAGCTGCACAAGTGACTCTGTATTTTGGATAACGTGTGTCCTGTGATTCAACTCAAGCATTAACCTCCTGCTTTAGGTAACCTGCAGAAAGCTGGAATTTACATAAAACCATCCTCATGTATTAAAATGGGAAGAGTGATCTGCAGTACCTACTCAGGGCTTTTCTTTGCCCTGCAGATCAGAGGCAGAGCACAGGTCCATCATGGAAACTCACAGCACAACACTGTTCTTTGTTATTTGCGTGGGAACTTTTTGTAGCATTTCTTTGTACTGGAGAACTTCAAGCAATTTTAGAGTGCTTGTGTCTCCTGTGCTTTGTTCTGTCCTCCTGCTATTGCCTTCATGTAGCTCAAAAAATTTTTTTTTAAAAAGCAGAATTTAAAGCAGACCTCCAAGCTGGATTTTAAGAATGGTGTCAGCATCCTGGCTAAGGGAAGCAGAGAGCCTGGAGCAGGGAAGTCACACTGGTACTGGGATCCATCTGTGACCCCCACCAAAAGCAAGAGTGAGCAGAGAACGTGGCTGTTCTCAGCATTGATGGTTCCTGTGAACGCGTTGTTCATGTCCTGTTGAAGAACACACAGCTGGGCTCACCAGGCATTTGTGACTCGAGGATGGGAGTCTGTGTATGCAAAGAGGATCACAGACTTGCAGCCCTGCCAGGGAGAACCCTTCCTTCAAAGCCACTCTGAACCCTGGGTGCGCCTCAGAGAGCAGGTTCTCCTCCCATTGACTCACTCCTGATCAAACAAACCAAGATGTGAGCTGGCATCAAGAGGCTCGAGCTGCCCTACAGAGACTCCGTGGCTACGTCACCACCTATCTCCTTCCAGTCCTGTCTAGCCATATTTAAATCCAACACTGGATTGTCCCTGGGCCTGGAGAGCCAGAGCCTGAAGGAACATAGTGTCTGTGTCTCCTGCCATTCAGGCATGGTACATGGCCGGCCTGCCACCCCTCGGATCTTAAAATACCACATCTCCTCAGGCTGAGAACGTATTTACCCTCAGGAGGAATTCAGCCAGAGGAGATGGAGCAGACTGTGGCAGGGAAGGCTGGGAGGGAATTTGCAAGTGCAATGAACCCCAGCTGTGTTGAAAGAGGGCCCATGGTCAGGGATCAGCCAGCTGGCAGGAGGCTTTATCCACGGCACAGCAAGGCAGTGATACACCACCAGTGCACCCTTCCCAGACTCCCACCTCGGCAGCTCTCCTCCAGCACGCAGTGCCTGGTCTTCCCAAGTTCCCAAGAACAACTCCACTAGCGCAGGCATTCAGTTCTGCACCTTCCAGAGCCAAATTGTTTCCTGATTCTTGTAGTCATCGCAATCCCCACCACAGCCTCAGCTCCCTGAAATGGACCTGCTTTCAAAGGTGGGAAGAGAAAGGAAGAGTGCATGGGTGGGGAACAAGAGGCAGCGACGCTGGGGAAATGAAAGCTTTCATCTCCAGTAGTCTGGAATCTGGTGAGTTATTACCTAAAGAATTAAAGAATATGACAAAGGCATTATGATTAAGCCATAAAATGCAGCTATGTATTTCAGACTAGATGACAACAGAGATGAATACAAAGCTGTGTAGTGTGGTATTCTTGAGCCATTTGATCCCTCTGCCTTCAAAAAACACAACACAAACTGGTATCCAAAGTCCCAAACCCATGCTCCGCTTTCCACAGGGACTTCACTACGAATCCCAGCCAGCACAGAGGAGCTGGGACAACAGCCCTCTCTCTACCCATCCGAACTGAAGAAGTCACTTTAATGGTGACTGATGCATTAATCAAGCCAAATGAAGTCCAGGATATGTGAAGTTCTCTTTGCTTGTAAGAAATCTATGGCAGAACCCCAACCCTTCCACTCTTGTAAAGTTTCTTCTCCCTTGCCCCTGAAAAGTAAAACATGGCAATGCCGGAAAACCATTAACAGAGTTAGTTGCCTTTGATGTTGTCTCTGAGGAAGCATGATTATAAGGTGGTTATTTGGTCTTTGGAGGCTCATCAGTCACACCTCTATCGTTTCTTTTTGGTTTCCTTCTTGGGCTTCTTGCTTATCTGTGGAGCAGTTGCCTTTGGCTTCTTCACCGTCTCTGAATTCTTAGGCTCAAAACTGTCCGAGTCCTACAAGAATCAATTAAGAAACAGTCAGTAACTATTTTTTTTACCATTTGCTGGCAGGTTGCTTTGGGGATTTGAGTAGAAGCCCGAGGAAACGAGTGCTGGGTATCTCTGTTGGAACACACTGATGTCAAACTGAGGCCGCATTTAATGAGACTCAAGCAGCAGCATCTCTGCTCCTTCTGCGTGTGCTTTTTGATGAGTGTGAGTTTCTGAAACAGAAACAGCTTGTTACCAGAGAGGCCATTAAAAGCTTAAGTATCTAAAACAGGCTTTGGAGAAGAAAAACTTTGAAGGCAAGAAGAAAATCAACGCTAAATGAAAACTATTTGAATTAGGAAAAGATAACTTATCATCACCAGGGTACAGGGAAACAGTCAGCAGGCATTTCTGCCAAACATTAATCACTATCATGTGCAAGACAAAAAAACATCCCCCAAAGCAGCAGTAAGAGTATGAAGTTCAGAGCCTCTAAACCAAGCCCAAAATCCAGGGAGGGAATTGCAGGCAGCGCTTTCTTCACCTGGACTAACAAAATCCTGAGATGTGATGCTTGTTTCCTTCAGAGAAGATGAGAGATAATATTGCAGCCATGGGAAATAAAGTCTAGTTATCTTGTGAAAACACAAGGGAACAGCGCCAGTCTCCTCTGAGAAAGCACACACATGCAGATTGCCTCCTTTCATTAAATGCATTTGAGTATAAATATTGCTTTAGCATCTTGGGTTCTTTCAGCCTGAGTGTGCCAACTGGAAAAGGACACACAAAAAATGGCTGAGCAAGACGTGCGAGTTTCGAGCTTCCAAGCCAGCGCTCCAGATAATGGAGGGGGAGGCAGCATCTGACAGGATCCTTTTAATCAAAGAGCTCGGTTCAAACGTCTCTCAAGTTACTGGGCTATTACATCTCACATCTGTGTGGCTTTCCAAGGAAGGAGACTTGGCTGGCTTTCCAAAGGCTGTGATCAGTGCGCAGGGAGCTGGCAGGCTCCGGGGAGATGGTTATTACTCAGGGATGGGGAGTGCTGCTGCCATAACGTGAACACTGCTGCCTTCTAATGTCCAAACCAAGGTAGACTTCAAAGTTTGAGGCTCCAAGACAGCAAAGTTCCTCAATGTCCTATCCAGATTCAAGCATCGTTCCCAGGACAGCATCACATCACACCAGCAGCTAAAGGTGGAAAAATTGGGTAATGAACCTTAATCCTTCACTCTGTACCTGAGCCTGAGGAGCTCCCTTCCCCCAACAGGCTGAAAATTTCCATGCTTCCTCTGCCCAGGAGGGAGCAAACATGGCAGTAAAGAGTCTGAAAACAAGACTCCCCATGCTGAGCTGTTACTGAAAATACACCATATGCCTTCAGACAACATCTGTATCAAAGCACCTAACTTGCAGCCTGATCATTAGCACTGAAATACCTGTCCCCAGCAGCAAGGACATTTTTCTCTTATGAGAAAAACCAGGCAGATGCAGGACATCCTTCAGCCTAGAGGAACAGCTCACCTCAACCTTTCCCTTTCACCTTCTCCTGTGCCAAGTGCACCAAAGGACCCTCGGGCACTGGGCGGGATGTCAGTCCTGAAAACTGCCTTCCTTACCTTTATGATACAGTAGAAATTTCACCTGCATCTTGCTTCTAAAAATCACACCCAAACTAGAGCCCAGAGGCATTTTCTGAAAGGCAGCTCCTGCAAAGGGGATGCCCTGCCTGGCAATTAATGAAGCAAATCAGCAGCAGGATGACAGTGCGGGGTGAGACCAAGCCTCCTCTGGCAGCCAGGAACTGCACGTGCATTTAGTACCTTGTCAGTGCTTCAGGTTGCTTTTTTCACTGATATCAAGAGAAACCCTGGTTCAGATATTTGTTCCTGACTTTTCTATCTGGTGGTAAATCACAAGAAACAAGCTGGAGGTGGGAAAGCCAGAGGGAAGGAAAGAGAATGAACAATGAAACTGTCATCAATCCCAGGGGCAGCTGTGCCTCCATTAGCTACTCCACATTCCCTCCCATCCTGTTTTCTCTGGCTCTGCTCATCTCTATCAATATTAAAGAGCACTACTTACTGTCTTGTGGGACTTGGACACGGGCAGGATTATGGCGAGCACACAGATCAGCTGGAAAATGGCTCCGAAGAAGAGTCCATAGCGTAGCACGTTCTCCATGAACGTGGGCTCAGGGATTTCAGGTGGGGAGAAATCCAACTCTGCAGCCATGGTCAGCACACTCTTCTCCTCTACTGCTCTCAGGAAGGCTGGTTACTGCAAGGGGGAAAACACAGAGCAGCGTTTTGCATCATCCTTTCTGGCATTGGCTTTCTGTTACCCAAAAATGACAGACTCCCTCGTGGAGTTTTGAAGGTACTCTTGATCTACAGGAGCAATAACAAAAAGGAAAATGAAAGCTGTGTTTAATTTGGATGTTTGTCTTTTGTCACCTGCCTCCAAAAACAGCCCTCAACTGCTGGTACCAGGCCATTTGTGGGTGAGGAGCAGACAAACAAAGTATGAACCATGTTCATGAAACAATAAGGGGAAAGCTTAATAAGCAAGAATTCGTTTCTTCCTGAAGTTGATCACACATGCAAGATGATTACTATTTATTTTTACCTATGATGTCTATGTGGTCACAGCCTTGTTGTTTTAGATGCTGTACAAACCCAACTACTTCAACCACACAGAAGTAGAGCTGTTGAAGGCAGAGGAGCGAGTTATGGGTATAAATTTAAGCGTGGCTTTAGTGGCTGGTTACACTAAGCCCCAGATAACTTAAAACAGTCACACAGGTAGTTTGTGGCAGAGTTAAATATTGATCTCCTGGGTCCCAAGCTTCTCAGCCGTGAGACCATCCTTCCTTCCTCCCTTTATCTTTTGCTAATGGAGTTGTCAATTCATTCTATGAATGACTAATGGCTTTTTACAACGAGGGACAACTCTCCTGCCAGGACTGCTGGAATATGCCTCAGGAAGTCCCCAAAGGGAAATCCAATTAGTCTGAGATGCCATCACACTCAGCTGTGATTACTGCCCCACTCGGGTTTCCTGACCTGGCTGATCCCAGTGAGCATTCCCTGGCTCAGCACTGCTCACTGATAGTTACAATTCTCTGTACCAGAGCTAAAGCTTGGGTGTGAGCTGAGTCTGTGTGCTGAGTCTGCCTCCTAGAAACGATCTCCAAAGCGGGCTCTGCATTTCTCAGGCTGGGAGGAGATTGTTACAATCTGCAGATGTGTCCCAGCCCAGAAGGATGGTAAACTTGTCACATAATTCCAGCAAAGTTATAGTTGATAAATTTGAGAATCAACAACTCAGTGCCATACAAGAGGCAAATATCACTTGGTGACATACTAAAAGGAGAGGTGTATAAATTACAAAAAAGAATTATTTTGTTTCCATTCAGCTGAAGTACAGAATGTTATTCTGAATTTTAAGACGGGAAAACACTTCCAACTGCACAGACTGCCAGCCACAGGAATAGAGAGGCTGTGGAATCCCTGCTCCTGGTGGTTCAGAAGAGCAGATCAGATAAGCACTGGCCTGGGGTGGGGTGTGGGTATAAATAATTCTGCCTTTGAACCAGGAGATAAGAATAGGTGACCTCTCGAGGTCCTGTCCAGGGTCTGCACTTCAGTAAAAGAAAATGTTTCAAATTCTGATTAAAACTCAGCCAGCACGGGCTGTGTGGGACCTGTACATGAAGCCAGAACATGCTGGCCCACGCAGGCTCAGCCAGTCCCAAAGGCTGCACAATGTTGGGAACAAAGCCTGCAGGCATGTGGCTCATCCCAACTGCTTCTGCCTTTTAAAACACCCCCTCTCCCAACCCACTATGGCAGCAGTTCCTAAGCAAGAAACAGAATCCCCTCTGAGTTGCATTTATCTCATCTGGGTATCTTTCAAAAACATTATTATTGCCTGTCCTTGTCCTCAAACACAGCAGGAAAGGATGTTCCTTCATTCCTCACCTGGAGTTTTCTCAGGACAAACTCCTGCTGATAATCCCGATTCACACACCTGAAACACAACACACAGAGATAAACAAGAAAAGGGAATGGATACAATGAAAACAAAAAATCTCTGTCCCCATCTCCTACAACTCTCCCCTCCTCTCCCCTTTTTTAGCTCACCTCCCTTGAGGGCTTTAGTAATTCTCTAACAAATCCAGGTGACATGACCAGCACCAGGAGCTCTCCTGTGGGCTGGAAGCACCATTTGAAGCAGTATCCCCTGAAATATGCTCAGAGAAGACCTGGCATTGTGCTCCAACTAATCACAGCAGCGTCCTTGCTTGCACAGGCAACCCACACTCGGACCATTGGTTTTCCTGCCATCAGTGGAGCCAAACTCTCAGCAAAATTCCTGTTTTTAAAAACTCCAGTGCTTCACACAATGCCCAAAGCCTCTGCCTCACATCAACAGCTCCCTGGATGATGGAGCCTTCCTCCCTGTTCCCAAGAAGCTCAGTTTCACCACCTATTCCTTGGATAACATCTATTCTCCACAGGTTGTCAGCTGCCTTTTTCCTCAGACCACCTCACCATGGCCACGCTTAAAGCAGTTCTTCTTCAATTGCATTTAAAGATCAATACTCCTATGTCAGACCCTGCAAAGAAGCTGCCCTTGACCCCTCTGGTCTAATACCCAGTGAACAAGCTGGAGGAGTGGGAAGATCCCTCCTCTCCCCACAGAACCAGCCAGGGGCTCCTCGGGGCTGCAGCTCCTGCTTTGCTCGGTGACAGCACCACAGAGAATGTGGCTGCTCCCCATGGCACGGGACCATGGGATAAATAACCAATGTATTTCCAGGATCAGGGCCATGCACCAGCCAGGAGAGACTCAAACCTTTCTTCTTGCCGTGCTGTGTTTCCCAGCTGACATCTTCAATACCTGGCACTATATAAATAATTAGCATAGGACGAAGCCATGGGAATAGCTCGAGAAACATATATGAGCATCTTTTTGGGGTAGAAGTAAAGCACAGTGAAAGATTTCGTCAATGGACGAGGCAAAAAAGCTCAAGTTGGAATTTTTAAATGGCTTAGTAGGTGTGGGGATGGAGCCTGAGCAATTTCTACTGGCTACCCCTATCCGCACCGCTGAATCCACGGCCATCAGCGCGGCCGAGGAGCCCAGCTGTGGGACAGGGGGCCGGGGGCTGGCCAGCCGTGCCCGAGCCGTGGGAGAAGCGGCTGTGCAGCCCCAGGGCGGAGACACCGGCGTCCTCCTTCCTCCATCCCTCCCGGGCCAGGCCCGCGGCGCCGCCCGGCCGCGGCAGGACCAGCGAGGCCCATTGGCTCCACACTTGCCTCCGGGGGCGATGCTGAAGCCACCGCTGCCCCTCGCCAGCGCCCCTCGCCCGCAGGGCCCCGCTCACCGCCCGCTCCGCTCCGCTCCTCCGGCCCGCGCCGCCCCGGAACTGCTTCCCGCCCGCTGGAAGTGCTTCCGGCCCTTCCCTAGCAACCGGCCGCT
>VZTA01006283.1:157360-194736 GCA_013398855.1 Mohoua ochrocephala | reverse complement strand
TGCCCTAGCAACCGTCCCAGTAACTGTCCCTAGCAACCGCCCCGGGAACCGGCCCTAGCAACCGCCCTGGGAACTGCCCTAGCAACCGCCTCATTAACTGTCCCTAGCAACCGCCCCGGAACCGTCCCTAGCAACAGCCCTAGTAGCTGCCCTAGCAACCGTCCCAGGAACTGTCCCTAGCAACTGCCCCAGCAACCGTCCCTAGCAACCATCCCAGTAATTGCCCTAGCAACCGTCCCAGTAACTGTCCCTAGCAACCGCCCCGGGAACCGTCCCTAGCAACCGTCCCAGTAACTGTCCCTAGCAACCGCCCCAGTAACTGCCCTAGCAACCACCCCGGGAACTGCCCTAGCAACCGCCTCAGTAACTGTCCCTAGCAACCACCCTGGGAACCGTCCCTAGCAACCGCACCGGAACTGTCCCTAGCAACCGTCCCAGTAACCGTCCCTAGCAACCGCCCCGGGAACCGTCCCTAGCAACCACCCTGGGAATCATCCCTAGCAACCGCCCCCAACAACCACCCCCGCAACCATCCCTAGCAACCACCCTGGCAACCTCCCCTGGCAACCACCCCAGCAACCCTGTGGCACTGTGTTGCTAAGGGTGGCCTAGGGGCAGTCCAGGGCCTGGGAGACGTGGGGGAGCGGGGTGCTTGGGGGCTCCACTGCCATGTTCCCCCAAACCCCCCCTGAGGCCAACTGGCTTCATGTGCCGTGGGCCCCACCCCAGCCGTGGGAGCCTGAGGGTGCCAACCCCCCAGTGGGTCACAGAGTCACTGAGTCAATAAGGTCGGAAAAGATCCCTGAGATCACCAAGTCCAACCTATGACCCAACACCACCTCGTCAACCAGACCAGAGCACTAAGTGCCATGTCCAGTCTTTCTTTAAACACCTCCAGGGATGGTGTCTCCACCACCTCCCTGGGCAGCCCATTCCAATGTCTGATCACCCTTTCTGTGAAGAAATTCCTCCTAATGTCCAGCCTAAACCTCCCCTGGTGCAGCTTAAGGCGATGCCCTCTCATCCTGGCTGGGTGCCCACGGCAGAAGCACCCCAGGCCCTTACACCTCAGGGCTAATGTACCCACCCCTAAATCTGTGTGAGTGCTCTAAATCCACCATCAGTCATGTGGCCTTTCAGTCCTGGTGGGTTTCTCCTTATCCTCAAGGTTTTCATCTGCTCCCTTGACATATTCTGGCAGCAAAAATTAAGATGAGCTTCTGGCTTTGCTCTTGACAGGGACTTTATTTTCAATGTCCCGTCCAGTTTCCAGCTCCGAACTGGAGATGTCTCGATACGATGAGCTACAAAGGGGAAAAATGGCTGGGGCTCTGTTTTGCTCATTTGTGGTATTTAAAGAATCTGATTTGTTTTGCCCTTTTCCTAACCCTAAACTATCAGAAGTGCCAGGTTGGTTTTGCTGCAGAGCTTTATTACCAGAGAGCCTAAATACTCCGGGGAAAACCTAATCAGTTACTTATCTACTGAGGAAGTAAGGTATGGCATTTGTAATAAAAGGATTTTCTAGGCTGTTACCAAGCATTTGAATTAAGTGGATATTAATGATAACAATTTCAAAGATTTTCAGCAATTGGATTAGAAATCTTTCATGTTTCTTAG
This sequence comes from Mohoua ochrocephala, assembly GCA_013398855.1. NCBI lineage: Eukaryota > Metazoa > Chordata > Aves > Passeriformes > Acanthizidae > Mohoua > Mohoua ochrocephala. The sequence goes on along the minus strand of VZTA01006283.1, from coordinate 193,116 downwards.
TGCAGAAGACTTTACAGACAACTGGAGAACGCCGCCGAATGAGTGGCAGAAGCCAGAGACACTTATACACAGAAAACTCCTCTGGCATAAAAACCCTGAGAGAAAAATTACACTTAAAGAGAGCTTTCCCTGCCCCTGGTGAGTGGCTAAGGGATAATGGCAGAGCTCAGGAAAGCCGTAAATTCTGCCCTTTCACCTTCTTAGCTCCCAAACACGGAGTGCTTAGGATGAAAAAAAACACTGAGGAGGAAGAAATAATTCTTGAAAATGTCAGGAGGGATCTTATCGGAACGGATTAACAGACAGACTAAATTCTTCCCAGTATTACCAGTACACTGAGTGTGCTGGTGCTGCTGTCCACACACCTTCTCACAGGCTCCAGTCCTCGCAGATGGGGTTTGTAGGCAGAGGGGAAAAAACACTCACGGGTCGTAACCATTACTGTGTATTTTATTTATTTTCTTCTCTCTCCAACAGAAAGGGCACCACTCACTCCAAGTAGAATTAGGCAGGTGAAATGTGCACTTTTTAGGCAGCTCCTGCCCCTTCTCTGCCCCTCTATTTCACCCCAAGGCCGCCAAACTCTCCAGGCCAGGGCAGGAGTGCCCCAGCCCGGGAGCCACAAGCAGGTGGTGTCATCAGCCCCCTGTGGCTCCCCATCTTCCACCAGCATCACACTGACCCACTCCTTGCACCTGACTGTGAAATGACAAAAAAAGGAAGCTGTTTATTAAAAAAAAAAAGGGGAGATTTTCCCAAAGCCTACCAGATGCAAGTGGGTTTCAAAGCTAAAATTGATTCGACAAATGGACATGGCAGTTTTGTCAGCACGCTAAGTAGGGACAACGCTCGGGCAAGAAGTCTTTATCCAAATCCAAATAATCCTTGCCTTTTTTTAGTCCTTTCTACATTTCTTCTTCGGTTTGCATTGCGGTGTTTCCTGCACGTCTTTGCAGTGAGGCCTCTTTATTTCCACTCAGCTGTACCTGGGATCCTTGTGCTCCAAGGTCTTGTCATCCTCAGGTTGCACATTCATATGCAGCCAGGAAAAAAAATTACTCACAACTGCTCTCATTTCTCATCCCTTACTGGAAACACAGCCTTCCTCATTCCCTCTCCACAAACCACATTTTGCCTTCCCGATGCCAGTAACATCTCACTCATATTCTGGTTTTTATCAGAGGCTTTTCAAAGGATTGAAGCTGCCTCTCCCCGTTCAGTGATTCTGGCTGTAATGTGCTGCGTAACCTTCTAGCCAAGGCTGTTTTCCAAACTGAAATGAGAGTGGTAAGACCAAAGATGAGCTCCTTAATTACTGACATTCACTGCTGGCATCTCAGCTCCGTCTGCCAGGGTTGGAGGAGGAAGGGGATGGTATTTAGAGAGCCAGAAATTCAGGAATCAGTACCTCTCAAGTCTACAGCTGAGTGTAACGTGCTGATGCCTGGCTGAAACTCTTGGCAGTTCTCTTGGGCAATGCTGAAATGCTCCAGAGCTCTGCTAGGAAATAAACAGAGCCAGACAGGTACAGGCTCTATAAATGGATCCCACCTGCAGAGCCCATCGGGCCTCCTGACAGATGCACATCTCACAGGCTGCTGCCATTTGCTCTATTGTCCAGGCTCGGGGATAGTTAATGTTTGAAGATTAAGCAGGCTTTTCAAGCAGGCTTTTAACACCATGAGACAGTCCTTTCCAACAGCACTTCTTGCACATTTTTGAATTTCTGGTTTATTTTGTCTATTTTTAATCTGATCCCCTGCTTCAGACTCATTCTCGGAGTGCAAACAGTGGTCTCATCCAGAGCGTCTCCTTCCTTGAGATTATTTTGATAGATGTTTGTATTCGGCTTCCTACCAATTTGAATTCCTCCAGGGAAAATCCTCCCCAGGAAATCTCTTGATGTTCAAAGGGTTGAGTCTGGAGGATCTGAAGATCCAAGTCTCAGCACTTTATCCTTCCAAGAAGAAGAAACCAAGTCTCGTATGATTTTCTAATGGCAAGTCTCCCTACACCTGCTGGGTTGAAGTTTTGGGGTTTTTTGCTTCTTCCTTAGAAGGAACTGGCAGCACAGGCTAAATCTCGTCTTTCTCATCTCATTTTAGTTTGCTCACCTTCCACAGAAATGACTGGATTTTTACAAAGAACTTAGAAATGAAAGTTACTGTGAACACAGCAGTAATGAACGCTGCAATTAAATGATTATGAATTTATTATAATGTGCCTGAGTTCTGCCACCTGGGATAAGACACTTAAACCAAAATGGGTTCCACCCTGCCTCTATGATGGCAAACCCAGGCAAAAAACCCATAACCTTTAGTCTTAGGCAGTTCTGTTTAATTCACCATCAGGGCATTTGCCACAAGTTAGTCACCACCCAACCTCTCACTCAAGTAAAAGCAAACCAGAGGGAACAGCTGCATCCCCAGGGCTCTCTTGGAAGTGGTAGAGGCTGGAGAAGCCACCCTGTGTGACATTTTGGAGAAGTGCAGAAAAGCTTTTGATAGCTGAGGACACAGGATGGTTTTTTGCCATTTGATGAGTTACTTCTGATCGTCATTAGTTTCAAGCCCACAGGGTGAGCAGGACCGTTTCACACGCTGCTCAGCTTATCTGAAGCTGTTACATTGTGCACCTGGAATAGACAGGGGCAATTTTTTAAAGCCTGGCATGGAGACTGGGAAAGGTAAAACGAAGAGGAAATCAATGCCTGGGAAATTGCTTCAGGATCCGAACTCTGCGTCCTTTGTCGGCGAAGGATTGGCACTGAAATAAGAGCAGCTGGCATGTGCTTCACCCAAGGACTGTGGGGAGGGTAGGTCTGCTTGGATGTGACTCCAAAATCCGGCATTTCCAGATGCTGAAGATAGCCCTGGCAGCTCGTACCTGGCTGTGGATTCCATCAAGCCCACACTGGTGCAGGCTTGAGTTTAAATGGCAAACAGAGTTACCCACTGCTTGTGGGTGATGTGAAGATCTGTGGGAGGTAATGAGTGTTGCAAACCCCTGGTTTGGGAGCCAGTGGATGCTGACAGCACTTGCTGTGGTAGGGAGGAGAGGTGGGGAGAAACTGGGAAGGTTCTAGGGACAAACCAAGAGATACTCTAAGGAGAAAAAGCTGTTCATTTTGCAAATCAAGTTTGTCATCTGTTGTGCCAAATTGTTATTGATACTAACCCTAAAGTGAAGTTCCTGTGAGGAATGTTGTCACACAGCCAGCATGTTTAGACTTTGAATGCCACTGATAATCCTGGGGGCAGCTCTGGGGCTGTGGAGAGCTCAGAACTGCAGCCAGAGCCCCCTTGGCACGTGCAGGGGACACCAGCTCAATGTGTGTGACAGTCCTACTGAAAAATGACCATGAGAACAGAGCCTGCGGCTGCCAGCTCAAACACACGCTGCAACCCAACAGGGAGGGATGGAAAACCGGCTTCAAACAACTCTGGATCCTGTCACAGTCCGTAGCATCTTCATCCAGGCAGCAGTGGGGATCACAGACTTTTCTGCTGCAGAAGCAGCTGCCTGAGCCAGAGGGAGAGCCTGTGGAGCCTCATGGAGGAGCTCCACAAATGACCCTTCTGGGTCCTGGGAAGATGGGGAGGTTTTGATCGAAGCTGGGACAGGAAATCCCAGGGACAGAAAAGCTGCTCTATTTATGCTATTGCAGAACTCCCAAGCTGGATACACCCGACAGAGCCTGAAGGGTTTTTAGAAATTTCTGCTGCCTCCCACAATTAACCCAAAGCCATCGTTGTGGGTCTTGTTGGGTCCAGCTGTGCATGACAGGAACCCAACCCAGGCAGCACAAGGAAACCCCTGAGATGATGGAGCTTCATAGAGCGTTCTGTGAAAGCAGCTCACTTGAGACATGAGCACGGATCACAGCCCTCCAAGCTGGGCAGCAGGCAGCTGTAAACAAGTCAGTTTTAGACTGATTCTCCTTGATCTGAGAAACATTGCCTGGTATCATATGCAGCTCTCTGTAAGGCAGGGGGCCAGCTGCATGGAGAATCAGCTCAAGACCAGGCTATAAGATAATACCTTGAAATAGCGTTGGCTCTTGACTGGTTTAACAACATGATCTGATTCATCTGTTCAGCCGGTGCAGCACCAAGACAGTGGAAGAAAAACAAGTCATGCTGAAAAATTAGTGCAAGCGGCCTCACACATGAGAGAACACGAGCAGATTCAAACAAAGCTGACAAAAATCCCTTCCCAGTTTGCAGGGACTGCATGCAGCTGTGTACACCAGGACAAGGATTTTGGAAAACCTGCTCCGTGCTACCCAGAAATCCCCGTCTCCAGTGTCTCCAGCGGATGACACGGATGACGTGCCTGCCTGATTTGCAAGAAGCAATGAGAGGCAACAGCAGAGTGAGAGCATCACTGGATGCTTCTGACCCCCTGCACACACAGGCACCCACGTGCACACCAGCTGCACCATCCTCCCTACACTCCCTCCCTGCCACCAACAGCTGCGGTGCCGTGTGGTGCCAGGTGAAGGTATCTGGCAGCCAGACCTGAGTCATCTCACCTGCTGAAAGTTCTTCCCATCGTCGAGTCATGCAAGCCCTGAGACAGGACGGTCTGGGTCCCCATCAATTCTGGGCGTTGTAAAGTCAGTATGAAAAATCTGGCAGGTGGAGCTCGTGCTGGCACCTCATTTTGAACTCCTCTGAACCGTCCTGGTCTCCTCGGCACCAAGGCTCCGTGTTCGTTTTAATGGAGCTTTCATAAACCTTGTTCCAGGAATGAGCACAGCTGCCAGCACACACAGCACCCCAGGGAAGACCCCTGCCTTTTTCCAGAGCACATGAATGGAGCAGAGCTCTCCAGCTGCTCTGTGTGCTTGGTGATGAAGCTGTGATGTTTGCGAGGGACTGAAGCACGAACTGCCCCCCTGATGCAGGTGTGAGTAACAAAGGAGAAGGAGAAAAAGGCTGATAATCAAAGAAAAAATAAAATAGCAAAAAGATCAACCCTCCTGTTCAGGCAGTGTGAGAAAGTACTAATGGTTAACTCACTCTCATTGTGGAGTAGAAGGAAAAAATGCAATTGGGGAGGAAAAACGAAGTTTACCTTGCAAAGTGAATTTGTCATTCACTCTGCCAGATTATTGCTGTTATTTTCTCTTCACTCTTTGAGGGATAAAGGGAAAGCAAGTGACCCTGGACTATGGGCATAACGCCCTCCCTGCCACCTCCCCGTCACCTCCCCGTGCACGCACACACACGACAAGAGGATGCAAACACAGCCTTTGAAATCCAGGAGGATAATTGATTCTCTGACGCGTGGAAGCCCACAGGACTCCTGAGGGAGCTCAGGTATAAAAGGCAGAGATGCACCTCCCTGGCAGCCAGAGGACACTGGGGGAGATCCGGGAGTGTCCTCCCTGCTCAGCACGAGTGCGGGTCCTGCCCGGCACCGCGGGGGCACGGACCCAAGGGGCTCGAGCAGGCAGCTCCAGAGGAGAAGTTGGATTTGCAACAGGGGAAGGAACACCTGATCTAGGAAGCGCTGGTTTTCTCCAGGAACGGTAAGTGGGAGCCTCTCTCTGTGCATTTAACAGGATAATGTCTATTTGGAGATTGGAGACAATTAAATTCCACTGAAATACAATCAAAGCTGGCATCAGGAATTAGCTTTGCCAGGCACAACAGCCTTTGTACCAATATGTTTTTGTACCAAGTTATAGAATGAAACAATAACTGAACTACATCAGAAATGCAAACCAATGGAATTATACTATAGATGAGCTTTAAAAAACATGTTAGATGTTTACCAGCTGTAGCACAGTTTTTCTCTTTTGCTATGTTGATGTGAGCTCCTTTTACCCTGGCAAATGAATGCTGTTTTACTCACCCAGCAACGAAACTGTGTTCGAGCCAAACCAAAGTGTGAGGAGAAACACAACAGTGTGTTACAGGTAATGCAAAGCCAGCCACGACGAGGCACAGGGAGGCACTTAAAAGGATTTCTGCTTTTCTAACGCAGCATTTCAGGGTATCAAAGTTTCGGCTTTCTAAAACAGCAGGCATGGCAAAAGCTTCATTTCATCTACACAGAGGTATTTTTTAAGACGGCTCAGGTTGAGGTTTCGGAAATGGCAAGAGGTAGTTACCCAGCTCTCCAACATCACGGTCACAATGCTGCTGTCCCCACTGCACAGGATGGAACGAAGCTGTTATGCTTCATCCGCTGGAATGGTGCTAAAAGCTCTTCATCTTAAGGGGGATTTATTTATTAATCATTTTTTCACATGCTGCCAGAATGGAAAGTGAAGGTGTCCCTCACCTCAGGAGAATTTCGAAGATGACAGTGTTTTGCAGAGCTGTCAAGCTGCCTGCACACAGGGTGACACTTCCATTTCCCAGCTTCTCCTTTGAAAAAGCAGACACATCTGGGAAGGGATGTAGGACTTTCATTTCTGATTTATTCCCGAGGGAAAAAGGGAGACAGACATACCCAAAACTCTGGAAGGAGGCTGTAGCTCAGGGACAGAAGACAAAGCAGGACAGGAGAAGAAGGACAAAGCCAGCAACAAGTAAAAAAATAATTGCAAAGAAACTAATGGTAGAGATATAAAAAAAAGGATCTCAAATGTTCAAAAAGCAATTCTAGAGGAAAACCCAACACTCAAAGAAGAGAAGCCAGAGACAGAAAGAAAGTGGCAATCAGGGCTGTATCCTAGGAAGAGGAAAGGGAAGCAGACAATGTTGGGCTAGGTTTTCATTTATATTGGCACTTAACTTCCCAGCTCACACAGAAGCTTCTCTAGTACTGATTAAATCTCCTGGCTGGCACTTTCTATAGACGCTGGTGCCACAGGCTGCTGGTACCCACTGACAGATGCCTTAGATCATTTCCTCTATCTAGGAAGATCTGACTTGGGATTTTCTTGAAGATATTTAGGGAGGAGGCACAGAAGAAGCATGTTTTCCCAAGTGCAAATGAAAAAGGAAAAAAGAAAGGGAAGCAGGGGATTTGTTCTAAAAGCAGAAGTCCTGTACATCTATCAAAGTCCATTTTTTTCCTCCCTTTAAGCATTTCTTGGCTCTCTGAGGGGCCAAAGTGATTCTGTAATAGAGCGGGAGGTGGGAGATGCCACCATGAGCACAAGAAGCTCTGCGGGAGCCAGGAGCTACTGTGGCACTGCCCGGGGGAAATGCCGGGGAAGCTGCCGGTCCCCTGGCTGGGAGCACGAGCAGCTGGAAACAGACTGGGTTGAGAATGGCTTTGTGATGAAAAACCCCTTTTCTCAGAGTGACACCTTTCCCCTGTCTGTCCCTGCACTTCTGCCACTGCCACCAATTCCGTTCCTAACTTCCCCGGTGTCGACACCAGGAGCACTCGCCAGACCCCAGGTCCTTAATCAGCCTCCCCCTCTCTGTGCTGATCTGCTCTGTCCAAGCAGAAAGGAGAGTTCACTGACGATGTTTTCCATCAGAAAGGCTCCCCCGCCCCCATCAGTAAAACCCACTGCTTGAAAGTTCACTTGAGCAATCAGAAGTCCAACCAAACCCTTTCCATCTGGAAGCTGCTCCCTTTACAATGAAGTATTGTTATACATTTGGAAGAGGGGGATTTTTTTTCCCCTCTTAGGGAGATCAAACATCTTGCTGCTCTTTTCTTGTGTAAAATAAGATAGGGAACAGGGAAACTTGGCATTTTAAAGGTTTCTAGCCACATTCTTAAAGAATCTTCTTTGAGCAAAAGATCAGTCGCTTTCAATGGAAACTCGGGAAGAGCAGCATTCACTGAAATACCTTTCTACTGTTGCTCGCTTCCAAGGACAAAAGCGCAGCATTCAGCTCCCGAGGGTGCGTGACCTCGGGCGACTCTGCCCTGAGTCATTCTCAGCTCTTCAGCCAAGCCCGGGACACGAAGCTCGGCAGCCGGGAGTGCCCACACAGCCCAGGCCAGCTCACCGTGCACCAAAGCCGCTGCTCAGAGCAGGCGGGGGCTGCCCCGCACACAGCAGCAGTTCAGCCCTTCCAAAGGGACATATTCCGGTCCAGTCCCGCCTCCACCCCCTCTCCACCGAAGGAACAGTTTGCGTTTTGTTTGGCAAACCGAGCTCAGCACTTGCCTTTGATAAATGGGTCTCCAGGGTTACCTCTGTGCCAGTATTACCCCTCTGCCCAGGATTTTATTTGGATTTCTCTATTTCTCCCCCGTCCCTGGACAGCCAGCGAGGCAGCCCAGTCAGCTGTCAGGCACAGCCCTGTGCCATGCAGGCACAGCCCTGTGAGCAGACACGTCCCAGGGAGAGCGGGGCAGGAGAGGTCCCAGGGCTGGTTGCAGATGGTCCTGTGCAGGCAGCGAGGTTCCTTTCACATCCCTGCCAACTGCTGCCCCCATCCAGGTGCTTTTACAGCCCGTGCAGGGGTCCCTGGGGCTCACACCAGCCCGAGAGAGAGCTCTCCTCCAACCAAAGCAGTGGGACAGGTCAGGCAGGGGGTCCCACAGCATTAAACCCTGACCAGCCCTGCCTCCTGACCCGAGGGAGACAGCAGCTCCCAAGGGGTCACACCCAGCCACGGCCCCCAGGAACAGCACTCCATGGGGAAGACTTTGCCACAGCAGGGCCTCTCTGCCTCGGGAAACACCACAAGCACAGAGGCACATTTCCAGTCCCTTTGTGCTGAGAAATGAGTGGGGCACTGAGAACACAGAGGTGGCACTTGGCCTCCCCTCCTGGCCCAGAGCACCTCCCTGTAGCACTCGTGCTTGGCAGAGAGAGCCGGCAGCAGCTCGTTCAAGGGGTCTCTCTTCACAAAGGAGCCCCTGCAGTCGGTTCAGCACCTGCTGCCTGACCACCTCTCACCCGTGCTGTACAGCACAGCCAGACCCACGAAGGCTGACGAGCTCAGGCACCGCTGGAGATGAGAGATGGCCCTCAGCCAGGCAATCCCAAAGATGTTTTATTCAGAGGAGTCCCGGTGCCAAGAGGGCGAGGGTCTCTTGGGACAGGTAGAAAAGGGGGTCTCGAGGGAGCGTGGTTACACAAAAATCAGCCAGTGAGGAGAGAGGGGAGCAGGGGGTTGGGTTACATCCCTATCAGAATTTACAAAACTTGATAAAGAAAAGCCTTTATACCTGAGAGCTGCAACTCCGTCCGCGCTTCTGGCTGGTCAGCTAACACTGCCCTCGCTGCCCTGGCTCAGGCTGCTCTGCATTTTAGGTGACTTCCAGGGGTGGAAGATGCTGGACAAGGCCACCCTGCTCCTGTTCCTGCATTTGGTCACATGCTCCATCTCCTCTCCTCTCTACCCAGCTCTCAGGTAAGGGCTGAGCGCTTTATGCACGCTCTCACTCTGCCTCATCTCTGACCTTGTGCAAAATAAGCGGGTGCCAAACTAAAGTTGCCAGCACTTCTGAAAGCCAGATGAACTCTAAATGTGTTGCTAGGCCTATTTCTTTGCCCTGTCTTAATTTTTTGGGCACACTGCTGGCCTAGGGGTGATTTCCAAAGAAGGCAGGCACCCGATGGAATATTTCAGCCCAAACAGTTGGGTTTAGAATTGAATGCTGGGTTCTGTAAAGGGAAATCTGGCAATCTCCAGAGCAGGCAGCACCTCTAGCTCAAACACTGATTAAAATTTGTGGCTGCAGGGCACCTGCACTGAAGTCAGAACTGCAGATATTCTAGTACATGAACTCTACAGATACCTATTAATATTTCAAGTATTTCCTTGTTGGCTCTTGGAAGTTGTAATATTGCTTTGTACCACTACAAATCAACAGAAGCCTCAAAACTGAGCATTGGCTTCTTTAATTCAGATTTGCAATGTCCCACAGAAAATGCTTTAGCCTTGCGCCAAAGCCATGGCACAATGACAGCAGAATCACTGGAATTTTGCTTACGGATGCTGGGAGCTCAGCGAGGGGGATGTGTGTTTGAGGCAGCTCTACCAACCATCTTTTCCCTGCTGGAAGAGCTTCAGGGCAGTTTCTAGCTGGGGAGAGTGACAGACAATACTTGTGTTTTACTGCTAAGATGGGGTGACAAACGGAGAAAGAAAAAGCAGGAAAACAGGGAATAATGGTTAAGGAGACTGAGCCTCAGCTGGCACCTGAGCACGTCTCACAGCATGCCCGGGGTTTGTCTTGCAGGTACAGTCCAGGGCCGGTTGCTGGCAAGGCCATGAGCTTCCAGCTGCAGCAGAGCAGCTCCTTGCAGAGCCACAACCCCTTGGCACAGGAGCAAGAGGAGGAGGTTTTGTTAACAGACCCCACTGAGAAAAGGTTTGTACCTCACCTGCCAGCCCTGCTGCTGCAGAATGCCCTGGTTATGGTCTCCCCCCAGCCCAGGAGCAGACCAGCAGCTCGGTTAGTCCCAAACCATCACCCGTGTCCAGAGCCGTGTCCTGCTGTCCCCAGTCAGCAAGGACACATTGACAGGGGCAGGCTCACAGGCCCAGGGCTCCTGCAGGGAACAGAATTTTCCACTGAGCTCTGGGAATCTACCTGCAGGGATGCTAGAGCCTCTCCTTTCCACCTCTGCCTGGAGACAGAGGATGATTATTTCTGTCTGAAGCACAGAGGACTCGTCCTTACAACAGTGGGACCAGCCAAGTGCTTTGGGCTTCCCTTACCTGTGGATTTTCCAGAGCCTGGGTCTAACCACAGGCTAAAGATCTGCTGGAGGCTCCTGTCACCCTGTCCCAGACAAAGCCCTCCCAGGAGGTGATGGTGCTGCTGCAGAGCACAGCAATATCCCAGCCCAGCTCTGCCCAAGACATTTTATTTTGCCTGCAGCCTCCATGTCAGGACCGAGCTCCCTCAAACCCTTTTACCCTCCAACACTAATGCAGCCCAGCACTACAAGGTGTTCGCTGTGGTTACCTGCCCTGATTTGTTATTTCTCACCTGGAGTGCTCACCGATGGCTCAGAGAGCACACTGTGCTTCCTTCCCCCCCAGGATGCAGCGCCACGCTGACGCCATATTCACTGACAACTACCGGAAATTCCTGGGGCAGATTTCCGCCCGAAAATTCCTACAGACCATCATTGGCAAGAGGCTCGGGTAAGCCCCAGCACCCTGCTGCCCTAGGGATGAGTTTTGCTTATTGCCCTGGGCAGTGTCTTCCACGCACCTGGCAGAAGTAGCTGCCTTTCACTGCAACAGAAGCAATCTCTCCTGCTGTTCCTGCATCCCTACAGTCTTGGATCCCCCCCAATCACAGTTATCATTAAGCAGCCTAATTAATCCTTTCCTCCAAGGCTGTAAGCATCAGATCAGCTGAGAGTTCTACTGCAATACCAACAAGCAATAATATTTGCAGATAATATTTGCAGATAACATTTGCAATGATCCTTCACTGGTAGGGAACGGTTATCCCTGGCCTGGTTTGAACACAGCCTCTCCATTACCCTTGGCTACTTAGATCGCTGATTGCCACTAAATAAGACCAACTGGTCAGATGCAAGCCAGCCCAATCCATCTTCTAACAAAGGAGCAAATACAGCAACCAGTTCCTTGCTGGAATGAAGCAGAATGGCCCTAGGCTCAGTCCCAGCAGGCTCCCTTTCAGTGCTGCTCAGCCTGAGCCAAACTTTGAGTGAGGGACAAAAAAGCATCTCAGAAACAAAGATGTTTCTCATCTTCACCCAACAGAAGCAGCAAGAGCAGCCCAGGGGAGGAGGTGCAGGAATTCCTGACCAGGCGCCAGTCCGGCAGCATCCTGATGGACAGCCAATACCACCAGCAGATGGTACTGAGGGACTTCCTGGGAGCCATCCTGCAGAACCACAGGTGGGTGGGAATCAGTTCATTCTCTGCTCCCCGCAGGAACATGCCCAGGTCCTCATTGCTGGCTGGCTTCCAGAACCTACTGAATTAAGTGTCATTTCAGGAACAGTCAGGGAAAGAATGAGGCTGACCCCAAGCGGGGTGCATTTAAGAACAGCCTGTCCTGAGCCAGCCTGCAACAGACAGAGCAGCACATCACTCTGCTGTCTTCTCAACCTCGTAATCCAGTAAAATAGTAGCAGAAAAGAGAATTTCTCTCTTGATCCCAATTACGTCATTCCTGCCCTTTTCCTTGACAGCCCTCAGGACATGGACAGCGGTCGGCTAGAAGGCTTTCCCAGCACCCTGGCTAAGCTCATGTGAATATTTCTCCCTTTTCCATCTCCCCACGCTCTGGTGAGTACCATTCTCTGCTCAGTCCTGTACATAACTCACTGCTGCTGCACTGCTCGAGGTTTGAAGGCTCTCCTTCAGCGATGCCAGCTCCCCCCACTGTCCATGAAAAAGGTGCTTGCTGCAATTTAAGGGGGAAAAAACTCCCAATCAATATTGTCGAGCACCTAAAACCCTGTTAGCTTGAACAGACAGACCACAAGTGCTGTGAAGCTGCACGTGGATGTCTGGGAAAAGGCTCGCAGCAACCCAAAGCAGCCTTGCAAAGCTATGTAGGGGTCACGTCTCACACACGTGAAATGCTTTGGAGGATTCAGCTCCACACCCTTTATCCACATGCTTGCTTGCTGATGTAATTTTCCTGGTCTAGGTCAGGCTAAAGGCAGACAAAAGTGTTCCTCCAGCAGCAGAACCTGCCTCTAGGTCCCTGGGACATGTCAGGTTTTTCCCTGCACTGGACAGCAGAGGAAGTTTTACGGTTTTCTGCATCCCTCACTCCCGAAAAGAGTCAGCTGGAACTTGAATGATGCTCTAAATCTTGCCAGCCCTGGGGGGCTGAGAGCCAGCAAACCATCCCTCCTTGGGAATACCTTCACCTGTACAATGACCAGTTGTCCTGTGTGAAGCAACCTCATCTTACCGCCCTGTCCCACAGAAATTAAGCCTGTCCAATCCTGCCAGCACAATATAAAGGGGTGTGGAGGGATCTGTGTGCACACTGAACAAAAGAGGGGCTGGGGAAGAGAGGGAAGATCAGAACTCGACACAAATCACGCCTATGGGTTCAGCTGGGAGAGCGTGGCATTCCAGCATCTCTCTTGCCATGCTTGACTTGGTTACCTTTCCACAAAGAAGGTCAGTTAGGAAAAGCCTCCAAAGGACGGAAAAATTTGTGTGTGTGCTTGTGAAGTTTTCTGGTAATTCTCTTCTCCTCCTCTTTCTGTCTAGGATAATTCAGAGCTCGTGGACCAAACTGTACAGTGAGCCCTTCGCGGCAGTGAAGACACTCCCAGATGTGAGCAGCTGGAAACTGATGCATACACTCCTCAGATCTGATCAAAGGAATGCAGTGCTGATGCACTACTTAATTTACTCCAGTCTTCACAACTGAATTCCCCTCCTGAAATACTGCTCTGTCCTGAATCAGAAAAAAACACCGCTGTGGTTTAACCTCAGGCTACGCACAGAGACTAAAACAACTGACACACTTGTAATCCCGGGGACATTCTGTCTACTAATTAAGGTTTCAAATCACAAAGTGTAGCAAAATTTCTGCCAAGTCATCATTCTGTTTGAGGGCCTGATTAATAAATATGAGCCCACCAAAAGGCACCTTTAGGCAACTCAGTAAATTGATTACAGCGTCCTCTAAATTGATGCTGATGGCACAACCACACACAGCAAGGATCAGGGTGAGGTGAGACACGAATCCACATGTCTCCCATTCATTGGAAACACTGCCCTGGGCTGCTGCTGCCTGGCTCCCTGACACAGAGCCCCGGCAGCAGAACTCTAAAAAGCTCAGCTACGGTTACTGCTCAGCCTTGAGGAGTTCAAACTGAAGTTACAGCTCTGCCAGAGCTAAAGGAGGTTCCTGTGCATCAGATTGGGCTGTCACTGTTTCACCTCAACCTCCTGTTGGGTGCCATCCCGTGGCTCTGAACTCCACCGTGGCTACAGCTACAACTGTAAATGTTTTTAAAGGAGTAAGTTATTAGCCCAGTGTTCTCACACAGCTACTTCCTCCCTCTCACCCCAATCCCCCTATTGTTTGTGTAATAATTATGTCTTCAGAAATGTAAATAACACCAGGATGGGGTCTGCTTTCCCATCATCAGCAGGAAATAAGGGTCGTTCTAAATAAACCTGTCCAACAGCAGGTCAAGATGGCTCTTTTGTTGAGACCTCAGTTTCTCGATTCCTGGTCCAGAATGGAAGATGCTCCTCAAAGACAGTGGTCAAGTGCACCAAGGATGACTCAAAACTGGGCTAGTGAAGGCACCAGCTCCAGTACCAGTAACACCACCAGGCTGGAAATACAGTGATAAATGTATGTTAAAGCCTCTGAAGTCTTCCCTCCTTGCACTCCAACACTTCCTTGACAGTCTGCAGTAGTCACCATCTCATTTTTCCTCAGGTGCCATGTTTTAGGATAGCAGGCTCCAGTGTGCAGGGAAATTAGTTCATACTTGCACCAAATCCCTGCCTGTTACCACCTCCCTGTTCAGGTTTCACAACTCCAGCACTAGGGAAGTATTAAAAACCACCCAACAGGATGGGAAACATTGAGGGGGTGTTGAGGGAGATCAGAGAAGCTGTGACAGCAGCAAGAGCACTCATGGATAACTGCTACCCTTCCATGGGCAGGCAGCTGCCAGAGACATCAGCCATCCTTGTGCTTCAGAAACTCACAAAAGCAGAATCACCTGAGTAGCCTGGTTCAAAATGGGTTTACAAACCTGTTCTGTAACAACACACTCAAAGCCATTAGGACATACTCCCTCCAAGGAAAGGAATGACAAAAAATGAAGCAGCTCCCTAAAGCAGCAAGTTAACATGGTAGCAAAAAAATTTAAACTCAGTTAAGTGGCATAAAAGGCATATGCAAACACTGGATTGGATACCCCCAATAAAATCAAAGACCTATCAAAAACATTTCAGAAAGTGTTTGGGTGATTAAACCTGTGAGATTAAATGGGTGGGTGAGTGCAGCTATTGAGAATGAAAGAGACTTCAAAATGAGGAACCAAATGCTCAAACTCCGTGGGATTAAATATAAAAACAAACAAAGCAAATCAGAAAAATGTGAGGAATAAAAGGCCAAACTAATAAAAATGATTTTTCCTAATGCATACCCAAGGAAGTAGAAAAATCAATAGCAACACACACAGCTCAGAGAAGATCCATCACAGGGGTACTCCATGGTTTTCCTTCTGCATCTGTGCTCTCCTTGGGTAACATGCTGCAACTCTGCAGGCACAGGGAAAGTTCTGTCCTACCATGAAGCATCAGCAGAAAGAATTAGTTACAAAACAAAGCTGCCAAGTGAGGAGTAACAAAATATGAGGCTAAAAAAAAATATTCTAGGGAAAATGACTATGAATAGTAGCTTAGTTATTTCTTGCCTAAAACCCCTGTACTCCCAGAGGACTTGAATGCAGTCTGAGATCCGGTGTTTGAAGGAGTGCAGAGGAGGTCAAAGAAGTTCATTAAACCTCTGTGGGTCCATCACAATGTTTACACTGAATGAGCAGGTAGGAACTGCTACAAAGAGCAGGAACAGTGAGCTAAGTGTGAGCAACAGCATGGGGAAGAGACAAGGTGGATTTAATAAAGTGGGGTCACGTCTCACACACGTGAAATGCTTTGGAGGATTCAGCTCCACACCCTTTATCCACATGCTTGCTTGCTGATGTAATTTTCTGGGATTTCCAGAAGACATTTGATAAGGTTCCTGTGCCAAAAAGCCTTTAAAGCAACTCCTCTTGACACGGGATGAACACGGATGCAGGGGAAGGAGCGACTGTTAAGTTTTCCACGTGGAAGTTGCTCATCAGCAGGAGATTGAGGCCTTTGGTTATTACTATCTATATGTGAGTCCTTCAGTAACCCAAAGCTGCTGCCTCAGCACTGCTTGGTGGTCCTGAAGGGAGTAACTAGGTGGGAAATTAGAGCTTGAGTAACTCCAACATGGCCACGTGGCAACCAGCAGAATCCTGGCTTTTGGTTTCATACACCACCAGAGGCAACAACCTCCAGCAAAGCCGTATTTGGAGTGACAAGGTTACTTCCAGAGGCTGGAAAGAGAGTGAAGCCCCCACAGGACCCCCAAACCTGCTGGGTCAGACACGGCCAGGCACAGCAGCACCACAGCTGGCTCCCCACACCAGCCTGACCCCGAGGGCCCAGAGCAGCTGGGCACAGCTGGAGTGGGAGAGAAGAGCCCTTAGTGGAGAAAGGCAGCCACAGCCTCACCCAAGGGACGGGCAGGGGGGAAGTGCCCCCCAATAAACACGGCCCCCTGGGAAAGGACATGAAAGAACAGGAAGCTTCACACTCAGCCATGACTCACACACAAAACTACCCACCAGAAAAAGCTCTTCTCATTCTCATGTGAGCCCAGCTTCCAATCACCGCCTCTGAGATAGCCAGAACACAACACTCAGGACCATTCTTTCCTCTTTATTCACAAATCTTTAGGATGAGGAAAGGACATCTGGGGAAAAGCAGATTTGTGTTTTCTTCTTCCTTTTTCTCGAAATGAAATTCAAATGTCCTGGGAGAAGGGGGGAGGATCCAGGGAAGAAAAGATTTTCCAGATTCATATGAAAAGCACTCCAGTAGCATGAACACAAGGATGAAAATAACAATTTTAAAAAAAGTTTAACTGGCACCCTTTTGACTTAATATATAAAAAAGAATCATCTTCTGCCTTCCTTCTTCTGGCCTTGCAGTTATTTATTTGCTTCTGTTCTGAAGGCATTTGCTTTGTTTTTCCACATTTCTTCCATTCTTCTGGTACTAGTGCGTCCTGGAAAGAAAAATCAAAAAAATTCACTCTTCCAGGCAACAAAGCACTTCCCTGTACAGTACAAGTGTCCCCAGATCCCTCATTCTCTCTCAAAAGCAGCTCGTTGGACAAGCTTCCCCAAAGCAGCTTATTTGAGTGCTAAAACCAATACTGCTCTGGAATGGGGGATGGGATTCAAGGAGCATGGAAATGGTCAGAGAAAATGAAGATTAATTTCTGGTGCAAAAGGGATGAATGTGCCTATTAACTTACAGAACTGAACAAAAAAAACCCCAGGCTGAAGGCAAAGCCTGCAAGTACCTTTACTTCTCCTTTTAACAGGGCTGATCCATCTGCTGGGAATCGCTGGTCCATGTAAACACAAAGATCTTCAAGTCCCCAAGAAGATCGAGCAGTCTTGTGTTAGCACAGCAGACCCAGCTTTTTGGGGTCCTTTTGCCAGGCACACATAGCATGACACTCTTAACTGACAGAGCTGGGCCATCAGAAAACTCAGCAACGAGGAAAAATGCTTGTGACTGCATATGGCAGCAATATCTAACTTAGGGTTTGTGGATATTAAGTTATTTGTAAGATCTCAGGGCCACAGAGGTGCTCTGAGAGCTGGAGCCCCTCTGCTCTGAGGGAAGGCTGAGGGAGTTGGGGATGCTCTGCCTGGAGAAGGCCCTGGGGAGGCCTCACTGCGGCCGTGCAGGACTTGAAGGGGGCTTGTGAAAAGGAGTGAGAGGGATGTTTTATACAGGCAGATGGGGCAGTGGTTTTGAACCGAAAGAGGGCAAGTTTAGATGAGATGTTAGGAAGAAATTTTTTACACAGAAGGTGGTGAGGCACTGGCACAGGTTGCCCAGAGAGGTTGTTGATGCCCCGTCTCTGGAATTTGTTAAAGGCCAGGGTGGATGTGGCCCTAAGCAACCTGGTCTTGTGGAAGGTGTCCCTGCCTATGGCAGGGGGGTTGGAACTAGAGGACCTTAAGGTCCCTTCCAACCCAAACCAGTCTGTGATTCCACGATCCTCTGGGATTACTTACAGCCCAGAAGGAATGAAGGAGTTAAAATACCAGGCAGAGAAACAGGAAACACGCAGGCTGTGGAGAACACACTCACGAGGCACTTGGTAACAGGCCACTAAAAAAGCTACAAACCACCGGCCCACAGTGATGTTTAAGAGAAGCATCAGGAGCCTGAGCAGCAGACACAGCAGTCACCTACAAGGACGAGTGACAGCCACCTCCAGGTCCTCTCCAGTAACTTGCTGTAGCTTGTTCTGTGCTCAAGTACCTCAGAACACTCCAGGGGGAGAGGAGATAGCAAAAGGGTGTTTTTCTGAGGGACATGATGCCAAATTCTCCACAGGTGATTTCCGTGCACCCATCCTGCACGCTCCCCGATCTGCAGATGGGAGCTCTCACCACAGTGCACACCATCTGTGTGGCACAGCCTCCCAGTGCTGGTTTTGATCTGCACCACAAAAAGT
Organism: Mohoua ochrocephala; assembly: GCA_013398855.1. Lineage (NCBI taxonomy): Eukaryota > Metazoa > Chordata > Aves > Passeriformes > Acanthizidae > Mohoua > Mohoua ochrocephala. Next base: position 174,963 of record VZTA01006283.1, on the reverse strand, counting down.
GGGCTCCATTCAGCTCCCCGTGCGCGTGGAACACTGACTAGGGATGTGGGAGGCAGCAGATGCTCAGGAGATGTACCTGGGCAGCACAGGTACACTGTGCACTGATTTGTGTCATCACAGCACCCATCCCAGAAGCTCTCCCTCTTCCCCAGAACAAACCAGTGCACTGAACGAGGAATGAAGCCCCCATGCACACACACTCAGAACTGGGCAGTCCTGCCTCCTACACCAGTGTGCAGAGAGTGAACCAGGACCTCACCTCCCGGAATGAAAGAAAACAAAGGGCTTTCTGCTGGCAAATGGCAATGGAGACCTCTCACACGGCTGTATGGAATGGAGGGGGCTGGGAGCTGCTGCTGCCTGTGCCACCATGACCAGTTCAGTCTAATGGGAGGGTGACCTGGGACTGGGTCATGCTCTCGGCTGAGAGAGGTGGTGCTGACCTGGCTGTGCTGCACAGAGCTCTCACCACCCCAAACGAGGATATAATTCAGCAGGCAGAGTGCCTGGCAGCTGAACAGCCACATCATCACCTGAGGGCTGCTCGGTGCCCACAACAATATTTACACGTGCACGGATCACCACACAGACTTCAGACAGTCAAGGAAATCACACAAATGCAATTCAGTCTCAGAGAACACTAACATGCCAACCCAGCTGCAGCCAGGGCACCCAAGGACTGATTTAAAGCCCAATAAGCAATGTTGGGGGAAGCAGCTTCAGCTCACACATTTTTTTTTGTCAAAGGAGTGAGTGATGAGGTGAAATGAAACAGGCAGCATGCCCAGGGAAAGGCAAAATCCAAAAAGGCCCTTACTTCCTGAAGAGCTGGTCACTAGCAAACCCCCTTTTACCGCAGCGTTCTATACTTTGCCAACCTACTGCTCTGCTCTGCAGCGATCCTGCCAAAAGGAGAGAGGGAGACAGGTTCAGAGAAGACAGGATGGAAGAGAGCAGCCCTGTTCCAGGAACCAGATCCAGTGACAGAAACGCAAAAAGCAAAACCAGGCCTTCTGGTAACTTCTGTAACAAGATGGTTTATGCAGACAGCCCCCTTCCCTCCCCTTCCCACGCCTGCTGTTGGCCTCCACAGCTTTGCCTCAAAGTGCAATCTGGTTAATTGTCACTGCACTTCAGCATCTGAGACAGGCAGGCAGCGCCTTCACAAGGAGATGTCTTTTTGAACTTTAAAGTCATGTACAAAGGGTTTAACTTTAGCCTCAGAGAGAAGTTTTACTTTCAAATCTGCCATTGTAGTTGCAGCTTCGTGTCATTTACAGTGGAAAAGCACACGGACACCCCCTGCAGTGGTTTGAAGCAGGAACCAACCACCTGCATCTATGTGCTAACAGAAGCCCTGGTTGAGCCAAGACACTTAGAAATTTGCTTCATTGTATTATTTTCCCCCAGATCTATATCCTAGGCAATCTCCACTTAATAACAATGTCTCGTTACTCTTTAAATGGAAAAGGAAACATTATTAAATGACACAACAGCCCCAGGGGCAACAAAATTCCCACAGGAAGTTATGCAAACAAGATAAAGTGCTACAGTGGAGAGGGCTGGACATCTGAGGGAGCAAGGCTGAGAAACCTGGGAGGACAGTCTGGAAATGGTTAATTACATTAATCATCGTCCTCGACACAGCCATAAATGTAGAGATGTTTTAAAGAAAACAAATCAATGCAACCCTCTTGAAAATTATATTTCTTATGGATTTTTTACAGCTCTTGTCCCGGTTTTAATAGAGTGTAATCAAAAAAGTGAGGAGCCAGGGCTATCTATGCAGCTTGGTATTCAGGGATAAGCTCCCAGTGGCTCAAAAAGGGGAAAGTAAGGAAAGCAAAGGTGTGATGGCAAAGCAGGTCAGTAAGATCATCTTCAAAGTCAAATGCTCCATTAGTACAAAAGGGCCAAAGCTGAAGGCTCCCACGGACACCATGTGTGGCAGAAGTGAGAGAGAGGGGATGGTGTGACCTCCAATCAATGCTCTGCACGGGCAGTTTGGGTCAGCACGCTGCTGGCTGCCCACGCCAGGGCACTCACACGGACACCGTGTGTGGCAGAAGTGAGAGAGGGGATGGTGTGACCTCCAATCAATGCTCTGCACGGGCAGTTTGGGTCAGCACGCTGCTGGCTGCCCACGCCAGGGCACTCACACGGACACCGTGTGTGGCAGAAGTGAGAGAGGGGATGGTGTGACCTCCAATCAATGCTCTGCACGGGCAGTTTGGGTCAGCACGCTGCTGGCTGCCCACGCCAGGGCACTCACAGGGGCACTGCGTGGCAGAAGGCACGAGTGTGCAGAATGAATCCAATGCCAGCACAGAAATGAATGCTGTATCCCCAATATCTAGCAGAGTTTTCCCTGGGTTTGCTAGTGTTTGTTGCCTCTTGTCTGTTGCTGCACAGCTGATAAGCAGCTGCTTCCCTCTTCTCCACAATCTCCCCTTAGCTAGAGGAACACAGCAGTAATTTACTCCCACCTCACCTTCCTCCTCTTAAAACCTTTCTCACAAGCAGAGCTCCCAAATAGTTGGGCCTCTCCTGCATTTATAGTGGCTTTCATAATCTAAGAGCTTCCTTCAGCACATGCCACATGGCCAATTCTTTCTGCAGGAGCTGCACCCTGGGGACAGCCCCTCAGTGCCCTGCTCAGCTCAAGAGGCAGGGAAGTGGGGCCGAGCAGCCCAGCCCCAGACACAAGGTCAGAGAGCCCAAAGCAGTGTTCAGTGACACACAGCAGCACCCTGGGACCCCCTCCCCACTGATGTTAAAGCTCTGTCCCCCCCTTACCGCTTCACAGCTTTCTGAGCCAGCATCCTGTTGCCTGCCAGGAATGTGATGCCACCCAAAATGGCCAAATACTTCAGAGTCTGGAACATGTTGAGCTGGGTCCAGTAGACATACATGAGTCCCAACATTGCTGAGAAAAAAACAGAAGACAGAACCCGTGGTTGAAACTGCATTTCAAAGACTAACCATTTGTTATCCTCAGAACAACTGTACTGCCAGGCCTAAGCACTTGGTCTCCATCTCATCTCTGAAGCTCTGAATGGCAGCTCTAAAGACCACACATTATTGCCAGGGAATGAAGACATCTGGATCCCCATTCTGGAAAGGAAATGTGACAATGACAGCTTGCAACCAATCCTCCCGTGGCAGAATTATGGACATATTATAGACATTAAGGGCTATTAAAAAGAGGAGGATACTCTGGATTTCAATAGGGGATATTAACCTCACACATCTGTAAGGGCTTACAGCTTTACAAAACTTCCAAGGAAGCTGACTTGGACTGAGAAATACAAAATGACATTTGGAAATCAGTAGATTTAATATTCTCCCAACTTGCTATGTTTTTGAAATTCTACCAAGACAGTAAATAACTGTGTGACCGAGGGCACAATAAAATTGATGAAAAAATTTGGTTCAGCCAAAGAACCAGAAGTGCTTTCATGGGAAGGGCTTTAAAGAAAAGCTGTAGCCTTTCACTGTTTAACAGAGTCCTGCGGGCTTCAACCCCCACAGAACCTCCCTGCTCTCAGAGGATAAACACGCAATAAAGAAAGTGTGACCTCTGGAAATAAGAAGTTCTATTAAGTACAGATAAATGGAGTGAGAGAGGGGCCTGGATAATGACGGTTGTTATAAGCTGATGGCCAAAACAGGTTTATCACCATATTAACAATCATGAAAAGCAGGAAGGCAGATGGAAACAAAGAGAACAAATGTTATGCTGTTATGTCATTAGAGTTAATAGACCACGAGCCCATTAACCACAGGCTCTCATCTGTAACTCGCAGGTGAGGAGGTCAAACACAGCAGAAAGCCTCTGACACTTACCAGCGTGCCCCATGTGAAAAACAATGGTGCTGGGAGCAAAGCTGAAGTTGGAGATGTTGGCACCTATCTTGATCCACTAAAAGGAAAAGGAGCAAAACTGGAGTTAAACAGCCTTGTAAACACAAGCTTTTATTTTAAGCTTCAGTATCTTTCAAGCCTGTTCGCTTTAAGATCTTCAGTGAATCCCGTGCATTCTCTACAGAAGCACTTGTTTACTACTGCAAGAGGAGAGAGCAGTAATTCTGCTCAAGGCAGCATTGCTGAGCTCCTTTAGTGAAAATTTCTCCTGCTGCTCCTGACTGCCTTAATGCAGTTCCTCAAATATGTTAAATAAATCTCTCTTAAACTGAGACTACTGCTTCAAATTTAAATAGTGAAAGAGACATTTCTGTTTCTATGCAGTTGAATTAATTTCCATTAAAAATACAAAAAAAAAAAAGGGTAATGCTCTCATTTTGGACTCATCCCAAGAACAGCTATAGGTACAAGATGTTTGCTTATAGAAACACTTTTAGTTTTTAACTACAAAAGATACAGGCATGAAGGGTGGGAAAGAGGAGCAGCAACAATGAGCTTTTTCATTGAAGTGTCATCAACTTGTATATTGTGAACTCCACAGACCAGAGGACACGACTGCCTGAATGCCAGCTCTCACTGAGACTAGCTAATGGGAAATGACTGTTGGGATCAGTTTCATCTTCCAAATAAGGAATAATTTAACTTGCCTCAGTGAGATTTTTTATTGCATTAAGTTCAAAGCACTGACCTGATGATACAGGGAGTAGCAGTGGATGTCTCAACTACAGACACTCAAATGTCCATAAATGGGAACTCAATCTGATAGGATTAAGTGACAGATTTTGTGATGGGTTTATTACATGTGAGGCAGAATAACTGCTTTTCTCCTGTGGAACTCTAATGTTATTATAACTGAATCTGCCCACTGTTATTCACCATCCCCAGCTGAGGCACACTGAAGAAACTCATCCACCTACTTCAACTTGGCAGCAGTGTTATTCTGCTTTGGCTATAACCTCAAAAACCAAACCAGACCAATGCTCTGCACTGACATCTGCTAGCTGTGACTCCACCACTGCCGTGCCAGCCACAATTAACCAAGAGTTTTAGCAAGAAGTTGAGCTGTCCAACCTCCTAAGTGACTCTGGACTGGATGGGGAAAAGTGCTGTTCTTCTACGACCCAGTTCACTCACCAGGATGAGCAGCAAAAGCAGTGGGGAGAGAACCAACGCCGTGAAAGTGTTGGAGACCACTGTGGGAGGCCTCTTCTCGGGTTCCCTGAAGAGGTGCTGCAAACAAAACCAACTCGTGAGTGGGAGTATTCCAACAGAGCAGCTTCCCTGCTCCCCAGATGACCAGCTGCAGCCCTGGTGCTGTTCTCAGAGGTCCCTCTGGATGAGAGCCATTCTTCTTAAAGCAAAGACTGACTCTTTAAAGCAGTGTCTATTCCAGTCTCCGAACATTTGATTTCTTGCACAGTTAACTTTTCCTTCCCCTTGTTAGCTTGACACCAGCACGTACGGCTGGAATGAAACAGAGACCTTTCTGCGGTGGTTACCTGGCCAAATTTTCATGTTTGAGTCTTCTCACTGACACCAGTTGCCCTCTCACAGGTAGAACACCCATCTTTTTTATTCATACACCAGAGAACTGCAAAAAATTTCTTTCCATTAAGCAGTAACTCTGGTCTTCCTTTAATTACATTACTCACAAATAAATTATGATGAGAACACATAACACTGAGCCCTCCTCTCCACACATAATTTTGACTGTACCTGGATTTCAGGTTTGGGAACAAAGAGGTTCTTGGATTGGACTGTGGATGGTGCATCCTCTTCTGGGAATGTGATCACAACATCAGCCTGAAAGGAAATCGTGCAGCTTCATGCATTTCGATCTAAATGTATTAATAAAATCTATTCCATTACTGTGTTCTATTTTCTTATCTGCCAATCTACAATTTACATCATTTTTAAAGGAAATTGAGAAAAAGACACCAGATTTTTTAAGAAGCAATCTCTCCTAAACAGAAGCAGTAATACCATTCACCCATTATTGGACACCCAAACTGGACATATTTCCAGCAGAGAAAGAACAGAGAGGTTAAACCTTGAGAGCCTGCTGTGAAACTACAATCAAACCCATCAACATTCTGAAGTTTCTGCACCACTACATGATGAAATGAATGTTAATTTCTGTCTTGCTTTGATGTTTACTTAAAGCTTGCAATGAACAGCAAACCTCAGAGCCCATAAATGGCCAAAAGGATTCTGGTTCACTACAAGGAGTGAAACATTTGAGCTCTTTGCTTCCAAGCCTGTACCATGTTCTCCCGTTAGACAGTCAGTAATGTCAAAATCACATCACTGCACTTCCAGCCACATACCACATTCCACAGGATTGGATTTTCCAGAGTGGCATCTCCGATGATCAAGTAAAGAGTGTAGGTCCCAGAGGCAGAGTCAAATTCAGTCTTTCTTTCAGAGGTATCCAGTTCAAATTTGTACACATTCTTGCTGTCTGGTTCTGCAACAAACACCACCTCCTGGCCAGTCTTTTGGTTGTGAAGTCGGACAAAAGTCTGCAAGGAAGATTGTAACATTCAAGGACTTTTTCAGCCAACAATCTACATTAAAAAAAAAAAAAAAATCACAAGTGTGCTTTTACAGTGCAGGCTATGTGCACTCAATTGGTGGAGTTAAAGACAACACGATACCAGAGCCAGGAGAGGTTTCATTTAACTGACAGACAAAACAAATGAAGTGAATCTCCCATCTACCGAGATCACCGATCTTCACAGTACATGTCAGAAACATAAGGCTTCTCAAAACCTATCAAATCTTTTCAAGAGCAACTGTCAACTCAGATGCTTCGTGATGGAACATCTTGGTAACACAGCAACGACAAAAATTGTCCTAACCTGGTGAGGGATGAGTTCAGCTCCACTGTTCACATCTATCAGCTGGAAGGATAGAGCAAAGTTCTGATGGCTGTCAGCAGTGAATGAGCCCTTGGCTTTGGCTGGGTAAGCTACCCTAGGAAGAAAAAACCCACACAGAACTGAGGTGATCTGCCAAGAGAAGGCCTGGTGCTCAGAGAAACCAAGGCTCTAGTCCAGAGCCAGGGCTGCCCTTACAGGATCACACACCCCGTGCTGTTTTACCTGGTGGTTTTTGGTGCAATGCTCTGATCCTTATCCACGGTAGAAAGATCCACATTAGTAATCCCCACTTCTGTGGACACTTTTACTTTCAGCTGCAACAAAACACAATAGAAAATTCCTCAGAGCGCTCTACACACCAGTTATGGTCAAGTTCACTGCAGATGCTTTAGCTCTTCTGTCCCTCTTCCCCAAAGAGGGTCTTATGACTAAGCTCAGGTCAGAGCCTAAGCTGAACAGAAGGACCTACAGTAATTTACCTTCTGGCAAAACTCCTGAACCAGTCACTCCCCCTGAGCCATCCCCTTCCTCCCTGCACAAGCAGCCAGCTCTGCAGACACCAACTTCTCAGGCACGCTGGAATTAGCTGCCCTTGAGAGAGCTGTTTTTAATGAAACTACCCAGATCCGACTAGTTTGCTTTTTGAACTAGCAGAAACCAGCTATTCAAGATTACATCACATCTGATACAACTTAAGGCTGCCTGTGCACGTGTCCTTCTACTTTCTGGACAGCAATTTGAGACAAGAGGTCTCCGGACAGCAACCAGTCCTGCCTCTGCTGGCTCCTAAAGCCCAACAGGTTTCCGTTGATTTTATTACCAGCAGGCAAACGCCAAAGCATTCCTGCAGGCCTGCACTTTGTCCAGCAAGCTTTCCTTCAGAGTCACAGCATTCATCATTCGGTGCAGGGCAGCCAATAAGGCCCTGCCATTTATCACACTCCTCTGTGCTAAGTGCAGTATAAACCCCAAGCAGAGAAATGATTTCCTGCCCTTTCCCCAGCCCCAAACCGCAGCCCATGCAGGCACTGAGCCGAGGGGGTTTGACTGATTTCAATTCTTCTCTCAAACACAAGCAGTTACTGCAGTCTGTAGTTTTTAATTAGCACATTTGTTCTCACAGCTTACAAATGCTCCCCTAGAGAATTAAAGTTTCATTGCCAAGATATTTTTCATCTTATACTACAATTTGTTATTACAGGTTTGCTCATGTGAATCAGCCCCACACCCTCAGCTCGAAAAATAATTCACAGGGAACCTGTGGGAAAAATATGTAAAAACATTAACTAAACTATTCAGGTCAGACTTCAAACACAATCATCTTGGCAGCTCCTTTACGACAAAAAGTGTAATTTAAGAGAGGGGCTACCCCTGAAAATGGATCCATTAACATGCAGATGGTTCAGGCTACCTTTAGCAAAGCCTTAATTTGTTCCAAGACGGGGGCAAAGAAAGATGGACTAATGAAATAATAATTTTACAAAAGTCGTGTGAAGGCAACTCAGAGCTGCTGCACACAGCCCCTCCAACTGCACAGTACACAAACACCTCTCAAATATTTTAATGCCAGGAAATGTAGTCTCTGCCTGAGTAATAACCCACTGGTTTAGCTCATTACTGTCAAAACGATGGTGCATTAAGGACAATTAATGCTAATAACAGTAAGGAAAAAAGCAGCTCCCCAGCAGTCCTCCCCCGTAACAATGTGTCTTATTAGCAGCGGTTCCCACAAAGCTGCCGGCGCTAATACATTCCTGCCGGTGCCTCCCTGTGCCAGCCCCAGCTTAAGCAGGACAATCCAGCCCCTTCTGCCACCCCTGAGTGCCATTACTGCTCCACCGACAGAGGCAATTTGATACTCAGAGTAAAGGTCAGCAGTTGTAAAGTGTGTGTCTTCCTCCACTCCAGGCTAAATATGTTGGAAGACTTGAAATGCTAATTGTTTCCTCAAATAGGTGATTGAGGGCAAAAATGAACCCTGGGAATGGAGCTCTTTGGAGAAGAGCATTCTCAGCTGTTGACACTGGGGGTGACTACATGAACAGCCACAGAGGTCACACTGCTCTCTCACTGCAACAAACTTGAGGAAAGGAGAACTCCAGGTGTTTATCTGGAACTGCTCTTTGGAAAGGTGGGGTCCAACAGCTTTTGCCACCAAAAAAGGGCCGTGTGAGCGTGAAAGGAAGACTCTATCTGCTTTGGTCACAGCTTCTCCACTACAAAATCTTCACCATATACTGGTTTGGAGATGCCAAAAGACCCGCTTCACTCTCTTCTAGGGCTCTAGAGCTTATACAGACAACAACAAATGCTCAGCTTCCACACTCAGGCAATCCCCAGACAACTGATAGCCAAGCCTTGAGATTTATGGGCTCAAATCTGGAGTGCTCTGAAGAACTAACACTTGGTAATCATTTCTGCATATCAACTTAGGGCTGCCATATAAACACTTCCACTGTTACCCTTTGTTCATACGCTGTCAGATCAGCAGCTAAGTGATAAGTCAGGTTTGAAATCGACACAAATCCCTTTTGATCATATATTAATCTGGTTACTGGCCATAATCCTGAGTCAAAATCCAATGCATTAGAGAAAAACATGTGATAAAAATTCCATACAACATCCTTCACAAGTATAAACAAAAAGCTGTTTCAGTGAATAGGCACAGAATGAAAATACATCAAAGAGCACACCCACCTCCACTTTGTTAGCAATAAATCGCTTATCTCCATCTACACTGATAGAGAAATCATAATAGCCACTTGCAGGTTTCACATTCATGAAGTTTAGCTCAAAGAAATCTCTGTAACAAAAAAAACCCCAAGGTGTTAAGCCTCCAAATATGCTACATTAAATAGGTAAACAAGCACAGCACAAAACTAACATTGTTAAGTGCAGCAGAAAAAGAATTCTTCAAAGCTGACCAAAGTCAAAAGAACATTGGAATTTCCCGCTCCCAGTGAAAAGAAAAAACAACAGAAATTCACAATCACCACCAAATGTGCTCAGTCACGCGACACCAACAAAACACAACCACAGCATTTTGAGTCTTCCATCACAGAAACATTTCTCTGGTGGAAAAACACTTATGGAAAGTAAGTCCAACATTGTATAAATAACACCTGGTCGCCTTACTCTAAAAAGAATCTTATTTTCTTACCCAGAGAGAGTAAATGGTAGCTGCTGAAGGACAGTGGCTTTGCTAGACACAGACTTGGCTTGGTCCAGCTTTACAGAAACTTGAGTCAGTAGCTGGGACATAACATTGGTCACTTGCAGCTACGAGAGAAAAACCAGCATTTCTGTGAAACTTCTTGTCCCAGAAGGAAAGTGGGAGCACAGACAACTCCCTGCCCCTCTGTGTTACACACCCAGAGCTCTCCCCTGCTCAGCATCCCACATTCCCTTGCTCTTTCTAACACCATAGAGAAGGTGAAGAGCTGACTCCCACACCATGCCTTCCTGAGGCAGTGTCTGGCAAGCCCTGGTAAGCCGAGGTTCCTCAGAATCCCTTCACAAAAGCACTAAAATCCCAGATCTGCTGGAACCCGAGTCACAGAGCTCAGAGTGAAAGACATCACCTCACACTTTCAGTCAGCCCAGAGCTACACCACCACAGACTGAGCCAAGATTTGGGGCTAAGGCCTTACCCTGAGCACGGGCTGATGGTGGGACACGGCCGCGGGCCCGTCAGGGACAACGATGACGGGCAAGTGGAAGCGGTTCTGGGACAAGGAACCGGCGGCGCGAGCGACGCTGAAGGCCTCTGACAGTGTCTCAAAGTTTTTCTTGCTAAAAATCGCATTCATCAGCTGGATAACTTGATCCTGAAAGAGGAAAAGCCAATCACATATAAGCACCAGCAGCTTACCACAACATTGCAAACTGGCTCAGTATTATGTTATTAATGAAAACATCATTCATAAAAGACTGTTTAATTTTCCCTTTGCTTTAAAAATACTTCAAGTTATGAGGCAACCCAAAACGATCTACCTTTGGAATTTCACATGTGCATTCTTATTCTTGGCTGGGAGGTTCCAACCACAATGGCTGGAACTGTGCTAAGAACTTGGAAAAGCAGAATTTGGATCCACCTCTGCAAATGCCGTGTTTCGGAGTGGAAGATGTCCTCGGCTCAACTACCTAGACTGCATGTGGCTGCAAAAAGAATTTGGCTGCAAGAGCTGCACAATTGTCTCCATACAGTGGAGCAGGACCAGGCTTGATGTCCTGGCTACCTGCCAGGCTGGGAAGGCCATGGAGCAAAGCATCCCAATGGTTCTGGAAGGAGCCAGTCCAGGCCCAGGCAGGCTTATCCCCCTCAGGCTCAGCAGTGTCCTCAAGCTAAGAGGATTAGCTTTAAAGCAGTACCACCAGGAGCACAGAGCCAGCTCTGGCTTTGGGATGTGCCAAAGCTAATTTGTTCTCTCCAAAGCAGGAGTTGGGACTGCATCCCCCCAGCCGGTTTTGCAGGCTGACTTGGTAGGGTTAGGACATCTGCACCACTCTCTGCAGATTATTCATTACCCCTCGTTATTCAGCTCCTTCCATCATTCCCTGCTGATCTGGAAAACAGAAGAATTGGCTACCTGTACTTTGATCCAAACAAAGGATTTTGGGCTAAATTCTAATGAGAATGAGAGCAATCAAAGACAATCCCAAATAAAGCAATAGGGATATAACTTAGTGACCTACAAAGAACACTTTTAAATGAAATCCACTGCGTCTCAAATTTTCACTCTCCTGCTTGTACCAGTGAGCACCAAACAACACCACAACCAGAGAAAGCATCCAGACAAATGCTACAAAACTCCTGCACAGTGCAAATCCTGCAGTGTTTTTCATGTCTGTGAAGGGCATGGCACTGCTCCAGACCCTAATCAGCAACTGACACTCTCATTGAAGTTGTTGAGGGGGGGAAAAATGGGAGCGATTTTTTCAAATACCACATGCTATTTTTTAAAGGCAGTTTTGTGGCATTCCAAAGGCACTCTCACCATTCACCAGAGATAAAGCCCTAAGCCCCAACAGCAGCACTTCTGACAGCACAATTCTGTAAAAAAAACCTAAACAATTTTCCTTAATTGGTCTTTTTTTTAAGCATCATTTGGACGCTGACAGCTTGAATTGTGCGTGGCAGAATCACCACCTCAAAAATGACATCAAAATCACTTTGCATCAGCCTGTTTGGCAGCAGTGTGGAAAGGAGCCAGGACTGAACTCAGATGTCTTACACTGGCTTCAGCCTTAACCCTGCCACTTTGGCTCGTGCTTCAGGGAGCTGCCATTCTCACTCCAAAGTACATCTAACTCCATGAACTTGTGGAAAAAAAAAAAAATCAAGTGGATGGCTTGCAGTAATGATTTCTAGCTTAACCGAGATCAAAAGCAATTTCCAACAGTCTTTCATCTCAGACAACAAGTTTTTTCATCTGGATTCCTGCAGGCACAGGGTAATGTTGTCTCTTTTGGGCACCCCAAACTCGGGTGCCTGCATTTCCTCACAGATAAATAACATTTGCAAAACACCTTGAAAAGCTGGAAAGTGCTACACAGATGCCAAATACCAGAACAAACTCTCAAACAAGGGGGTTTTTTAACACCTTGTCTCAATAAACAAAGAAAAACTAAGCCTCACTTGCAATTTCCTTCTGTACACTTGAAAAAGGAAAAAACCCAACAAATCCAGCCTGTGATCTTTAAGTTGGAATTTCCTCTTAGATTCTGTTTCCTAGCACTCCCTCCACAATGTCCCTTTTCACTGAGTGTGCTCAATATCTTTTTCCAGTGGAAATTCTACCCAGTTATACAGGGCTCTTGCACTGCACCACAGGGACTGGGCAGATCCTTTTTGGGAGCTGGAGTGTGCAATGGAGGAAAAGGCAGGTACAGACCTCCTTTATTGCTGGCTCTGTACCCACGTGGTCTGACAGCTTATAGGCAGCAGCAACAAACAGGGCAGTAGTCTCAATTCCTTCTTCAAACTGCAGGTAAACTCCACCCAGGTCATCCAAGCGAGCGACGAGATCCTGACAGAAAGAGTTATTAAAATTTAAATTGCATTCTAGTAGCTCCACAAAAATTAACTCTGCTGTTAGGCCAGTAATCGAAAATTATCTGTATGGGATCAATGATATATTTTCTAATAGTCATTTACAAACAGGAAAAAAGAAAATCCTCCAGCCTTTGGTGGATTTAATTATATGGAAATGTCAGGATTTTCTGTGTTTCAGGCCAGTGTGAAACAGATAAAAGTCCAAGGAATTATCTGCTTGAAAGCCAAGCCACATCACACAGGCAGACAATTAGCCAGGTTGGTTTTTCATTTTGTTTTTCACATTAATACTTCTTTTAGTTCTAAAGTGATCTAGCACGTTTCTGAATAATTAGAGAGCACAGTGTGTTCCTACCTCGATCTCTTCAACGATGCTACTTAGATCTGCCTGCTGGGACAGGTAAGATGCCGTCTCCAAAGCCTGGATGGTTCTTAAACGAGAACAAACAAAACCAAACAAGTGTGTGATTATTCCTTCCTTAAAAGCCAAACAGCATTTAAATCAAAGCAACTGCATCTTCTATTCTGAATGAAGTGTAAAACAGCTGTTCCTGCCTTCGGTTCACTCAAGAGAATGAATCTGAAGCGATTTAGTGTGAGCTTAGCACTCATTACAGAGTGTCACTGGCTGCATCAGCACTGCAAGAAACTCATAGACTCAAAGGCAGAGAAGAGAACAAACTGACCCCTGCAGAGCACAGATCCCAGACTTGCTACTGGGGCTTCCAGGAATCCATCTTTTTAGTCAACAAAGCAAGTTTTAAAGTTTCCCTTTCTTCCCCAGCCTTTAAGGGACATTCTGTTCTCTTGTTTTACAGTGAAACGAAATTCTTTGGTGATAAATGCCAAGATTCCTCTAGCCTGCTGGCACATATTCTCCAGCTCACAGTGCAGGCACCCCAAACTACAAACAACAGGGCTGAGAAAGAGCATCAAGTCTGCTGCAGCCACAAATGACACAGAATCACGGTTGAGTATAAAGTAAAAATTCTGTTGTCAATCCTTTTAACTGGAGGCTTTTTTGGGATACCATCCCTTTACTGACCACTATCCTTGAACTAAACTGAATATAGAAGTTCATTTACAAAAACATACAAAAACGGCCCCAAAACAAATACTTCATTCCCCCCTGAGGGACAACAATGAACCGGACAAATACATCAAATGAAAACACAGCACCTACTCTACTACATCTATATTACAAACATTAAGCATTTAAATACTCTTTAATTCAAAATCCAGTTGCCTGGAGGATAAACACGTGCACCACTCCCGCCTGAGACTTACGCCAGCACGCTCTCCTCCTTGCTGAGACGAGCAGTCAGAGCACTCAGTGCTTCCTGGGATGCCAAAGGAAGGCCAAAGCCACTCAGGGCACCAACAGCGTGGAAGATCTGGGTGACCGAGGAATCCTCACTGACGGCTGCCAGCAGCAGCTCCCTGGTCTCATTTGAAATGGTGACCTGAGGAGGAGCACAGGGAACACAGTGATTTACACTTGAAAAAACGTGGCCTTCAAATCACCACTGGTTCTTGCCTGGAGCAATACTAGACTGGTGAACTACTGTAAGCCTCTGGGGAAAATCCAGTTATTATTCATTACTTTTTAGTTTAATTCATTAAATGCCTAAGTTTTGCTGTCAACCATCAATTAGTCAGGATAATCCATGATTCAGATTTATCCTGGTAACCTGCTACTGCTTTTCATGTGGCTTCACATCACTGTGTAGTAGCCAGAGGTACTGATGACAAAGAGGGCTTGGATAACCCCCTCAGCTCAGCAAGGGTGGTCTGCATCTGTATCCAGCAGTGTTTCAATCCCCAAACAGTCTGTCATCCACCCAAAGAGTTTCTAATTGACACACTCCTGAGAATTCTAATTAAATGTGCTGCCTTTTTTCTTAGCCACCAGTGTTTAATTAAAAAACATCCCCTCAGAGTTACTCTGCACCAAACACTTGTGTTATACATTTATCTTTTCCCTTGTGTCGAGCACACCCAAACATTTATTGACCTAAGGCACAACAGAGAACAATCCACTAAAAGAAAGTAAAAGTCATGCACAAAACAAACCCAAGAACAATATCAAGGCAAGTATTTCCTTGGTCATATCTGGCTGCAGAACTTAGGGCTCCACACTCACCTCACAACCTGACAGGACCTGGATGGACTGGGCAGCATAAAAGAGGGATTCAACACTGCTGGAGTCTACATGAGACTTGATGAACTTGCATGCAGCCTGTGGAGAAACAGAAGTTAAACCACTGAGAGGAGATTTAAACGATACTCCAAGACAATTCCATGAACAGTGTGCATTTTTATACCCCCCAGATCCTACTCTGCCAAGGGCTGCACAGAAACAAGGGTGGTTCCTCCTAGAAGACATAAGTAATTTTCACATAAACTCTACTGAAACCCTAACTCAAACCTAAATTGAGTATAATTATAAAGCCTATCAAAATTAAAGTCTCACAGGTATATTTAGTAGGGAAAATCTTCCAGGATAGAGAAGAGATGAACAGAAATTCTGTGGGTGAGCCTCCTTGCTGGCTGTATATCACACCATCATTAATGGCCAGAAATACAGAATTTCAAAGAATGCAGAGAGAAAAGTGGGGCAAACAGGTACAGCATGAAGGCAAGAAATGGGACTGCTCATCAATTTGTATTAACTGACAGCTGGGTGGACAGATCACTGGGATGCATTTTCACCAGAAAATAACCAAGAACTTAACTGCTCATACAGAAATCATGGGGCTTTGAGCATGTGGAGCACAGGTCTTTACAAGCAGGAGAGGACTACATTATCTAGGAATATTCCTAGGCCTTCTCTTGGCTGAGGAGGATCAGGTTAGAGATCACTCAGTGAAACCTGACAGCCACAAATCCACGGGCCCCAGTGGGATGCAGCCACAAGTGCTCTGGGAGCTGGCAGGTGTTACTGCTAAGCCACTCTCCATCATCTCTGGATGAAACTCATGGAAAATAGGAGGTGCCTGAGGACTGGAGGAAAGCCAATGTCACTCCAGCCTTCACAAGGGGCGAGGAAGAGGATGCTGGGAACCACAGGCCAGTCAGCCTCCCCTCCAGCCCTGGAAAGGTGTTGGAACAGCTCATCCTGGCTGTCATCTCAAAACACACGGAGGAAAACAAGGTGATGGGGAGTAGCCAACACGGATTCAGCAAGGGGAAATCATCCTTCCAGGAGATGACCTTCTCTCTGGAGGTCCTGGTGGCCAACAAGCTTCCACGAGCCAGCAGAGTATCCTGGGGTGCACTGGAAAGAGCAGTGCCAGCAGGTCAGGGATGGGATCCTGTCCCTCTGATCAGCCCTGCTGAGGCACACCTGGAGCGTGGTGTTTGGTGCTGGGCTCCCCAGCTCGAGACAGACAAGGACATACTGGAGGGTTGTGACGATGATGAGGGACTGGGGCATCTCTCAGGAGGGAAGGCTGAGGGAGCTGGGACTGTTCAGCCTCAAGGAGAGCTTATCAGTGCAATCAGACATTTTAAAGGTGGGTCATTCCATGACAGATGTTCCAGTGTTATACCTGGCTATTACTTTTACTACCTCTAGCTTTTAAACAGCCCCATCCTGGGAAGAAGTGCACAGTGCACAAAAAAGTCTCAGCACAAAACCTTCAGAAGCCTCACAGTTAAGAGCTTATGTGCAGAACCTAAAGAGAAACCAAGACCGAAGGGTTCAGAACCCCTGTACTGGATGAATCTGTGAGGAAAGAACAAACTTCTATTTACAGTCCACACGCACAGGTAAATATCCACATGCACGTGAGCAGGTGTGCCTGTGTGAGGAGGCTGGTACAACCACAACCTGCAGTATTTAAACTAGAAATGCTTAGAGACACAGCACAGTGTAAGAATTATGTCGATATCACCAGCCTTTAGATTATATAATTAATTATATACAAAACCAGCACTGCCTGAATTCAGTACTTGAACTGAAACAAACTGATGAGAACTCTGTTTAACAGCACAGGGCAGCAAACGTGCCACACGCAGGGAACTCATTCACGAGACAGTTAAACAAACTGATATCCACAGTAACCTCACAACGGGCCGGGGAGGAGCGAGCCCCGAAGCCACCATTTACAGGCAGCGAGTGCAAGCGAGCCAGGGCCACGTTACTGCCCGGACAAAGATGCAATTTATCCAATAACACATTATCCAAATAACACATGACAGTCACTAATTACCAGTGATACTCCGGTACTTACTAAGGATATAACGCACATACGTTTTACATTTCCCACACGGCCCTGTCCAAGCAGACCTCGCTCTATAAACACATATTATATTAATAACTCGTCTTCTGCTGCTCTGCAGCGGCCCCTCAGCACAGCAAAGCGCCCTCGGGCAGCGGCAGCCGGACCTTTCCCTGCTCACCTTTTCGTCCGCCACCCGCACCCCGAGGCTGCTGAGCCCCACGATGGAGTGGTAGGCGGCCCGCACGTCGGTGAAGGGCCGCTCCAGCACAGCCCGCAGCCGCGCCAGGTCGCGGGCAGCGAGACGATGGCTGGGGACGAGGGCCTGTGCACTGGCGAGGAGAAGCAGGAAGCTGAGTGCCGCCTCCAGACGCAGCCTGGGGCCTGCGGAGAGATAAACGCGTTACCCTGGGCCTCCCCTTCCCCGCGGTACCGATACCGGCCCCGGCCTGCCGCCCTCAGCTCACCCGGCGCCGCCATGATGCCGCCCCCTCCCGCGCCACGGCGCCGCTTCCGCCC
>VZTA01006283.1:92028-157068 GCA_013398855.1 Mohoua ochrocephala | reverse complement strand
TGTCAGGTCCTGTCGCGGTCTGTCATGCCGTGCCGTGCCGTGCCGTGCCGTGCCGTGCCGTGCCGTGCCGTGTTATACCATGCCGCGTTATGCCATGCCGCGTTATGCCACAGTGTCCTCACGCCGTGTGCAGCCGTGCAGAGCCGTGCCACGCCGTGGCGTGCTGTGCCACACCGTGCCCTGCCATGTCCTGCCGTGCCCTGCCGGCTGTGTCGCACTGACACCGAGCCCCTCGAGATGTGAGGGGGGGTTTGAGTCAGACTTGTAAGGTTTTCCCGTTGTTAATCAGCAGCTGGTTCCATACGCGCTGTGGTTGTGCGTATGATGTGATGAAGCTGTTGCACGGTGAACTTCGTTCGCTCGGCTGCTGTGCTGAACCAGCTGAGGTTTAGGCTGGGTGTCAGCAAAAGGTTCTTCACCCTCAGGGTGGGCGGGCACTGAGCAGGCTCCCCAGGGCAGTGTCACAGCCCCAAGGCTGCCAGAGCTCAAGGAGTGTTTGGACAACGCTCCCAGGCACAGGGTGGGATTGTTGGGGTGACCTGTGCACAGCCAGGAGTTGGACTCCATGATCCTGATGGGTCACTTCCAACTCACAATATTCTAATCTAGATTCTATTCTAATTCTATGATTCTAATCTTTTGTTTTAAGGAAAAGAGGAATGGGCTTTCTGGCCGAGAGCCACCAGGAGTGAAGTCAGAGAACTGAGCAGTAACTGAGGAGAAGGTAATTTTGGAAGTGGGAGATCACAAGCACTGACACACTGACTGCCTACTCCACACGGACCCCAGACTCAAATGCAGGGAAGAACTCTGCCTGTGGACAAATCAGCGGGAGACACGAGAGATATAACTAGCAAACAGGGGATTGAGTACTAATTAACAAAAAAGTTCTGTAATTTGCAACCATTGAATGCTAATACCTTTGTTAAGATGTATAAATAGTGTAAAGTCTTGATGATCGGGGAGCCAGCCTTTTGTGGGTTATCACCCAGCTCCCTACTTTGTGCAAATTAGAAAAAAAAATATCAATACCTCTCCTTGGTGTATGAATTGGTGCTGCACACTGGGGAAAGAGCCCGTGCTTGGGACAACAATCCCGTGCTACAGTGCTGGGTGGTGTTTTCCATCTGTTCATTTCTTCCCCCTTGTTTTTCCTTAAGTAATAAAAAATAATAAAAAGAGACAAAAAAGCAAGTGTAATGTTAAGCCCTGGCTCTGCTGTGCAAAACCCAAACCTTTTGGTTAACCAAGCTGGGTTTCCTGTGGGAATAAATAGCAGTGATTATTTCAGGCGACTCTTGGGAATGGCCATGGCCATGAGGGTCTCCAAGTTCCTTCACAAGTCAAGGTGCAAAATGGCTTTTTCCCTGTGAGCCCCTGGGGATGGGCAGGTGGGCCTCCGTGTCCCTGTCCCCACAGGGGACACAGCAAGCTGTGGGTGACAGACATCCATCCCACCACTCACTGTCCTCCTGTAAGGTCCCAAAATTTGGGGAAAAGGGCTGTGCTTCCTCCTGCAGAGGGCACTGGGAACTTGTGCTTTTTGCTTTCTGGGAAAGATCCCCTGGAGCTGGTGCAGCTCCCACTTGCACACCCATCCCGCTGCCTCTGCCCACCCTGGCCTTGGGGGCACTTGGTGTGACATGGGCAGGGCTCTTGGCCTCGCTGGGGGAAAGCAAGGAGCCGTGGAGCTGCTCAATGTGGAAAAGCCACTGCTGAGAAATCAGCCTGCCCTGCTCTGCCCCTGCCTCTCCCTCTGTGCCAGAGTGGTGAGGAGATGTCAGCCCTGGAAGGGCTCCCTGGTCGTTTACAAACCCCAGCCAAGACGTGCTGCCCACAGGTTGGTTTCCACAGTGCTGAACCACCAACATCACCTAAAACCCCCAATTGTTGTGCCTGAACGTGTTTGAGACGACAGGAGACGCTCACAGCTTTGAGCATCTGCCATGCTGAGGATGCTCCCCTGCACTGGGTTGCTCCTCTCCCGTTCTCCCTTGGGAGATGTAGCTCCTCTGAAGTGCAAAATCCTGTGGCTGTGTCGTTCCTGGGGAAAGGAAAAAACCGTCCTGCATCAGTGTGATCCTGATTTTACTGCTCTGTCTGAGGAAAGGCTTTAGCCTTGCCAGGTTGGGCTTGCATCACTTCACATGTTGCAGTAACCAAAGGACACATTTTGGCCATCTGAGGTGGCATTTCCCATTCTGTTGCCCTTCCTGGAGAGAAACAGGGCTGAGGGGAAGATGATTTTCCCAGAACTGGAGCAAAGCCAAAATAAAATGAACTCAAAATCCTTTGTGAGATGGCATTTCTCTTCTGTTCAAGCTATCAGGTGAGTTTTTGACCTCACCCTGTTCTGGTCCATATCAGGAGATGGCCACACAATCCCCAGGGATGCTGGGACCCCTCTGGGACGCTGCAGGGTGGCTGACCCCACCACTGCCCTGGGGGATGATCCTCAGGGGCCACAGGGAGCCTGGCTGGCTCCAGTGCCTTCTCCCAGGGCTGAAACACCCCCCATGCACCAGCCCAGCCTCAAGAGGAGGCTGGAGACTCTCAGCCAAATTCTTCTGCTATGACAGATGGAAATGGGACATTTCCTTTTTTTTTTTTTTTTTTTTTTTGAGATGAGAGAAAAAATGCTAAAGGCCACTTGTGCAATTAAGAGCCTTAAATGTGGATTTTATTTCAATGTAATGGGATGGTTATTGCATATAAAAAGAGAGCCAGATGGTTGTTAAAACCACATTTACTAAGTTCTAATAACTGTGAATTTGACCTGCGGCCCATCAAGAGCTGCACTCCCTCACTATAAAATAGCTTGGGAGTGTCACCCCCAGGTCCTGTGGCTGGTCCTTGCTGGGACCTTCGGGCAGAGCAGCACTCACTGATGATCAGGGCAGGATTTGCCCTTGTGGCACAGCCCTGCAGCCACGGGGTGTCTTGCCTGGCTCTGCTTGAGCTTCGGTTGGTTGGTGATGAGGACAGAGGGATGAGGAGGTGTGGAATACATCTGGGGAGAAGGGCCAGGGCCCCTCCGTGGGGTGCAAGGCAGTGCAGAGTCTCTGCACAGCCAGGGCAGAGCTCTCCTCTGCTCTTCCACCTGGTGCTAGGAGGGAGCAGGAAGAGTGAAGGATGGAGAGTGGGGAATGGTGGCTGGAATGTGGAGGGTAGAAGATGGAGGATGGAAGGTGGAAGGTGAAGGATGGAGGGTGGAAGGTGGAGCACAGAGGAGGACTGGGAAGAAGCTGAGGTATGAGTCCTTCTCCCCCCGTGGGAGCCTTGTTTAAACTCGTGCAGGCAGGGAAGGAACAGGGTGAATTCACGGAGGGAAGTGCAGGTCTCATCCCCCCCTGCCTCCCAACACCTGCTGCACACAACGCACGGGATCCAAGCAGCTCCTTCCCTGCAGCAGCCCGTGCACAGCACCAGCTCCTGCAGCACCTCTAGGCTGGATCTGGCCCCTGTGCGTTCAGGGGGAGCCCAGGACAAGCAGGGGAGTGAGCCCCCAGACCTGTGGGCTGGGCTGTGGCATCCCTCCCCCCCAGCTCTGCCTGCCAGCAGCGCAGCCGGCCTTCCTTCTTTGGTAAAGACTCCAACAATTCCCTTTTTAGGCTTAATACCACCAGTCCTGGGAAGGAACAGGAGCCTGTTCCCCAGCCCCCAGCCTAGCTTTGGGCAGAGGGGCTGTCTGCAGGGAAACAGCCCCTGCTCCAAATGCCTGCAAAGGGCTTTCCAAGACAGCCCTTCTCCAAGGCTTTCTGTGCCTGGCAGCTCCTGCCCCACTGCAGAGCACCCCTGGTCCCCACTCAGCTGATCAGCTGCCCAATCTGCCTTCCCAGGACCACCCCTCACCCAGCCAGCACAAAGGTATTGTGCTGGCAGGAGCCTGCTTTCCTTATTATTGCTCCTGGAAAGCTCTGCCTGATGAATCCCAGCTGGGAGACTTTTTTGTTTTAGATCTTATTAAATTGTTGATATGGATTTCTCTGCAGAGCCATTCATCCTCCCCTCCTCCTCCCACTCTGTGCCCCACCAAGACCCCCTGCCAGGTTGCCTGGACCCAAACCCATCCCATCCCCTGGGAGCACTGCCTGCTGCAGGGCTCTCCCGGTTGGCCCAGTCCCTCCAGGAGCAGGCAGCTGGCAGGGCTGGGGCTGGCAGTGCCTCCAGCATTCCACGCCATCCTGACAGCATCCCCAGGACACAGCCCCTGTGTGAACCCCTCCAGCATCATCTCCTGTTGGCAAAGGGATTTCTTGACCTCCCCCTGCTCTGTGCCACCCCAGTGACGAGACCTGCATCCCAGCACTGCCCAGCCCTGGACAGGAGGATGGATGGGACCTGGGAGTGGGATGGGAGCTCATGAAAGGCTCCTACAGATGGGTTCGTTTGCATCATTCCCACTGAATGTGTTGGAACTCTCCTGTTTTCGGGGGATGATGTCAGATCTGGGCTCTTTGGCCGGATTCCCTCTGCAGCAGGGAACATCCACAACTCCTGGTGTTGCCTCCTTTGGGGATGTGCAAGCAGCCCAAAGTTGTGCCCCTGACGTGGGGAAGATTTTCCCACCTTCCTTCCACATTCCCTGGGAGCAGCTACAGGGCAGGCTTATGGGCGCCATTGGAAACTCATCCCAGCAAACCACTCCCCAGATGCACTGGAAATCCAGAGGTTTTGGAGCTGGAAAGCCCTCCAAGAGGTGATGCTGGGCTTTGTGCTGGATCCACTGAAACTCTGGGAGCAGCAGCTGCCAAGATACAGCAGAGCATCGAGTTCCTGCCAGGGCTGTGAGTACCACTGCTGAGCAGCACCAGGATTCCCTCCGTCCTCCACGCTGCCAGAGACAAGGAGTGTTCAGAGATATTCCCTGCTCCTGTAGCACTTCTCAGTAATGAAATCTCCAAGGGTGAGGCACTCTGGCACATCTGTCTTCGAAAGCCTTTTAGAAAGCCCTGCTTGGCAAGCAAGGAAGGCGAACAGTGATAGTTCAGCATGGGCTCTGTGTCCAAGGTGCTGCTTTATCACTGGGGGTGAGACTTGTCAGCCTTGGGAATGGCAGGGCTTCACCAGGACGCTGAAGCCATCAGCATGGAGAAGCCTGAAAATGTGGATATTTGAGCTAGAGGTCCTCTCTCTATTGTAGAGGAGAATAAAGTTATCACTACCCCTTGCACTGCCTCCTGCAATGGGTGAGCTCTGGTGACCCCAGAGCAGGGACACAGGGAAGTCACCAGCAGAGCTTTGGTGGTGACACAAAGGTAGCAGCCAGCTGGGGAAAGGATAGGATGCTGTGTTCCCAGGGCTGAGGGGCTGGAGCAGACCCTTTCCTTGGCTTTGTCAGCGTGTGAGTGTGGGTGGATGGTCCTGGTGGGCACAGGGCTGCCACAAAACCCCTGCACGTGGTAGAAATCCCAGCTTGGCTGAAAATATTTCCCTTCTGCTCCAACTTTGCTCAAGTCCCTAACTAGGAAAAAAGGTACCAGGGAGCACTCGGAAAAACTAAAAAAATAATTTCAAATAAATCAAACCAAATAAATGCAGAGAGATTGAAAAAAATACATCCTGGCCGCACAAGTCCCAGCCTCCAGTGCTGCCTGTGCTGATGCTGCTGGCATGGCAGCCAAGGCTGTGGTACAGAGATCCCAAAAACAGAGATCCCAAAATTTCTGAGCCCATGTAGGAACAGTCACCCAGAGGTTTCTTCCTCTCCGGGCTGGTTGAGGCTCTCCCTGCCCTCCAGCTGTCTGCGGGCAAGGAAGCAACAGGGATTTCTTTGCACCAGACCCACGCAGGGACAGCATTGCATCTCCCAAAAAGACCTTAGGATTGGGCTCCTGCTGAAGGAGGTGGATGTTTGGGGCTGGAGCAGCAGCGGAGGTGTAAGCCTGCGTGGCTGTCACGGTGTTACCAGCCCGGCTTGGCCCTGCCGGAGTGGAGCTGGCTGATGGGTTCTTCTGCCCCCTCCCACCCCACTGTCCCGGGGGACACGCTGCTCCTGCCCCGCAGCCGGCAGGAAGAAACCGGTTCCTGACTGTTTTAGCAACTGCAAGTATCAGGTTCAGTTTCCTTTGATTTCCGGTGTTTGATTTGCTCTCCTACTTCATAAATATTCAACCACCAGATGCTTGAAAAAGCGCCCGCGAGTTCCCCCGCGCGTCGGTGGGAGCGGCGCCCGCGGTCCCTGGCCCCGTCCTGCCGGGATCCTGGCCCCGTCCTGCCGGGATCCATCCCGGTGGATCAGGCACAGGGCAGGGCCGGGGCCAAAGCCGACAGCTCGTAAAGCAGCGCGGTGCCGAAACGCGCTCCCCCAGCCTGCGGGTACCCGCGCGGGATGAGAAACAGCTCCGGGGGGCGCGGGCTGGGGACTCGATGCCCTAAATCGCAGGGGTGGCTCTGGAGGGACCAGAGAGCAGTGGGGAGGCAGCTGCTCCCTGGAAACCCAGGTTTTGTGGGGCACTTGCTGCCCCGAGTGCACTGCCTGCTCCCTCTCCAAGAGTCCAAGAGTGAAATCCAAGGGGTTCCTCGGAGTCCAGGGGGTGATGGAGTTAGAGGGAGACATTTTTCAGGGGAGCCTGATGTTTTGCTGCTCCCTTTCCCCCATGGATAGGGGCAGCATTACCCACCTCATGGGCCCACTTGCCCCGTCACCAACTGGGGACACACCTGCACCACCAGCACCAAATCTGCAAAGCTCAGGGGTGCTGAGCACCCTCACCGACGGCTTAGCCAGAGTTGAAGGGACCATAGGGAGAGAAAAACAGGGGAAAAAATAAAACCCCAAACCCCTGCATTACAAAGAGTTCCCTGTTCAGTGCCCTGGTGACATCAGCACCAAGGTTGGGTGGCAGCTTCAGAGCAAGAGGTGGCAGGAGGGTGCAGGGCTGGGGAGGGGGGAGCACAGCAGCCCCTCCAAGCTCCCCCAGTGCCTGGGCAATCTTGCAAACCCCAGCTCCTGCTCAGCATTCCCCTTTCTTGCCAAAATCACTCCGGAGCATGTCAGCATGCTGTCATGTAAGGAATCTCATTTTGGAGAGGCTTTTTCTCTCTCGTTTTGCCTTCGATACAAACCAGACACAGCCTCACTTTATTGGGTGTGAGGGCAGGGCTGCCCGCATCCGGCCTTCCTCCACTCCCTCCCCAAAACCGTGCCGGAGTGGAGTTGGGGGACTCGCACTGTTTGTCTGGGATATTTTTTGCTGTGTGTGTTGGGACCTTCTGCACAAACATGCTTGTGTGCAGGACCCCCTGGTTGTGCTGCAGAAGCCCTGCATGGAAGCCGTGGGGGAAAGAGCCAAACTGCTCCATGAGGTGGCTTTGGGGCTGCTCAGGTGCTGCCTGCTGAGCCCCGGGGTCAGGCAAACCTTGGGTGTGTGGGATGCAGCATCTTCCCTCTGCTGCATTGTCATTTTGAGGACTGACACCCAATTCCCAGAAGTGCAGTGCTCCCCACAAAGCCCCAGGAGATACTTGTTCCCTCCTCTTCTAACCCCCACCACCCCAAAGCCCCTCAGCGAGGCCACGGTCCCTGCACATTCCTTCCCCTCTTATTCCAGGTGACTGCACAGACCCCCAGAGCCCCTTACCTGCCTGACCCCAGGGCTCACAGCTCCAGTGCTCTGGGGGTGGATAGTGATGGACAAGTCCTGGCCTGGATTCCCCTTGCCCCTCTCAGCCTCCCTCATCAAAACAGGGATTTCCCTTCTCTGAATAACTCACTGTGACTCTGGATGCCTGGGGAGGCAGGGAGCAGCTCCCCTTGGCCCTGTGTGCAGAGCAGTGGTGATCAGTGAGGTAATTAATTGGTTTGGGTGGCATTTATGCCTGCTTTGCACACCTGATGTCATCCTTCCTTTCCGAGAGGTTTGGCCTGGGAAGCAAGGATAATCTGCTTAGGTCAGTGAAGGATGAAAACCCTCTGTCCACCTGCAGCCCTACACAGGGAGTTTTGGAGCCGGGGGCTCCAGCCCAGACGTGCAGAATTTGCCTGAAAAGGGCTGTGGGAGCCAGCGAGCTGCGATGCCCCTGCAAGAGTGGCACAGTGCTGGGGGGCTCCACTTCCAGCTGCCTGTTCCCACACAGGAAAGGCTGCCCTGTGCCGTGAGGAAGCTGGGGCTTCGCAAGAGAGCTCAGCCCCATTTCAGCTGAGCCAAGGGTGCTGAAATCAAATGGGGGCTTTGAAAGGCTGCTGACGCTCCCAGAAAGTGCCCCAAATCCCACCTGAGTCCTCTTCCAGTCCTGCTTCAGTGGCCCAGTGCCAGCTGGGACAGGGAGTTCTGTCCCCGTCACTGCGTGGGACCAGAGAGGTGGTGCATGGCAAGTCCACAAAGACCTCGACCATGGTTCAAGAAGCGTTTGGACCATGTTCTCAGGCACATGGTGTGATTTTTGGGGTTGTCCTGTGCAGGGCCAGGAGTTGGACTCTACAGTCCTTGTGGGTCTGTTCCAGCTCAGGATATTCCACGATTCCACGATAGTTGTTGTCTCTGATTTTACCTGCAGTAACCTGGGAGTAGCTTTTGCCTCTTCTTCCAGGTTTACAGCTCATTCTCACAATATACTGCAGTCTGCATCGTGCAAGACAGATGTGTTGGAGAACATTTTGGGTGCAAAGACTGCTGCACCCAGTGAAGCATCCTGCCAGCAATGCCACGTCTGGACCTGATCCCTGCTAGCTCAGGTCCTCAATGCCCCCTGGACTCACAGGGAGCTGAGGCAGCGTATCCTCTCTGCACAACATCCAGCACCTCTGCTCCCTCCTGTGCTCCTGCACCAGCCCAGCGATCCCTGACCTCACCTTTCCCCATCTGCAGCACTGGCCAAAGGTGTCCTGAGCAGGTTCTGCATCCCAGCGAGGGAACAGCCCCCTTTCCAAGGATTCCTGGCCCATATGGAACACAGCTTTGCAAAGGCACAAGAATTTGTTCAAGAGTTCACCGAAGTTTAAAGTGAATTTGTCTCAGACGCACCCTCTGTGATGCTTTTCCATCCTAACTCACATCAAATCATCGCTGGACATTTATTGTTTCTGGGCATGCTCCAGTTCCTCCAGGAGGCAGCAATAAGAGGGCCCCTCACCTCCTTTTTCTCCTGCCATCCCCAGGCTCAGTCCCAGCCCCCCCCCTAAGTTTCCATCCCTCAAAGCCTCCAAACTTAACACCCCCAAAGCCCCCAGTGAGGAGCTGGGCTGGATCATGTCCCAGAAGGGTGAGGGCTCTCCATGTGGCCGGGGCGGCCTGTGAAGCTCAGCCTGGGTGGTGGCAACAGGAGGGTGAGCGGCGTGGAAGGGCTGGCGGGGAGCAGAGCGTTGCAGTGTGGGGAGACAGAGGAGGTGAGGAGGTGCAGGAGGACGCCAGGATCCCTGCTGACCGGTGCTTGATGCTCCCTGCTGCAATTTGAAAGCTGCTGCAGCCTCAGGATAGGGTTTCCAGTACAAACACTCGGAGTTTTTCTCTCCAAGTTTATGTTCCAAGACTAATTTCTCAATATTCGTTCAGGGAGTCTGCCTTTCTGTGGGTGTAAATCTGTGTACCTCCAGCACCTCGGAGAGGCCCGCGCTGATTGATATCAGCTGAGATGCTGACCCCAAATTTGCAGTTTGCACAAATGTTCCTGCCAATAAAACTGTTATTTAAAGTATTCAGAGAAAGTGAACCCAGGAGGCATGTGAACATGGTCCAAACAAATCTAATTAAAGCTTTCATCCAGAAAATTCTTCCTTACTATAGAACAAAAATCCACACATTAATACTTGTCCTCACTTCACTGAGGGCTAAAAAACTCCGTTTGGAAGCCCAGGATAAATGAAATTTGTGCTGGGCTGAGCATTCACAAACCCTGCTGGCTCCAGGACCCCTCCCCTTTGGTCTCCTCCTGCATCCCCATCCTTACAGTACTTTCTGGATGGCTCTTAGCTTTGTGGAGAAGCTCGTTTCTTCATTCAGCCAGTCCAGCTGGGCTGCAGTGGAGCAGCCCCACGCTGCTGGGGAAGTGGCTAAGGAAACATCCTGGCAGGGGCTGATGGAAGCCAGGGAGGACAGAGGTACCAGCACCAGAGGAGCCACCAGCTCGCAGAAACATTGTGGAGCTGATCCAGATGCTGCATCCCGGCTGTCCCGGTGGCCGGGGTGCTGGCTTTGGGCAGGTCACCTCTTATTTTAATCTGCACAAACTATCACAGTAAACCCACCCAGGAGCAGCAGCTGATCCAGCCCCTGCAGCAGCGTTTTGGGGGCTCCGTGTCATCCAGGTACTCCCCAGGAAACTGATGGCATCAGTGGGTATCCCATGGGATAGGGGCAGGCCCAGGGCCCAGGCAGGGCTCTTTTCTGAGGGCATCCCTCCCAGGAGTGGCTCCTGTCACATCCTATGGGAACACTTCTGGTGCCTCTGATGGTTCCGAGTGGGAGCCAAGGACCAGCTCTGCAGGAAACACGTCTGACCCTCTGAAGTTCAAAGACTATGGACACATAATCCACTGCTGGCCTGGCCTCTTGCCCTTTGCTCTGCTCCTGTCTTCCTCTCCCTTCTTTCAACTGACATTAAGTGGAAATCACCCCATCACTCCCCTTTTTCTTCCTCACTGCCTCTCCAAGAAGCTAAACAAACAAATCTACCCTCCCTGGATCACCTTCATTTCATCTGCCCTCCCAAAGCCCTGTGTTTTTCTGAGGGCTTCCAGCAAGACAGCCCTGCAGGCATTTTCCAAGACAGGAGAAACTTCAGACAGCAACAAAAATGTGTAGAATTTGGCCTATTTCTCTTCCCTCACCTTTTGGTGACCTTCAGGGAGCTTTAGGCAGCCTCTTCCTTGCTCCCTGTCATGCCCCAGGACAGCCCCTGCCAGCCCAGCCCAGGCTGCCTGCTGGGGAACGAGCCACAGAAATGGAAAAAGAGAAAGAATGAGACAGGTGGGGAGAAGATGATTTGACTGCTAATGCAAGAATTATTTCCATGCACATTCCTCGTGCGACCAAAGGGCTGGAGGAAGATCTTTCAATACCAGATGTGCTCCTCATCCCCACCGAGTGAGTCTGGCTGCTCAAGGGGACTCCTAAGTTTTAGATTTGCATTCATCACATTCTCCTAGATGGTTTTGGCCACCGTACAGCTGGAGAAATCCAAGATAAGGTCTGAAACAGAAAGCTTGACCTCAGTGGTTCGTCTTTATCCCACCCCTTTCCTCCAAGGAATTGCCCAAGGGCACAGACATCCTTCTCCCCTGGAAGGAGCCAGGCCTGGACATCACAGGACAAAAATAACTTGTCTCCTGTCCCTGGGCTGGAGATCAGCTGCAGAGGGGCTGCTCCTTCCGCAGCACCAGGGCTGACAGACAACCCCAGTGCTGCAGCTTGCCAGGAAAATCCCAGACTTGGCGCAGAAGCTAAAAAAGGTCAAAGGATGTCTTGTGTGTGGCATTGCAGAGGGAGGCTGGGGCAGCAGAAACTGCCCAGACAGGCAGGATGTTCTTCCTCTGTGCCCCTAGCCAGGGAAGCAGCTGGCTCTGCCTGTACACCAGGGGTTTCATCAAGTGTCCAAGAGGAGCAACGAGCATCCCTCAGGATGGTCCACGGAGCCATGGCTGGGGATGAGATCTCCGAGGGTTGCAAAGCCCAGGGATGAATTCATCTGAGGCATGGATTCTCCCAGAGCACATTTCATTGCATTCCTACCCTGGCCATGACTTTAACCTCGACCTGGAGAGCCAATTCCTTCCCTGTGCCTGAGGGACAGGGTGCATACAAAAGGGCCACTCTGGGAGTTGTAGAGGACACCTGCCTTACCTCACGTGTCACAGCTGCCCAGCACTGCCAAGCACCCTGCTGGGCTCCCCAGAGGAGCAGGAGGCACAGCAGGACACCCACGCTGCCATCTCCTCCATTAGAGGGCTTTACAAGCATGGCAGATGAAATAAAAGAGCAGGAGAGCTGTAAACAAGCTCGTTTGAGTGTCTCCCTGGGGCCTTGTCAAGTCAGCTTCAGCTCCAGTCAACACCTCCCACATCAGCCAGAGCCGGGCCCAGCCAGGCTGCCTGCAGGGACCCTTCTGCTAATGGATTTCAGGTGCTCCAGCAAGGCATGGAGGAAGAGCACAGGGAATGCTCCTCCTCCTTCCCACCCTTGTCCCTCACGGCGTCCCCTCAGCTGGCTCCTGGCTCTCAGACATTCATACATTTCACTGCATGATGCCAATTTCTGTCCTACCCAGCGTGAAACTCCGAGGAATGGTTCTCACCACAGTGGGAAAATATTCTTTCACCCCAAAATTCAAGTTAGGTCAGGGCCAAACACAAACAGAAGAGCACGGAGAGCGCTTGTCAAAATCAAGGGAGCTTTTTAATAGACTTCCAGAGATCGTTTCCTGCCCAGGTCTCATCTCTTCTCTACTTCCCTTCTTTCCCTCCCCTTTCCCTGCTCTAGCTGAAGCCTCCCTGCAAGCCAACATCCCACCTGTTTCTAACCCAAACGCTGCCGTGCCACATTTCCCAGCAGACATGATGAGGAATTCAATGGAAAAGGTAAAAGGTCAGGTTGGAGCCGTGCCAGGGCTGCAGAACACGGCTACAGCTGGGAATGGACTTCCAGAAAGTGTCCATCCTTCCCAGCGACAATCCTCGGATGTCCCGGAGATGATACACTGAGTGCAGCTGGTCAGGGAGGAGAAGTCCACGCTTGGGAGCCCAAGGATGATGGAAGAGGCAATGGAAACCCCAAATGGCGACGGGGAAAAGCAAGAACCTGGTTTGCGAGTTCAAAGGAGCAGGAAATTAGGAGGGCAATTAGGTAGGCAAGCATCCGATCCGTGACAAACCGGGCCACCAACACATCAGGCAGGCAACAAAACAAAGAGCCAGTGATGAGCCCAGCAAGCCACCGTACAGCCAGCAGCAGATGTGTCCAATTAGCCAAGAGCCAACATCCAACCAAACACCAACCTAGCCAGCAAAAAACAGACAATAGACTACTTGTTCCATCAAACAGCTGAGTTAATAGCAAAAACGTGCAGGGAGTGAGCGAGCAGCCAAAAACCCACGCCAGCCACTCAATAAGTCAATTAACCAAAGACCCACATAATCAACCACTTAAGTGGAGCCGAGCAAATAACTCACAATGAGTTATTTATCCATTGAATTTCGCCTCTAGTTTTGCTTGGGCCATCTCTGTGAGCACATGTCAAGTCCCTTCAACAGATTTTCAATTAATCTCATTTTGGCTTGTTTGCTCCATGCGTGGCTGGCCAAAAGTTAACATGTGAACTGCACTCATTAGCTGTGATTGCCCAGGAAGATTGCATGTTGCTCTCTAGTCTCGGATTAGGTAAGCACAGTTCTGCCAGGGAATCTCAGTCCCTAAAATGCTCCAACGGGACTTCTCTTAAGCCACCAGGACACAGCAGCCACATATATTCAAAGGAAAAAAGCCACAACAAATGTGAGTGAGAACTTATCCAGCCATCCAAGAGGTCCAACTGAATAGTCCTGCAGGAAGAAGGCTCGTGCTGCTGCTCAAACAGGACTGGAGGATTGCAGGGTTTGCCCTAAGGTTGGGGCCCATTTCTGGGGATCTTTTCCACCCCTGAGGCCATAGCTCCCTGAGCAGGTGAGGATGGCCCAGCTCTTCAACTACAGCTCCTTGTCTGGGGCTCCTCAGACCCTGCCTGGGTTACCTCAGTGCCTCCTGCAGGACCTCCCAGCTGACCTCGGCTCCTGATTTATCACAGAATTGTTTGGGTTGGAAAACACCTCTAAGACATCA
The DNA here is from genome assembly GCA_013398855.1 of Mohoua ochrocephala. NCBI lineage: Eukaryota > Metazoa > Chordata > Aves > Passeriformes > Acanthizidae > Mohoua > Mohoua ochrocephala. Next base: position 143,317 of record VZTA01006283.1, on the reverse strand, counting down.
ATTCCCACTGTCAACCCAGCACTGCCGAGTTCACCACTAAACCACATCCCCAGGTCCACATCCAGATATTTTTCGAATACTTCCAGGGGCAGTGATTTCACCATTTTTAATTCCCGACCACTCTTTCAATGAAGAATTTTTTCTGACATCCAGTCAGTTTGAAAATCGCCTCTGTGGTGGCAAGCCTGGTGACACAGCCACGACAGCACTTCCTAGCAAGGGCTGGGACGTGCAGGGCTCTTTTTGCATCTGGGTGCTGCGGGCATCACCAGAGCATTACAACAACAGCACCGCCTCTCTGAAAAACCCAGGCACCCGGCCGGCACGTCTCAGAGGAGATGCTGCATTCCTCATCCCACCAGCCTTCAAGGAGAGGCCACGTGGTGCCATGGAGTCCAGGGCTGCTGTTGTCCCCCTCCTGGGGCAGAAATGCTTCTTTCCTCCAGCCACACCAGGCTCTTTCCCTTGCTGCCAAGAGACCATAGGTGTTCTCATGCAGGTGGTCAAACACAAGCCCAGCTGTGCCACAGCAGGATTTGGCCCATGCTGTGGGTCACACTGCCCTTGTTGGACCCTGGAACCACCAAGCCATGGCCATTTCCACATTAGCTCTAGGAACAAGGTCCATTCCTGGCCTCCTTCGCCCCAAAATGGCCACGAAGAGAAGCGAGCTGAGCTGACTGGGCTGGGAGCACGGCCCCACGCAGCTGAGGGAGGTTTCTATCCCTCTCCTCTGGGGCTGCTGTGAGCTTTGTGCTTTTGGCTCTGGCTGGGGAGGAGGCCTGTGCTGCCAAACCACACTGTCAACTGCTTCCCTGCTGCCTGCAGATCCTAATCCCGCAGGCCATATATAACCAGCGGGAGCTGCACCAGCCCCGAAGTGTGAAGTGGAGTATCAGAGGAGCACTGCTATCTCCTGCCTCTCCAAGAGGCAGTCACAGGGACTGTCAGAGATTAGGACTAATAGTACTTAGCTCACTTCAGCAGCCAGCTGAATCAAATGATCCTTACATGCCCTTATGTCCTAATGAATTGCATTTGATTCCTTGCCCGGCTCCGAGCATGGAGCAGCAGCACAGCTCTTTCATACTTGAAGGGCTGTGTAGGAATCACCCCTCTCATTACCCTTGCAAATCCAGCCTGTGTTTTTAATCCCAACAGCCTCTCCTACAGCTCCCACTGCAGATTCAGGCTTGAGTTCGTCTTTCAAAGAGAGTTGATCTCTCAAAAGCCAAGCTCAGCTGCAAGCGTCGAGCTTCAGCTTAGAGACCAAACAAAACCCACTGATTTCACATTATTTCCATGCAAAGCTATAAATCAGCTTGGGCTCTGTTTGACTCTGGGCCAAGGCTTGAGTGAAAGGTTCATGAACCTTAAGGAATTTTTTGACAAGCTCAGTCTGAGATTCAAATTTGTAATGAAACCCCAATAGTGAAGCTCTGCTAGTTCCATGTAATTTCAGGTTTTGCTGTGAACATTTCATGCAGCTCTGGGGACAAAGTTACACCAGCATAAACCCAGTTACTCCTCAAGAATCAAGAGAGCTGACCTGGATTTCTGCCGGTGTAAGAGCAATCAACGCAGCCCAGAAAAAGTTATTTTTATTCCTTGCCTTCTGTTTTGCTAGAATCCACCCAATAAACGTTCCCAGCCTGAATCCAGACTGTAGAAATGCAAATGCCAGTAGAGCATAAACCCCGGCATGTGTCTGGAGAAGTCTGTGTAAATTGACAGGGTCATTCCAGCTGTGAGGACAATGAAAACCCAACAAGAACTCCAGGACCCCCTTCCCCCTCCAAATCCGCTAATGCCCTGAGGGGCTTCTGTGAGCAGATATATTGTGTGGGTTGTTGCCTGAGATGACTGTTTCTGTAGGGCAGAAAAATCACCGTGCCACACGAGACTGAGCTCGGGACAGGGATTTCTGCAGCCCTAAAAGGGCTGGCTCCTGCTTCCCCAGAACAGTGCTGGGCTCCAGTGGGTCGGTCGGGCTTATTCCCACTCGTTTTTCACAGATCCCCAACTCTAATTAGGCAAACCAAATTTGTGCTCTGGAAGGAAAATGCCGTGGGGCTCGGGGGATGCCGTCCTCCACCCTTGCTCTAATTTCATAGCATATCTGCAGTGGTGTGTCAACATCGAATTGCTCCAAATGGGGGAACTGATGTGAGGTGCTGTGCCAAAGCCCCTTTAGCTCCTTCTATCCCAGCACAGGAACCCATCTGCACAGGTTCAGCTGGATGGCTGCTGGGGTGAGGGGCCTCTGCCCCTCTGCTCCCTGGCCTCCTGCTTGCAGGACAGAGAAATCCTGGGTGCAGAAGCAGAGCAGGGCACGGCAGCCAGGCAGTGAGCTCCACTGTCCTGCAGCAACGTTCACCCTCTCTGCAGAGCTGCTCCTCTGCTCCGTGCTGCAGCACGGCTTGGCCTGCCACCAGCTCCTGCTCCTTCCCATGCCAAGCACTTCCCGCAGTAAGACAGCAAACAGCAGGATTTCCTTCTATTTGCTTATTTTAAAAACGTTTCTTACTGCAAAGGTTTAAGACCTGGCAGGAATCTGGAGCTCTATTCACCCAAGGGCTCTCAGCAGCCCCAGAGATGTAAAGCAAGGAAGTGCTCTTGCCTGCTCCCCATCTGCACCCCAGCCCCTTCCGAACGCTGGCAGGCTCCCCTTTCACAGCTCATTTCAGTGCCCAGAAAGCCATTATTCCCAGATATTGCCAGATCCCCCTGCCCTTGTTTTAATCCCACACCCACTCCCTAGGGCTGAGGTACTCCAATGCCTTGGGAAGGGAAGTCCTGAAAGGCAGCTGGGCTGCTGAGATGCTAGCTTGGCCTTCTGCACTCCCTGCTAGGCTCTTCAGAGGTGTTAAGAGGGAATTCCTCACTCCCTGCCAGCATCTTGCTGACCTTTCAGAGCAGACATGCTGAGATTTAAGTGTTTGTCCATGTTGTAAAATCATCATTGATTTGCTGCCCCCCGATCTGAATAAATAAGTGCACCCATCTCGGAGGGGTTTCGGGTGTGATCAGTGGGACTTGGGGGCCGGTTGTGCCAGCCTGGCTCCTTCCTTATGCCCAGGGCAGGCCTGGAGCAAGGTTTTGGAAGAGATCTCTGCAGTGCCCTGCTGTGCTGGGTGTGGGGCTCATTCCCACATGCGCTGTATCCCACGGCTGTATTTCCTAATTTATGGCCTTTATGTTCCTGAGGTGAAGGAGCCAACATTGCCAAGGGTCTGGTGCTCCCACCCATGTCCTGAAGGCACCACACAGGGGGTCAGACACCTCCTGAGAGCACAAGTCTCAGTCTTCTGTGGCCTTGCAGCACCTGCTTGGCAAGTCCAGCTACATGCCTTAACACATGGGCAAAGCTCCCTTGCGCCAGTGGTATCACTCCCACACACATCCCCAGCCAGCGTGGTACCTGGCTGCTGTCTGGTTTGGAGCTTCCCTTTGGAAAGCAGCAGAAAATCTGCTGCTCTAACAGATCAGATTCCAAACCTTGGAATGCCCACTTCAGCTTTAAAGGAGCTCGGTCCCTCTCCTTATCGATAGCACAGATGAAAATTAGAGTTTCCAGCACTTGCCCACCTTCTTCTCAGGGCTGTGACCTGATGTTGGGAAGGTAGGGTCGGGGCTCTGCTGTTGGCAGGCAGTGAGGGCAGCCTCTCTTCCCAGAAGCAGCTCCGAGCATCTGCTGCAACAGGGCTGCCCCAGCAGTGGTTCTGGCAGGAACCCGGACCAATAACCCCCAGATTTCAGGAGGGGATGGTGGTGGGTTGAAGGCCTCGCAGCAGACACCGGGTTTTGGCTCCTGAGCGCTGTGCACGAGAGGAGAGAGCCCACTGGGGAACGTGCAGTTATCCAAATTGGATGCGAGCTGCATTTTATCTTATTGGAGTGGGTTTGGGGGTGATGTAATCACTCAGTGTGCTCGTACGTTTGGGATCGGGACGAGATGCTGTTTATCATGAGCTGACAAGTCAAGGAAGGATGCGAGAAAATGATCTGGGACTTCCCATGCAGGACTGGCTGGAGCTGTGAACTGGGGCAGACGTGACTGGAAGCCGTAAGGATTAATGGCCCCTCTGCTGCTGTACGAGGTGCAAATGAATGAAATTCTGTTCCCTTTACAAAGGAATGCCATTAATTCAAGGGGAGATTGTCCAGATTTTTGTCCAGTGCGATGAAAGCAGAATTTGGCCCTTGATCTTGCACAAAAAACGGCCCTCTAGCAAGTTTTAAGGCGCTTCTTTCCATTTCTCTTTTGATTTGATCACTTTTTTTTTTATGTAGAAACCTTTTTTCCCAGCAAATGCAGAAAGAAAGGGATAGAAAAAGATAGGCAGGCAGGCGAGGAGAGGCACTGGCAGACAGGAGCAAAGGGAAAGTGACTGAGCAGAGGGAAACTGTACCTGGAACACAGGGAGCTGCTCCTTTGGGCAGTGGGAGGAGATGCTGGGGTGTGAGGGGTGAAAAGCCTGGTTGGTGGGAGGTCTGCAGCACCTTTGTCGCCCCTTTGGCTGGAATTCGTAAGTAAATACGGAGCTGACTGAAACTGCTCCTGCTCACCAGCGGCCCCTCTTTGGCTCTCACTGGAATTTGGGATGGGAGGGGGTTGGGGGGGGGTCCGTGTTTACTCACATTCCTCTTCACGTGCTGGTTTCGGGATGCAAAACAGGGGATGGCAGCAGGGTGGTGCGTGTGGCCAGGAGGGGTGACGGGCTCCCTTGGAGGGGTGACGGGCTCCCTTGGCTTCTGGTGGCTTCTGGTGGCTTCATGCCCCAGTGGCTGCTCGGGAGGGGGAGGCGACAGGGGTTTGTAGTGCAGAGGGTCAGGCAGGAGAGCTGGGAGGCATTGGGCTGGCACTGGAAGCTGCATGGGGATGGGGATGGGAGCCCCAGCAGATGAGGCTCTGCCATCTCCCAGCAAGGCACCAGGTCCCCGGGGAGCCCTTGCTGAAATCCTGTGGGTACAGTAATGCAGCAGTTCCTCCACCCCACGCATGCCTGGTTCCAAGCAGATGAGCACCCGGGAGGGACAGCACAGCACACGACCACCTGCCAGCCCAGCCCAGCCCCTCTCCTCTGGGCTGTGGTTCCACCATGGGCTGCTCTGGGACCCTGCCACAGTGCACTTCAAGAGCTACTTCTCCTCAGGCTCTCTGTCCTGTGGCTTTGCAATCCATCAGGGCAGGAAGCTTCACCTCATTCCCTACTTGAATCCAGCAGTACCTTTTCTTAAGGAGAGCATCTGAGATGGAGCAGGTTTGTTTTGTGTCACCCAGAACAGTGGCGGGCTGAGCTCTGCTGAACTCCTCTGCCTGCCCTGGAGCATCACGTTTGCCACCCACATCCTACTTGGAGCTTCTCCCCGCTGGCAGGATGCAGTGGTACGATGAGCTACGAGCAGAAGCAGCAGATGTTTGTTAAAAAAAAAAAAAAAGAGGCAATAATCCAGAATTTTGCTGATATAAACACAATACCAGCACTGAACACAACTGAAGGAAGACAAAAACATCCCAAAGACATAAAACATCAGGCTACTTGGAGAACCTCCAGGCTACATGCGCTGAACTCTGTCAGCCTCGGAGAAACGAGTGCTTAACCCCTTTTCAATCTCTTTGGCAGTCCAGCCCTTGAAGATTTACAGTGGACTCTGTTTGAATGAGGGATCTTCCCTGACACATCGTGCTCCTTTAATTCTGGGTGAGAAAACAAACAGCCGCCCTGCAGACACCCGTCTGACCGCCCCGTTCCCCTCCCCGGGGGACGCTCAGCCCTTCCTCGCCGTCATTCCCCACCACCTCTGCAGCCCCACCAACGCCTCGGGGCCCCTGTGGCTCTGGGGGTGCCAAACACCCGGTGCTCAGGCACCCACTGCTCCCCGTGGGCCACGGGGATGCTCCTCTGGGAGGTGGGTGCCCTGCTTGCCACACTGCCCTGCCTGCACTGGGATGGGGCAGGCAACAGGACCGGGCGGTGCTGCAAATTCCTCTCTGCTGGTGCTGCTCGTTCCCAAGCCCTAATTACAGCGTTGCTGCAGGGACCAGCCTGGCGCGGCTGGATCCCGGGGTCAGGCCAGGCTCCGAGGGCCAGCCGTGCTCCAGAGACAGCGCTGATGTATTTTGACAGGACTTAAGGACACCTGCTACTTTTGGAGATTTTTCTCTTTTGCGAGCAAGCTTTCGAACGAGTGTGTGTGTGTTGACAGGGGCAGATATCACTGGAGGGTGTTGAGGAGGGAGCAGGAGGGAAATCTCTGGAGAAGGTGTCAGGAGGGATTTTTCTCGGCTGCTCACCCTACAGTGAGTGATGGGCAGTGAGGAACCGGCCTCCTTTGGACACAGATCGTGTGGGCTCGCTTTGGTTTTGGGGCCTGACCACGGTCTTTGTAACGTCCCTTTAAAGCCAATTAGTAGCATTAATTTATGGAGACCACACACATGCCCAATCCTTATATTTATGCTGGATGGCTTCCATCTTGGAAACTTTCTTGGCCTTCTGTCCATCCCCGGGATGTTTCCAGGACTCCACCTTTCCCTTCCCAACCCTGTGGCCACAAGGGAACCAAGAACATTCATGGCCAAAGTGTCAAGAGGGAAGCTGAGCTACCAAACCTCTCCCATGATTTGGAAGTTCTCAGGCTGAGCAAAGCACGTGCTCCAGGCACGGGAGAGGGCTGTGCTAACCCATGAAATAAAGAATGTGTTCTGCTCTGTGAGCAGAGAGGGACAAACTTCCTTCATGCTGGTGCCAGGTCTCAAGGTCTGCACCCCAATAGATCTGGGGGTCTTGAGGGATTTGCTCCAAACAAACATCAGGAAGTAAAACCGGCTCTGTATGTCTGTCTTGTCAGCTCCATTGGAGTCGTGGAATGGCTTGGGTTGGAAGAGACATTTAAAGAGCATCTAGTCCAAGCTCCCTGTTGTGGGCAGGGACATCTTCAACCAGATCAGGTTGCTCAGAACCCCATCCAACCCGATCTTGAGTGTTCCCGGAGATCAGGCATCCACCACCTCTCTGGACAGCCTGTACCGGTGCCTCACCACTCTCACTGGAAAAAATTTCTCCCTTGAAAATCACCCCTTGTTCTCTCCTCACCTTCTGCTCTGGTTTCCCTTGTCTCCCCATCTAAATGAGGAGAGCAGCAGGCAGGGAACGCAGGTCTGCGCTTCACTGCCTGTGCAGGAGCTGGGCATGGCAGATCATCTGCTTGCTTAGGCATGGGTGGTCCTTGAGGGGAGTGACTGGGAGCCTGGTGAGGGCCAAAAAGTGTTTTTCAGCCTGGGAGCCCCCATCCCATCCCATCCCATCCCATCCCATCCCATCCCATCCCATCCCATCCCATCCCACACAGTTTTACAGCGCAGCTCTCTCTGTAAAGTGTCTGGTGGAGTGATGTGGAGCCACGTTGGCCAGATCTCCGTGTGAGTTTCCAGACACATTATAGATGTCCGTACACGTATATTTATATCCGTGGCTGCTGTTTTGCAGCCGGTGGGAAATGAAGGCTGTTCTCAGCCTTGTTCCCTTTCTGCACATTACCCGCACTCCCCCTTGCCGACATCCACTGGACCCAGGCTTCTCCCAGAGGAGAAGCCAGGAATTTATTAGGCAATGAAGGTGCTTGATGTCTTCTCAAACTGCTCCTTCTCCTCTGTAGGAGTTTTTTGCTGGGTTGGAGCGGTGGGATCGTGTGAGGAGGGCTGAAAGGAGCATGGCTGCACATCTCCCCTGGAGCCTCTCCGTCTGGCTGCTTTCATGTGCAAAAGGCAAAACAGAAACACAACCGACCTCTGGACTCTGGATGGGCCCTTTCACCACCTCAAAGCTGTTGTATTATCTCTCTTTTACCTCCTTCCTCTCTTTCCTCCCGAGCCTGGACACTAACGCCAAGTCTGGTTCTCAGCACATCTGCTCTTTCAAAGAGTTGGGAGGTCCCAAGACCACTCAGTCCCAGAGTCAGGATTCTGACATCTGGCTTGGCCTGGCCTATGAGTCACTTGGGGAGCTTGGGAAAGTCACGTAACTCTTCCTTGCTGGTGCAGCGGCTGCTGGGGCGGTGCAAGACCCAGCCCGGTGGGCCCCAGTTGGCTCCTCTTCTCCAAGGCTTCACCTCCAGGCACATGTCAAGCACCTTGAGCTCTTCTGGTGGAAAGAGCCTTGCAAATGCCCCATGGTCTGGTGTCCCATGATGGGAGTACAGGTGTCCTGTGCCAGCGTTTCTCTGCCAGCCCATCTGGAGAAGTGGAAGGTGCAGAGATGCTCCCTGTAGTCTTCCGTCAGCTGTGAAGACTTCAACAGGCACTTCCCACTGTGGGATTTACCTGCTGCTCCCCTCTGCCCTGTGGTCCATTCCAACCCACTATTTAAGAGAGATTTCAATGACTTTATCGCATTTTCTTCTCCAGACCAAAGCCCGCTCGAAGCCTCCCTGGACAAACACTGCCAGTCACAGCTTTACGCTGGGTGAACAGAGCAGAGCCTGGCCCCAAGCGTGTTAATTGTTGGCAGACTCATTATTGCCCTTTCCCGGTCTTTGTTGTTTCCCTGGAGGGGCTGGGAGCCACGGACCTCCGGCGCCGGGTCCCAAGCGGAAGCGTGCTGCAGGAATGGGAGCTGGCAGCTCCCGGCCAGGGGTTGCTGCAGGAGGTTTTGTTCCACCGCCTCTGCTGGGGCTCTGTTTTTCCATCCCCATCCGATGAAATAAACACTTTCACATGTCGCGGAGCCCTGCGGACACAGCTTGGGAGTTTTGCTTTTCCTTGTGGAGCGCCTGCCCCCACTGGTCTCCCCACCAGCCCAGCTTGCTCCATTGCCAGTTCCAGTCCCCTTAGCTGAGAGGATCCTCAGTGCTCCCCTGCCAGGGACCCCCGTGACACGTTTCCCCAAGGACAAGAGCTCCATGGAGGTACAAAACCTGGTGGTTCCGGGACATGGTGCAGGACCGTCCCCACCGGGCGTGGCTGGGAGTGGAGACGAGCTGGATGCTCAGGTGGAGTGTTGGTCAGGGACAAGGACACAAAGTGCAGCAGGAGGGGGGAATATTTGCAGAGACACCCCCAGAACTCCTCACTCCTCTCACTGTGGGATCCCAACTGTCCACCACGGCTCCTTGGCTGAGCTTGATTTGTGCCCCTGAGATTCGTCCAGAACATTCCCCAAGACCCCCTCCTCCTTTTTCCTGTGAGCCCAGGGGCCGTGCAGGGAAGGATGAGGGGGGGCAAGGGGGAGGGAGCATATTTGGGCCCCGTTGTTTCTGCTCACAGACGTGGCAGTCCCCAGCCACTGCAGCTCCAGCCCTGGCAAGCACAGCCCAGCCTGTTTTTATGTTTCCTGCCTCGGCTCCCAGGCAGCCCAGGACAGCCCAGCACCGAGGCACCGTGCCGGCTGTGACCCCGCTGAGCTGGCTGGGATGGGGGATTTGATCCCTGGGGAACTGCAAGCCCCTCTGAGCACCTCTGGATGTGTGGAGTGCAAAGAAAGGGCAAGCCAGCCCCAGGAACACCTGATGTAGTCTCCTGGTGTCCCCTCTCCTGGCTCGGGTCAAGACATGCACCAGGACGATGCCATGTCCTGCATTAACCCCTTCCATGGGGACAGGTCAGGAGGAGGGCTGGGGCTCGCAGAGCCAGTCACCCCTGATCCCATGGGAAAAGGTTTTGGCCCCTCTGCCTTCCCCGTGAGCGCCTGAGGGAGGTGGGGATTCCTGGGGAAGGCTGTAGAGCCCAGCAGGGATGAAAGAGCTGTGAGCAATGAGGAATCCCATCCACGGGAGCATTGCATGGATCCCCAGCGCTGTCCTCTGAGGCAGGCCAAGGGTTTGGCTCTCCTGGGACATCCGAATTAGTGTCACCGTCTGCAGTGGGTCACAAACCAGGTGGCCCTCTCTGCTCTTCATTGCTGTCACCAGAGAGGTCAAGGTCTGATCCACACCACAGAGAGAGGCTCAAATTCTACTCAAAGTTTGGTCTCTTGTGGCCTGGCTCTTTCTGGGTCCTTTGCTACATCCCGAGAAGAACAGCTGCACTTGTGTTTTGGGGAGATTGCTGCAGAATCAGGAGCTCCCAAGAAATGAGACCCGGGTGGCACCTGGAGCAGGGAGAAGGCAGCACTCCAGCAAGGAAAATTCAGGTCTGGGAAACTTTAGAGCTGCTGGCAAAGGGAGTAAGCAGCCTAATGTCCCCAGTCAGAGGCAGACTGGTCCTTTTTTTGAGCGCTCAGCCTTGAGCCCAGTTTCTTGGAAAGCCGCAGCTTCCCCTCATCCCCACCAGGCAGCCTGGAACCAGGCTGTGGCCCAGGTGGAAACCTGCTGGCTGCTCTCCTTCCCTCTGCATCCCTGGGTCTGGCAAGTGCCACTGGCGGGATACAAAGAACAGACATTTCATGGCGGGGACACTCACGTCCCCACCGTGTTTGCAGCCCGGCTGCTTTTGCTCCCCCGAACAGGCGAGTCCAAAGCTCCCCCTCTGCTTCCGCTGCGTTTCAGTTCTGCTGCTTTGATGCCATGAATAAAAGGCAGGACATAATAAACAATAACAACAATAAAAAACCCCACGCACAAACACGTAACAAATCAAAATGACCCCGTCTGTGAATGAAGAGGAAAAAAAAGGTGGTTCCGTCCCTGGAAGTCTCAAGAGCTTCCAAAAATAGGCTGCGGCCCCGGCCAAGGCGAGCACAGCCAGGGTTTGCTCGGTCAGCGCCAGCACTGGGAGGGAGCTGCGGTTTCCCAGTCGCTCCTGCCCTGCTCCAGTGTCCGTGGGGCAGCTGCACCACATCCCCCTGGCAGGGCCAGAGCAGCCCTGTGGGGCAGGGAAGGAAAGCATGGCTCAGGTGGTGTGAAATGCCTCTAAAACTTGGGGTAACCATTTATTTTGCTGTTTACAGCCGAGCAAGCCATGGGCCACGAAACACCTCCCCCCCTACACACGCACCGAAGGTGGGCATGGCTGGTGGTGCAACTGGAAGGGTAGAAGGGTCCCAGACTTCAGCACCCCGCTGTCTTCCAGCTCTCACGATGGCTGTCACACGAGCCTAGAGGATTTTCCCCATTTTCCCAGGTGCTCGGTACATGCAATCGGAAATTTTCCACCTCCGAACACTCTGCCAGCAGCAGCCACTCTCCCCACTGTGCTTTTCCCCGGGATTTGGGCTTCTCCCAAACCTTACTGCAGGAACACTCCTCGTGCTGGCCACTGCCTCCCACATCTGGGAACCATGAGTGGAGCCATGGGGCCGGAGATGGAAATTTGGGCTTGGCCCCATTGGCTCACCTGCCTCAGCCCCGCACTCGGCCCGGGGACTGCAGCAAACCCCCAGCAGACCTTGGCACCCTTCCCCTTGTGGAAGGCAACTCCGGGCAGCATCTGCCAGGCAGGAGAAGGAGAGATGGAGCTGGAGCCGCTGCTCAGCCGGCGCTGTCTGCGCACGGGCGGCACAGCCTCCGCTCGGCTCTGGCCAGAGCCGCATTCCTCCCTTCACCCGGCGTGCCGCAGTTCAGCGTGTGCACGAGCGCACACGTCCTCCAAGAGCCCCAGCCGGTGGCCAAGAGGCTCCAGATGCTGGAGGAGCTGTGCACAGCTGCTGGCCAGCAGCAGCAGCAGAGGGGAAAATATAAATAAAGACTTGAAGTCCTCTCCTCTCCTCTCCTCTCCTCTCCTCTCCTCTCCTCCCTTGCCAGCACTGTCCCTCTCTCCCAGCTCTCCCTCCAGCAGTGCTGCTGCCTGACCCCAGCACAGCAGCAGGACATTCCCGTGTCCCCTGCATCCCCCTCGGTCCATCCTGCCCGCTCCCAAAGCCGGGCGGTGCCTGCGGGGTCACCCCGGGCAGAGCCGCCCGCCTGTCCCGGCGGGGGGAACAGGCAGAGCCCGTGGCGTGTCTGGAAAGAGAAAATCTCCCTGCAGAATCTAACGGGAGCACAGCGAGCTGGCCTGTGCGGGGTCTGCCTGAGAAATGACAGCATGGAGAAGGAATGTCAGGTATTTCCTTCTGCTCCCCAGTGCTAGAGCAGCCCCAGGTAACTGACAAGGGCAAAGGAAGGGACCAGTGCTGTTTCCCTGCATCCCTTTCCTGCTGGTAACCTCCAGATCACAAGCAAAACTACGGGGGTGGAAGGGAGACCGTGTCTTGCTGGCGAGATACGGATCTGATTCTGTTTGCTCAAACGGGAAAGGAAACGGAGAAAAACCCTAAAAGAATTGCAGGAGGTTTTATTGGAAGATGAAATCGATCGGAGCCTTTCTGCAGTGTGGGAGCTGGGGAAGAACTGCCTCAGAGAGGGTCTCGCTCTGTTTAAAATGAAAGCATTTCCTGGGCCAGCAGCCCAGCGCGCCTGTGGGAGCGGCACGGGGAGGGTTCTGCACCGGCACCGCCACCACGGAGTCCCACAGACCCTCCCGCACCGCCGCCTCCTCGCGGGGCCGAGCGCCCGCCGTGGGATGGGGACGGTCCAAGGGGGGGATGCAGCACTGGAGAAACACCAGCCCCCAAAGTTGAACTCAGGTCATGGTCTCACTGCCCCTTGGTTTTGTTCCTTCCTTCGCGTGGCTTGCGGTTGAAACTCGAAACCGGCTCATCTGGCCGGCCGGCGGGCTGGGAGCGCTGCATCTTGGCACCGGCTCCGCACGGCCCCGGCCGTTCCGCGCGGGGTGGAAAAGCACAGTAAAGCTTTCGCTTCCTCGTTTGCATAAGCACCGCTGTCATTCCCAGGGAGGATGGGCAGCGTGACAGGGCCCTTCCGAGGCGTGGGCAGGGTGGAGAGGGGCTGGCACGGCGTGGGCAGTGGGGCTCACCCCGGGAGCGGGCACTGCCAGCGTGGGGCTCGGCTGAGCAGCCCGAGCAGCAGCGCCAGCCCCGTGCCTGTGCAGGGTTCCCTGCTGTGGGACATGGGCAGGGTGCAAACGGCCCCAGCCCCCCCCAGCTTTCCTGGCCGGTGTTCCCAAGCATGAGGTGTGCGGACACGGCGCTTCCCCGCAGCTGCACGGCAGATGAGCCCTTCTCCCTGCTCTGGCAGCGCTCCGCTCTGCCTGCGGGCTCTGCCCCGTTACACGTGGTCTTCCCGAACGCAATCACCAGCCAGAAAACTGGGCAGCCCTGTACTTCCCTTTACTCAACTCAGAGGCTGAAACATCGTCACCTCCATGCTTATATCCCAGGATGGGAGCAGGTCCCAGCTTCACCAGCTCCCAGGAGATTGGGAAATGGAAAGCAAAGGGAATAGAGCAAAACAAGGTGACCCCACACTTAAAATCTGTTCTTTTGCTTTTACCTTGTTCTTCTTCCTTGTGCTTGTTTCTGAGCATCAGTAGGGAGACCGGTCGTGCCAGCTATCCCACATGTGAGGTTTGGCTTAAATCAATAGAAATCCAGCTGCTTTCCATGAAGAATATTAAGTTTTTCTTAAAAAATAGCAGCTGAAATTTTTGAGTTTGGAACAATCTCCAAATCCATCCTGGTGGCCCTCCAGGCCAGGGCACCCTCACCTCTTCCTAGTGAGGTCTCACTGGATGGGTTCTGCTCTGCCACCTCTTCCTGGGTCACTTGGAAAGGGGGACTCTGGAGAAGTGGCCTTGTCGGGGTCATCAGGGGCTGTGACACTGCAGGTGCTCTGTGGTGCAAAGCCCCACGGGGACAGTGACAGAGTTCTTTGCCTTTACTGCTGTGCCCAGGACACCTTCAGCCCTCTCCAACCCTGTGCCTTACATCTCAACAATTCCCATATTTCACCCTTTTCCAGACTTACTCTTTCCTGGGTGTTGATCCTGCCCATTGCTGGGTGTGCCCATGCCCTCTGTGCTTTCATCAGGCTCCTCACCACAGGCAGATGCCGGTGGGGCTGGTCCAGCCTCGAACCTGGGGTCCTGCTGCCTCCCCCTTCCCGGCCCCTCCTGCTTGGCTGATATCCAGCATTGCTGTCTCCACCCTGGCTCCTCAAAGGCCATTTTCCGATGCTTGTCTGTTCTAATTTGGGTCTTTGGCAGGACAAGTCTGTCTCCTCTCTGGGTGCGGGTCCAGTCTGTGCTCGTGGCCATGGCTTGGACCCGTCCGTGTGTGGCCAGGCAGCCTGGCAGTGGCCCTGGCTGGGGATGCTCTTGGTCCTTTCCAGGGAGAGCACCAAACCCTGTGGCAAGCACACCTTTTGCTCTCTCTTTTTTTAACGTGGCTGAAGATCTGCAGGAGTTCCAACGTCCTGAGAGCTCTGCCCCGCTCCTGAGCCGTGCTGGGACTGGGTGTCATAATGCTGACACCTTGGCTGCTCCCACTGGATAGAGAGAATGAGATAAAATTAACTATTATTTTTTAAAATTAATTAGGCAACATAATTAATTCAATAATAATCATTAATTTTCAATTAATTGATCTCTTTAAAGAGGGGGTGGGAGAAGAAAACAAGGCAGAACCAATGATTCTGGCTGGGAGCCCCCTCTCTACCCACCGGGTCCTGCCATCTCCCTCAAGAAACGAGCAGCTCACCTTCCCTTCTACAGACCCCAGCTCCCACCCAGCCTTGGGCTCTTGGAGGAGTTGTGTGGTGCTGGGGAGAAGAGATGGTGCCTTTTTCAAAAAAAAAAAACCAACAGAAATCAGGTACCTGCCAGGGAAAAAAAAAAAATCAAACATATTTTCCATTGTGTCTTGGCTGTGGAAGGGGGATGTGACAGCCATGGAAAATGGACAGATTCTGCGAGCAATAAAAAATGGCTTTGCTTTTCCCCCCTCCTCTCCCCCTGTCTCTTTTCATGTGCTGCATTTCCTACAATCTGATTTTCTTCTCTCCAGCAAATACAGGTTTCAGGTTCCCGAGCATGGGGCTGTGGTTTGAGAGGAGCAATGGAAACTCCCTGCGGTGGGAAGGGGCCAAAGGCACAGGGGGTGCAGGAGGGGAAGGAAAACGGGGCTGTTCTCACTGGGGTGTGCAGGCTCACAGGGGCTTGGAGCTGAAACCCCGCGCTCTGCTCCACGCTGGGCACGTTTTTCATCCAGTGCCTCCTGCCTGAGGCTGAAGGTGACGATGCACCGGGAGCTGGCCTGTGCTCCCGTGCTGGAAGAGGAGACCCTGGAGGGTCCCATCACCCCGAGGCCACCCCGGACCCACGGGTGACCCACAGGAGGGTCAGAGCTGGGTTTGCCGGTGAGCCCTGCCCGCTGTCACCTCCATCCCTCGCCTGTGCACGTCCCCTGGGGCACTCCCCTGCCTGGCTGCTGGCCAGCGTGCTCGCCTTTCCCAGGCCGCTGGGGGAGAAGCGAAAGTGCTTCTCCTCATTCCCGAGTGAGATCTTTGTTTACAGGGACTTCAAATATTTATCCAAAGTGCAGGGCTCTGGCAGGGACGTCGGGTCCCCCTGCGCTGGGCTCTGCAGCTCATCCTTCCTCACCTTTGGGCCATCTCCTTCTCTTTATTTATTGCCCTGAGGATCTTCCCTGCAGTAAATCACTGCTGGCAACATCGGGCTGGGGGTGATGGGATTCAGCTGCCCACCGGGATTTTGGCTGTGACCTTCAGGAGCACCTCTCCTTCTCCTTACAGGGAATGGATTCATCCTACAAACAGGGAAAATAACGGGGCTCTCTGGAGGCTGTTTCCCTGGATCAGGGAGCTTTGAGGCCATTGGGACAATTGAGAGGCATCCTCTTCCTTCCCCCTCACCCATGCAGGCACCTCCAGCGGGCAGGCACTCCCAGTGTGGCTCAGCTGGGTGAAGCCTGAGCTCTGCTTGCTCATCACTGTCTGTGCTCTCACCAGATAAAACATCCTCTGAGAAAGAAAAGTGAGTTTCTGGATTCGATTCTGGCGTGAATAAACACTCGTGCTAGAATTTGCCAGTCTTTCAGGAACTGCAAGTATTTTCCCAGTGTCAAATGTTCATGCAGATACTGTATAAATAATGACCTCGATTATGTCAGTTATTACAATGAGCAGAGCTCTGGGCTTTGGTTCACAACAGTATCTGCAAATCAGTGTCTTGACTTTTTGCTCTTCTTGGGAGATTGCTCATGCTGCTCCAGCACTCTGAGGCCAAACGTCTGTGGTTTTGGACAGGGCTGTGGCAGCCCGCCAGCACCTTCCCTGCACCGGGGCCAAGCGCTGCGTCCCCACGACATGGCAGAGCTGTTCTGGGAGAGATGTGGGGTGTGGGACTTCCTGGGGAGCCTGGCCACACACCATGGATCAGGGACCTCTGTCCACGGCACCTCCTGCAGCAATCCCAGATGGAAAGCCCCGGTTGATCTTTAGAGGATGTGGGAACATCCCAGAGGGAGCTGGGTGTGGGAGGGTCCCACTGCAGCAGGTCCAGGAGTGTTTCCCTGAGGGGGTGCCAAGCGGAGCGGGGGAAATGTGGCAGTGGTTGCACCTTTGAGAACACAACGCTGTCCCTGGGCCTGGGGGTCACGGGGGCTCCTCCTGCCCCTCCCATGCCTTGGTGCCTCTCGGGGGATGGATCCGAGATGGGAGGGTGGAGGTACCTGGGGAAGTTGGAGACACTCCTGAGTGGGATGAGCAATTAATGATCCCTGATTATCCTTGGAGCACATCTGGGATCAGCCTCTGCTCCTTACCCCAAGCCTGCAGAAATCTCCCTTCTTCTCTCACCCTGTCCCAGGACCTGCTCCCAGAAACACGAGTGAACCATGTGCCAGAAGCACAGAAAAGCACCAGACCATCAACTTTGCTGCTTCTCCGGTGGGAGAAATGACATCCACAGGCTGTGGGTGAGGAGAGCACCGGTGGGAAATGGCCAGGCAAAAGCAAACTGAAGCTAATCTGAGCCTGTTTTTCCTCCAGATTGCTCTGTTTATTCACAATCTTTCTTTGATAAAATTGTAGAAAATCTGAGGCAACACACACACACTGCCTTCCAAATGTAAAGGGAGGGATGGAAAAAGAGCCAGGGAGAGAAGGCAGCTCCAGCACAGAGAGCGATGCAGAGGGGCCATCTGAGAGGCACGAACAGAGTAACTGCACTCAGTCTTTCAGCAGCCTTCATTTGCTGCTCCTTCCATGCAGGAATTTCCCGTTAATAGCCAGTGTCTGAATCTGCAAATTAAATAAAAATAAAAATAATAATAAAAAGATGGAAAAGAAAGACCTTTTGTTTTCCAGGCTCGAAGCAGCTGCACAGCATCTCCCAAGACGATGGCTGCAAAGATGAAACCAAAATCAGGCACCAGTTTCCCGTCAGCCTGGAGCAGTGTTGTGGAGCCATGTCCTCGCCTCGTCTCCCACTCCCTGCTTCCTCCTGCCCTCAGCTTGTCAGAATCTGGCTGTGCATTGCCCGTTTGGGATGCTTACAGGGTACACGTGGGAAATGAGCTTGAGAGCAGGATTGCTTTGATTTTAGCCACAGACTGCAGAGGAGGTGAGAGTCTCCAAAAGAAAAGGGAAAAAAACCCAAAGCAAAAAAAAAAAAAAGGAAAGAAAAAAACATTCTTACAAATTTCCAGCAGCTTTTATTGTCGGTGGAACTGGTAATGGATGTAGCCTGACACTTCGAGCTACAAGGCTCTGATTTCATTTGCCTTTAACTTTGTCAGACTCAAAACACTTGGCCTGAACTTCTCCAGGCTGGCTGCACATCGGCCAAAATAGCACCTCCATTTGCAAGGACAGGGTTCAGGAGAAAGAAAAGCGTTTTCTGCACGAGAGCTCCAGCAACCCTCTGCTCTGGCAGGGAGGTGCACTTCACCCAAAGGGGCATTAGCTGGAGGTGAGATGAAAAGCTACCCAGGTTATAACCTCTGGAAAACTGAGGTCTGCCTGGTAAAAAGGGCAAAAACAAAAGAGAGTTTGAGTTTGAACTTGTGTCTTTTATAGCCCGATGTGGAAGGAAATGGTGCAGCCTTGCTCTGAGGCACGAAAGGTGTTAATGTTGAGCTCCAGCCCTGTACAGAAAGCAGAGCTTCCACTGCACTGTGCCAACACAATTCCTAAAATCCAGACTGAAATTTACCCTTCCAGTCCAATGAGGAGATCCACTTTCTCTCTCCTTGCCCTTCTGCTTTGGGAAACGACCCAGGGAGGAGTTCAGGAAGGTGGGGACCACTCTGTTGGTGGGTCAGAGGTCTCATTTCTCCTTGTGCCAGGACTTTCCCAGCCATGCTCTGGAGAGAGGAGCACACAACACCCTCTGCACGTTCACTGGGGGTCCTCAGGACTGGCATATCAGTGCAGGAACAAAATACCCTGTCTTATGTGTGTGTCCTGACTCCAGCAAGCAGGATCCATCCCGAGCCAGCTCCACCCTTCCCTTAAAAATCTCACTTTTTGCAGATAGATCAACAGCAAGGAAGGGAGTTTCCATTCCCTGTGTGCTGGTCCAACTCCACACTGCAAAGCTGCCTGATGGTGTCTAGGCAGCCAAACCCCTCCTTGCTGCTGCCTGGGATCTGACAGCACCAGGCAAAACCTTCCTGGCTGCAGGGCCGGCTCCGGGCAGTTGGCATGGCCTGGACCAGCTGAGGAGCTTCAGGAAAGGCAGGAATGGCACCATTAAAAACCTATGGAAGGAACAACTGGTGAATGCTCAGGCTGGATCTTGGCTGTGGCATCTGAATTACCCTCGCCCTGGCTGGTAGCACTGAGGTCTCCTTAGCAACAGCACTTCAATATTTAACACCAAATGCATGTGCCCAAATGACCTTCCAGGTCCTTTCCACAGTGTTGCTGCTGAGCTGGCTCCAGGAGCACGGCAGCTGCCAAAGGAGCCACCGCCAGCTCAAGATTTCCTCTGCTTCTCCCAGATGAGCACTCGCTGGGTTTGCCATGATCTGGTGCTCGGCACTGATGAGCTCATGGGCAGTGTGGAGCCTTCAGGAGAAACAACGTCTGACCAGGGGAATTAAAGAAAGCCAGAGTCCAGAGGGTCCATGGATAGAGACTGTCCTGTTGCAGCCACCAGATGAAGGAGATGTGCTTGGAGATGCAATCTGCAAAGAGGTGGAAAATAACAGCTGGCAGGAAAGCCCTGATCCCATCATTGTCCTGACTTTGGGGAAGGACAGGGGAGATGGTCCTAAACTGACCAACTGAGCTGATGGGCACCAGGAGCAGAGAGGAGGCCTGGGGGAGGTCCGTGGACAGAGGAGGGCAGTGAGTCTGACTGGCAGTGAGGAGCTAATGCAGCTGAGGGAGACAAAGACATGGCCTGGAGACTGACTGCCCAGCCAGGATAATGGGCAGTGTCGGTGCTTGCAAGGGCAGGGACTCAAGAGAAAGTCAGCAAAACAGAGACGTGGAGGCTGCAGGAGCTCAGCCCTTCTCGCTCCTGTAAGTGGCTGTTTATTCTGGTTGTTATGAAAAGCAGGTCTGACACCGCTGTCTGCAAACCCCGGCTCTCCTTCCTCCCCTCCATCCATCCACTCACCCACCCCTGGAGTATCTGAGCACCTCCAAAGCAAATTGTGTTTATTTTCTGTAGATTCATCCAGGAAACTCTCTCCTCTAGCACTGCACCTGCCTTCACCCTGAGACCTTCCCCTGTGCCTCCAAGCATCGGTGTGGAGTCACGGCGTGTGCACAGAGAGGGAACAACCCTGCCCCAAACGGGAGGTGGGGGATGTGTTATGAAAAGCAGTTACAGCCATTCTTGGAAGACTTTGGCTCTGAGCCCCTCTGCCACATTCTTAGGAGAGATCATATCAAAAAAACTATTTTTACTAAAATTGTAGTGGTAACAGGCTCCAGATGTCTGTTGTTATGTAATAGGGTTTGTTTTAATGGATCCGACTTCCAGATGTGCAGCGTGGGCTCGGGGCGTCTGCTTGGCCCTCTGTGGGCCAGGGGGAGCAGGCAGCTCTCCGTGCTGTGCCAGAGGGGGCAGCTGCCTCCATGGCAGATGGGATTGCTCCTGGTTTGTGACCACTGCTCCTCCTTGTTCTTTCTGGTACAGCTTCGGTCATCCTGGGCACTCATCTCAGGTTCTGCATCTCATTCTGGGACAAAAGCAAGAAGGGTCACTGAGCACTGGTTTGCTCAGCTCTGTGTGAGAAAGGAAGGAGCTCAGTGGCAAGGCTGGGGTGAGGGATAGTGCCTGGCAGCACTGTGGTCCTCCCGTGGGACTCATCGGGACTGTCTGTAGGCATCTCCATCACACACATGAAATGTATAGTTTGGGGATTCTGATTAACCACTGACCGAAGATTGGAGGCTAAAGGGAATTCAGGGACTGATCATGTCTTGATTTCCCAGGGCCCACTTTGTGCTCCCTGCTGTGAGAAAAACTTGGGCAGGATGACTGCTAGGAGGAATGAACCAGACAAAGGTTTCCTCAGGCAGACACATTTTGGACTTGGAAGCGAAGAGGAAAATCATCTGAGGAAAGAGACTGTCACCTTCCCCTTGAGCCTGTGGGAACAGCTCAGTAAACGCCAATGGGACCAGCCCACACATCCTTCTGGACCAGTTTCTGTGCTGTCATTGATATTTTCCAGCTGAGTTCTTGCCTTGCTTGCTGAGGTTCACGTCCCTGCTGGAAGCTGAAGGGAAGGTTTTTGCAGGCATTTTGAGGCCTGGTGGTTTCCCCTTCCTTCAGTGCAGATCTTGGTGCCACAGGATGAGTGTCCCCTCTCTCCAGCACTGCAATTCGCTGGAAACACTGGCTGCTCACCCATTTGATAGGAAAAGCTCCAGGCAGGGATGCAGCAGATGTCTGGATCCTAGCTGCTAGGAGGACAGGGGGATGAGTGGTGCATGCTAAGCCAAGGAGGATTTGAATTCAAAGTATGTGGCTCTGTGCCATTGCTATTAGCATCTGCTAATGAAATGCTAAGACTTATTAAGTGCCCAGGTCCAGGAGGGAGATTTAAAGGGATGTACTTGGACTGAAAGCAAGAGGCTTAGGTGCTTTCTGGAGAGCAGAGGGAAGGGAACGCCCGGGGCTGGCTCCCCTGAGGAGAAAATTGAACTGCTACCTGATGACAGAAGGAAAGAGCTGGAGAGTCAATACCGACCTTCTAACACCCCACGGGACATGAGCTGAGCCACAGCTCCAAGGAGAAGGGAAGGTCAGGGGGGCAGTGACAGATCCGCACCTGTGGAGGGGCACGGACCCTGCCCCGACATCACTGAGCAGCCAGGCTGGGATCTCTGAGGCAGCTCAGGAAAAAGTGTGGTGAGAGAAGCTTCCTTTGGGTTTGCCGTGTCTCAGTTTGAACCTCCCGAGTACCAAAAAAATAAACAAAGACCAGTAGGACACCATCAGTGCTCAGCTGGAGCCTGGGAAGTCTGAGGGGGGAAAGAGCTGGTCTGGGTTCTCGAGTTCACATCCACTCTTGTGCTCGATTTTCTCTGCAGCGAGGCTTTTGCAGAGCTGGTTCTGCTTTGCATTGCAGTCACGTGCTCGTCTCAGCGATTTGGTTTTCTCTCTCCTCTTTGCAAAGCAACACGAGGCGGGCTCCGGGGCTCTGCTGTGCACATGAAGGAGGCCTCGGCCACGGAGTCAATTGGAAAGCCATCTGCTCCCACGAATGAGGACGTTTCCATGGTTTTATGAAAGAAAGGGACTCTTCTTCTCTCTTTTCCTTTTTCTTTTCCTTTTCTTCCTATGAGGAAGCCATAGGTGTGCACAGACAGCCTTGCCAGAAATGTGGTGTTTGTCAGAGGTGTATTCCCCCCACTGCCATGGGACAGAGCCTGGTGGAGGGGTGAGAGGGGAGGGGAGAGTGGATACAAAGGCATCCCCAGCCCAGGAGACAGCCTGTGGAAGGTGTGGAAACAAAGCTGGGCAGGGGAAATGAATGAACACTTCATCCCAGGCCCTTCCCCCCCAGCACGTCCATGTAAAATGTGGAGATTAGGTGGAAAATCCATATAGAAGGGAAATGTATGCCTTTAGCAGAGCAGGGCTCCCCACAGGCCAGCTAATTGTTCTGAATGGATGTCCTGGCACACAGACAGTCTTCTCTCAGTTTGTTTTCCTGCTTTGGCCAGTCTTTCTGCTGTTAACCCTTCTTCTGTGGGAGGACAGTGGGTGGGAAAGAGGGAACTGTCCCTACCCTGTTTAACAAGGGCAGCAACACCTGAGCCCTCCAAGAGCTTCCAAAAGTCACAAGGGGGGAAAACATTTCGAGATGAGGCGTGAGAGGTGAACACACGGGTCTGACAACAAACAGCCAAGGGAGGAGGGAAGCACTCTTGCTTGTTTTCTGGCCAGCTCCTTGACTGGCAAGGATGGGACACGGAGGAGACTGAATTAACCTCCAGGTTTAACCATCAGTTATTTTTACAGTGCAAAAGGATTTCTCCAACACCTTCAAACGTCAACACCCTTGGGGGAATGAAGCCTCAGGTGGCATTCAGAGCGGGTGAGTAAATGTGGAAAGACGAGCATGGAAGGGGTATCTGGGCACTCTGCAAACGGGAGATCACACCCGCAAGCCGGCTGTGCTGGGCACACTGGTGTGTGGCAGAGAGAGGGTACTGCCCTCCCAGGCCCTGCCCTGAGCCACTCCAGCCCCAGGTGTGGCCATCACACGTGGTCCCTTGCACGGTGAGGAGGAGATTCACAAGGAAAAGAGAAGGGAGGGTTGTCAGACATGGGCTTAAACCAAGATGGGGAAAGCTGATGTCCTGGAGGATGTTCTTCTTGGTCACACCGGGCACCCAGCTCATCCAGTGCCACCTCCTCTGGGGTCACTGCTACTTGGGGCCTGGGCTGCTCAAAGCAACTTGGGAAGGGAGAAGGAAACATCCATATGATGGGAGAGTGGAGGAAGCAAGGGGCACTTGGTGCCCTGCTGAGGCAGGCAGGATGCACAGCAAGGCTCAGCGTTGCATCTTGCAGGCAAAGTGGGGAGGGTGGGACAGCCAGACCCCGTCCAAGTCTAAATGGATCCGTGAGATCTCCCATGAAGGACCATGGGGAGTCCTTCCAGCCAGCCCTGATGAGGGTTGGAGATCAGGGTAGGCCAGGCAGGAGGGCACAGGGTAGGACTTGCAGCCCAGCTCTGGCTCAGCTTCACTCCCTCCCTGTAGCCTTTGGGGCAGGATTTCTGCTGCTGTGCCAAGCTCCCATGGCCAGGGATGGGATGAGATGAGATCCTGATGATGGCTGACAACTCCAGGCAGGCAGCAACAGCTCTGAGCTGGATCCTCCAACTCAGAACCTCACCCTGTCCCCAGGTCTTCTCCTGGTCATCAGACAGGTTGTGGCCAGCCACATCCCCACTCTGGCCAGCTCCAAACTGGAGGCTAGAGGGATGAAGGAGCAGGCAAGCCCTTCTCTCCTGCTTTGCCATAACCATCCTCAACACTTCTGTGGCAGACACATCCTACACCCCCAGCTACCCACTCCCATCCACAGCCCGGGGGTCCCAAGAGGTGCAAGTAGCTCAGGAGAGGAGGGCAGAGCATGGCCAAGGCAGCGTGTTGAAAATACTACCACTAATTACACAATGGGTTCCTTATGTTCCCTGGAAATGCAATATGCGGGAGGACTCCCAGCCAATTCATGTTTTAGGGCAAATCGAGGCGATATATTACTCGACTCAGCTCCTAAATTTGGTCATACTTTAGCTGGTGTTTTCAGACGTTTGTGAGTTAGGTTGGCCAATGCCACAGAGAAAAGCGATGGGGCAATTACCCTAATGAGGAACAAATGCATTACTTCTGCAAGTTATTTGGTGCTTGGAACGAGCCCTCCCCATTGCGTGACTACTTTGTACAGAGTTAACCCCTGCCGAGACCTCGGGGAGGTCATTTTTCTGGAAGATGAGAAGGAAATTCAGTGCCCATCAGATTGCTGGGGTTAAAAACTGTGCGACGCACGAGGCTTTCACAGCATCTGGCAGCAGCCTCAGTGGCTCCACTGGCACTAAGCAGCTTTTGTCCCTCACAGGGGTTGTGGACAGGCTGTGTGTCCTGCAGAGGTGCAAAGGCCCGGCCTAGGAAAGCCCAGCTGCCTTTGAGCCCAGAGCAGCACAGCAGAGGTCAGCCTGGGCAGTGTGCCTTGGACAAGGCAGCATCTTCACCATGTGGATGAGCAAGGCTTCTCTTGCCCCATCCCTAGATCGCAGCCTGCAGGTGCTGGTGATGCCATGTGTGTGTCTCCTCGCTTTTAGGGCCCTGGAGAGGAGCGGGATGAGCTCAGCCAAAGACCTGGCCCTTCCCAGCACTGGTCCTTCCCAGCTGGCCACTGGCTCTGTAGACTTGTCCCAGCATCGCACCCCCAGCACCCAGGGGGCTTCTGCAAGAGCCAGCAGAAACTCCTGGCCCTCTTGGCCCACCCACTATGCCTCATTTTGCCCATTTTTAGCAACATCCCCAGGTGATTTACAGGCTGTAAGGACCATCCTGCCTCTGACCACAGGCAGCCATCTCTGCATGCACGGACCATCCAGTATTCACAGCCCCTCAGAGCAGCTCTTCCCTCAGCCCTGTTGGAGAGCCCCTAGGCCAGTGGTGTTCAGGCTCTTGTGTGGCCTCAGTCATTGAGGGGACAGAACCTCATCCATTCCCCAGACCCAATGTCAGAGCTCTTAAATGGGCTGCCAGCCCTGACATCCCAGCATGGTTTTGGGGGTTTGGCATCTCAGTGGTGACTGACTGCTGGCTGTGGTGTGGCGAGGGGGGCTCCAGCAGCTTGCTGCACCTTTCTGGCGAGTAGCCCCGTCCAAAGCCAGACCCCCAATTTCTGCATAACCACCCCCTCTCTGTATGAGCCTGTGGCTCACACCAAGCTTCCATCACCTGCCCCAGTCCCACAGGGAGTGCTGGGTGGGTGACAAGGGACATGGGGGGATTGCTGGGACGGGCACAGCCTGGCAAACCCCCGTCTGCGCAGGACTCCCTGGTCCCATCCACAGCGGCTGCAGGGGCACAGGCTGGAGGAGCTGCTCGTCTCCAAAATCCTTTTTGCTTTTGTATTTTTCTTTCTTCTTTTCCTGCCTTCTCCAGAAGGGCTCAGATGCCTTTACTTTGGCGGGGCTCCCTTGGCCGGCAGCCCGCGGAGGCACCAGGAACACCGTGTGTGAGTGCGTGAGCCTGTGTGTGCAATATTAATACACAGAAATGGAAGACGACCAGCACACAAACATTCTTTACTGTTTGGGTCACAGCCCGGGGAGCTGTAAGAGCTTTTGTGCTGTTTTGAACACACAGACTAAATAGAGAGGGAGCAAGTAGAGCAGAGAGGATGAGAAGCTGGGAGAGACAGGGTGGGAGGATGAGCAGGAGGGAGAAGCGAGGAGGACCCCCCTGAACACCATGGAGTCTGACAGGAGTGGGCAGGGAGGTGGTGGTGTGAGGCTGGGAGCTCCCAAGGACACCCACATCTGCTCCACACAGAGGGCTGGGCTGGAGGTGAGGGAGACACCAGCTTGGGGCTGCTCATCACACGTATTTTCCTGTATTAAAGCAAAAGGTAAAATAATAATAATAGCGATAGGAGTTGGCTGAAGGCTGAAATAACCAGGATTCCTGTGCAGATCTCGTTAGAGTGGCTTAAGTGTCAGTTTGGGAATAAGGAGGAGGGGGCTATGCTGGAAGTATTTCTGCAGCAGGCGAGGGGAAGGACGGTCTCTCCGGAGCTAACAAGACCCAGCTGGCTCCCAACTGCAGCCGAGAGTGTTAAATCAGAAACTATTCCGTCAACAGCCAGTTTGGCCAAATATGAAACATTTCCAGGGAATCAATGGCCGGTGCTGGTGACGCAGAAGCCAATAGTCTTGACTTCTTTTCCAGAGCCTCCAGAAATACACTCATCATTTTGGACTTAAAGGGACAGGCCACGCTTTTTCCGCTCCTCTCGGTGGCGTTCGGCTGAGAAATCCACATCCCAGCAGCGAGAACGGAGGCTGGGCTGGTTTAATCCACTGGTTAATGCTTGCAAAGGGCCCCAGGGGGGTTGGACCTGCCAAGCTGCTCCGCATGACAAATCTGAACTGGACGTGTCCTCCCCAAATGTTTTCCGTGGAGATGAGCTCAGACGGAGGCCTCGAGCTCCGCGCAGCTGAGCTCCGGCCGCTGCTGCCCTCGTCCTCCGCCGGTGTCTGAGCCTTTGACCCTCACCTGTGCAGAGCACGATGGAAACCAAACGTCCAGGTTTGGCCCATGGGGGTCCAGGAGAGCGGGGAGTCACCCAAACCCTCTGGCACAGGCAGGGCTGACCGACGTCCACCTTTGCCCTTGGTGACACATTTAATGAATGGCACTGCACGAGGGCAGGGCCGGCAGCAGGGCTGCAGCCAGCACGTCTCCAGCACATCAAGATCTTGCAGGAATAAAACAGGGCAAATGGTGTAACTTTTTCTCTAGGTCCTCAGTCCCTCAGGTCTTCTCTCACTTTCCGAGGCACTGGGGTATCCCAGTGGCTTGTCTCAGCCTTCCTTCCAGCCTGGGTCACACTCATCTCATCCCAGCAGAGAAACAGCGCCCATGGCATCTGGCAAGGCACAGCTAAGCAAGACAGATAAATCATTACAGTATAAAATAATGATCCCTGGGGATAACATGTTGGGGAATACCTTGAGTGCAGGTAGCCTGGTGTGTGAGCTGCAGGAAAGTTTCCTTAACAGACAGAAGGGGGAAAAATGGGGAAAGAGAGTATCAGATAATAGTGAACTGCTTGACAATGCAGCAGTAAGGTCTGTGGAGCTGTATTTGCTGCTACTTGGCCCGTACTGCTGTTTGGAATGTGGCAAAACCTGCCCAGCTCTGGGCTTTGCAGTGCACGATGCATCCGTGCCCTTAGGCATTCTCCCTGTCTCGGAGAGATCCTTCCCCGTTCCTGTCCCCGATGGGTCACCAGAGATCTTGTCCCCCAGTGGCTGCATTCAGTTGAGGACGTGCTCACACCTGCAGCTTGGCTCTGTAACGAAGCTCTGAACGCCAATCTCCCACCATGGCTAGCCAGGATTTTCTTCCCATAGCCAAGAGCTGCTGATCAGGGCTCCCGGGAGCGGAGGTGTCCGGCTGCTGGGACACTGGTGATGTGGTCTGGCTTTGCCCAGGCTGTGCTCAAGCACACGTGGCTCTTTCTGCTCTGCACAGCTCCCAGCTCCAGCAGGTGAAGGACGCTCTGCATCCACAGCACTGTCAGCTGAATGTGCATTCCCAGTTGTGCCTGGGCTTTAAAGGCTGGGTTGGTGGTCTCCTCTGGTAATCACAGCTTTTATCAGGGGCCAGGGAGCTGGAAAAAGGAGCCAAGCATCCTGTTTCTCTTTTTCTGCTGCAAGTAGCCCGCATTCCCACCAGCTGCTCCAGCCACAAAAGTAATCCTGGGAGTTCTCCTGTTGAACAAACTTGGGGAAAGAGAAAAGTAGATGGAGAGGTTAACCTGGGGTGGGGTGGGGGGCAGCCAGAAGCTGGGCAGAGCTAGAAGCAGGGGAGGAGGCATTTAGAGCTCCCTGGAGAGAGGGGCTCTGCTGGGGCCATTGCTTTAGGGGTGGCAATGGAGCAACTTCTATCCAGAGGGCACTGGGGTGGCACGTGCCTTCGACATGGCAAGGAATCAGCAGCGCTCCCAGGTTCCTGGGGTGGCTCTGAGCAGGGCAAGAACTCTGGATTCGGTCTTGCCAGCTAAGGGCAGAGCATGGCAGGGAGAGTTGAGCCGATGGGTGGAGAAGGAGATCGTGGTCATGCCACAAGGAGAACAGAGGATGAGCCATGAATCCACAAGGCTGTGTCCTGTTCGCCATCCCTTGCACCCTGCTGTGCCTGCACCTATCATTCATGCTGATGGCTCCCCTCCACTGTGTTTCCAGAGGTACTTCCAGCATGGAAAGTTCTATTTAAAGGGTATTTTTCCTTTCTCTCTCTGTCTTTTTTTTTTTTTTTTCCCTTTTGAATGGGAAGCCAAGGGGCTGTAAAATGCAAAGTTTCCCACCTAGCTGAACCAGAGGAAATGATGCTGACAAAAAGTTTAATTTACTCCATTGGGGCTGTAACAAGCACCAGTTTTTGGAGATGGACAGAAAAGCTGGAGCGGACGAGGTGGACCTTGGCTTGGGAGGAGAGGGGCTTGGCTCTCCCACTGCTTCCTAAGCAGCACACAAGGCCCAGCTGGGAAGATCCAAGGGGGTCAGAGCAAAGCTGTCCCCAGAGCTCTTCTGCTTCTAGCAGCTCCCACAGCCCTGTGAAACACCTCGTGCCTCCAGGCACGGAGCAGGAGACCTCCCCTTTGAGCTGAGCAGAGCATGCTGAAGCTCTCGCACCTCCCACGGATCCAGGTCACCTCTCCTGGAATGGTTTCTCCTGCTGGGCTGTGCTTATGGAAGGGCTGTCCATGCCGGTCACTGCGCTCCCAGAGCCGTGGCTCCTCCATCCCGGCGGGCTGGCTACCGGAGCAGCCCCACACACGCCCAATCAAACCCGCTTTGACTCGTCCTGGCGTTGGGCAGGGATGTTAATCAGCTCCTGGGAAACCTCTGGAAAGCTGGCAGGGGGCAGGTCTGCCAGAGGCGCCGAGGAGGAGGGGAGAAGGAGAGCGCACGTCAGAGGTCACGGCTCTCGGGGGCAACACCGGGAAGTCACCGGGGTCCCCTCGGCTAGGGGCTGCCCAGGGCCCACCAGCCTGTCTGGGATGCAGCACACCCTGTGTGTGCCACACATAGGGGTGATTCCCTCGGGGGATTAGGCTTGATTGATGCTAATTCCTCTGCTCTGCTGCATTTTTCCAGCCTTGGTTCTGACAATGCCATGGGAGCTGCTGCAATGAGCGGGCACTTTTCCTGCCCGAGCTGCTGATTGTCTCTCACTGTTCCTTGCTGTTGGGACAGTAATTTCAAGAAATACCTGAGTCTCAAAGTCACTGAGCCACTGATGGGACATGAGCAGGGACCAGAGAGGGACAGTGAGACCCTGTATCCATCTGCTGATGCTCCAAGCAGGGATCTGAGCATCAGGAAGGCAAGAGACACCTCTGTGTCCCTGCAGGCACTAGGCAAGTGACATGCATAGATGCAAAAGGGGCAAATCTCTGCTCCCAACAGAAGGGCAGCTGGGCAGCTGAGATATTTGGGGGATTTTGACTCTCCTGAAAGCCTTTTTCAGACTCCAGACTGCCAGCATGGGGGTTGCAGTGAAAATGAGCTCTAGGACCATCCCATGTAGCAGGAGGGGTGAGCTAAGGAGTGCCAATGCAAATGCCTGGGGCAAGGGGCCAAATCCAGCTCCAGATGAAGGTTTGGCTATGCTGGCACTGCCAAGGAACACAAATCCTGGCCCTGGATGCACTGGCCAGCGGGTAGACAAGAGGCAGCCCCTCCTCCCTGCGCAGTCACCGCTCTGCAGCATTCGCAGGCAACGGGGTCTGACCAAAAGCTGGAGGTCAGGACCTCCTGGAGTCACTCGTTCCCAATTAACAAGTCAGCTGCACACCGAGATCTGCCAGGTTTTGCAAAAAAAACCTCCAGGGACAGACACAGGCTGGCTCTGTGAGCACTGTACACCTCCACCATGGGACCCTGCCTCTGGCCACGGCCACGGAGCTCTTTCTGGGCCAGGGCCAAACTCCCTGGGGATGCTCTAAAGAGCAGCTGAAGATCCTGGACTTGTTTGCACCCTTCAAGCCAAGCACGCCAGGATCTTCCTCCTGCACGTGAGCAGATGGACCTTTCCCTCCGCTCTGCTTCCGCTCTCTGGCCTGGGTGGATTTTGGGATAGCACCGTCTGTGCTCGGGTGCTCAGCTGTTGTGTGCCACTGCTGGACTCGTGGCTGGGATATTACCCCCTGCACACGTGGGCCTCAGCCCCCGAGACTGCCCAAATTCAATGACTCTTCAAGGCAGCCTCAGTTTAGGGAAAATTCTGGCACTTGCTGCTTGGGTCACTCTCATGCCGTGCTCTTCCCATGCTGAGCTCAGCAATGGTCCAGTCACACACCCGGATCCCCCTTTTATTCAGAACAAAGCAAACAAATAATTGTTTTCAGGTGTTTTAGTTAATGGCACAATCTTGTTTGCAGTCCTCTTGGATGTGAGGAATTCTGCCTCTGCCTCTCTGGATGATGCCTTAGATGAACCTCTAACAGCAGTGGTAGTCAAAGCAAGATCCCTCTTGGGGCAGTGTCCCTCCTGAAGGCTGCAAACTGCCTTGGGGGTTATCATTTTGCACACCAGACTCCAGTGACGGGGACTTTTAAATTCAGACTCTCCATGGTGAAACCCGGACATGCTGCAGCTCTGCCCCAGCAATGCCTCTCAATGTTGTGCTCTTCCAAACTGTAAAACATTTAAGATCTAAGTGCCAGTTTACCTCCCCTCCCCAGATTCGGAAGCCGCACTGGTCAGCCCAGTCAGCTTTGCATGCTGCAACACTGGGAGAAAACGGAGATAAAAACATCCTGTAGGGCAGGAGCAGGATGGTGATTAATCCTTGGAAAAGGCTAACTGACATGACCATCAATAACTACAGTAACTTGTTATGGCTGCCTCATTCCAGGAGGATTACATGCCTGAACACTCCTTAAAACATCTAATGAATGTCATTTTGTTTTTACTCTCGGTGCTCATGCAAGTGAAGCACTCGGCAGCGCCGGCCAGAACCATGGGGAGAGCCGGCAGGGCTGCTCCAGCTTCCCACACGCTGATCCTCCTGCACCTTCCTGCTGACCTGAAATATCCTTGCTGGGTGCTCCTGCTGTCCTGCTGCCAGCTCTGTCCCACCAGGATCCTTGCTGTGGCCACGTGCTGGCCCTCCCTGGCTTCAGCTGGCTTGGGTGACGTCTGGCTGCAGGACACCTTCCCGTGGCACAGGCGCTGCGGCTCTCACCTCGCTCTTGGTCTGAAAGCAGAGTTTTAATCAAGCAGAACGTGGGGCAGATTCTCCTGCCTCACCCCCATTTTGGGGATTTCTGTGGGAATGTTAACAGAGGAAGATGGCAAAGGCACAAGGGCTGGCACAAGTTGTGTTTCATAGAATCACAGCATGACAGAAGGGTTTGGGCTGGGAGGGACCTTAAAGACCATCGATTCCAACCCCCCTGCTGTGGGCAGGGACACCTTCCACTAGAACAAGTTGCTCAAACGCCATTGGACCTGAACTTGAACACTTCCAGGGATGGGATTTGTCTACTCCACCCTCAGATTTCTCCTCCTTGTCCCTCCTGAGAAAACAGCCATGAGCCCTGCAGGCATCAGCAAGCCAAGGCAAGGTGTGGAGTGTCCAGAGAGGGTTTCCCAGCCCCAAGTTTGTCTTGGTATGCACCACTCCAGCCATGCAAGTTATTTACATCTGTGAGATCCATTTCCTCCTAATTTTGCCAAGGAATGTTCTTTAAAAAGGAAGAATAGCGAAAGCAAAGCTGTGAAAGGTGTGTTTTGCACTGCAGGACCACGTCACTTTGCCTCTCCTGAGCAGACAAGCAGTGATGAACCGCATCCCAGCAGGCTGGGGCTGGGGATCACTGCGGAGATGCTCACCTCCCTGCCACATTTCAGGGAGGGGGAGAGGGAGTTTTGGCAAAGATTGTGTACGGCTCCAGATCCTGAGGGTTAATTCTCTGCCTCGTTCATGCTGTACAGGGGCATTATCAGTGAAATACAGGGGCCACTGTTTTTCTCCAAAACCCCACCATGAATCCGCCCAGGCTCCGAGGAAGGCTTTTATATTTTCTGCTGGCAAGGCTGTCTGGGTTCGTTCCAGACTCGCCCCTCACCCCCATACCGGGGGCAGCCAGGACTCCTGCCTCACCCTGCTGTGGATTCATTTCTTCAAGGTGCTGACAGTTTCTTGCCTGCTGATGCTGTGGGAGACTTTCTGGATCCCGAACAAAGGTTTTTGCAAAGGTCTGGAGATGCTCTCTGGAGTCACACTGTCTGACCCCACCGGCGCTCTGCAGCCATGCAAAGAGACCTCGGCGCTGACGGGGACATCAAAGCCCATCCAGACACCAGGATCCCTCCCCACATCCCGCCAGTGCAGGCAGCCTCACCAGTTACTTACTGGAATTCCTTAAACACGAGACTGTCTGCAGAGATGCAGCCAGAGCCCAGCCCCGTGCACAGCTCACACCTGACCTTCCCCGATTTCCGCAGCCCCGGACGACTTGGCTTTTCCTATTAGCAGAGGAGCTTTTTGCCGCTTCTTGTACTCTCAGCCTCATATTTCAAATTCCTTCGCAGCTGTATCTGGTTTTCATTTGAACGTATTACATTTAGATACATATTATATATATATATAATACAATGAGAAAGGATTTTCAAGGTAATAAATGGAACATGCGAGCCTAATTATTCGGGATGACCCGATGCAATTCGGTGAGTCCAGAGAGTTGTTTATATTGGCAAGATGAGAACAAAATATCATTGGATACGGTCATTACTCTTATAAGATTTCAATATATATACATTGTCAGGAGTCCCTGAGTTATGAAGTCCTCCTCACTGGAGGAATAAACATGCTGGGTAGTAATCCTGGAAGCAATCAAAATGCCTGCAGCTCGGTGCCTGCAGAGCCCCTCTCTCTCTGCAGCCAGCCCCGAGCCCGTGGGCCTTGCTCACAGCCCAGACTCACCCACAGATGGTTTATCTCGTTCTGAGGCCATGGGCAGAGCTTGGAGAGCGAGCAGAGAGGCAGAAACAGGATTCTTGGCGTTTCAGGTTGAATTACTGGAGCTGTCTATGACTGGCCCCACTGGTCAAATAGGAAAAAACAACATGAGGGAGTTGGCTTCGCTCTCAATATGGCTGGGGGAGCCTGACAGGCGTCTGCTCCTGCCTGCTGGCCTGGCCACGGCCCTCAGGTGTTCTGGGATGGGGGAGGCAGGACTGGCTGCTCTGTGGTTTGTCCAGGACACCCCACCTGGGGACGCTGCCCCTGTTCCCCACCCAGCTGAGCATGCCTTGGCAGCAAGCTCCTCCGTTTGTGGATGCAGGAGTGGGCTCTGCTGGGAAGGATGCACGGAAAGGGGCTGGCCTCCACTCCTACCTGTTGTGCACACCTTCCTGCCACCCGAGAAAAGCTTTGGAGCTTCTTTGCTGCCAGCCTTTGCCCGTGATCCAGGGAAGCGGGGCACTGTGGGGATGCAGGTCAGGGCAGCACTGGGACAGCAGATGCCAGAAATGCCACATCAGCCCTTCAGCTTCCGTGGGAGGCCTCCAGCTGCAGAGGAACCGCTCCGTGATGGGGATACACGAGAAACAGGGAGAGTGGCACCCTCCCAGCTGCTGTGTGCAGCCCTGGGTTTGCCTCTCCTGGGACCCCAGGGACTGTCACAGGGTGCAGGGGCACCGGGGCTGAAAATATTCATCGAGTCCCTGCAGTGGTTCCTGTCTGTCTGCCCAGAGACACACAGCTTACCCCCGCAGCTCAACCCCTGCTCATTCCCAACAGGGCACCCGGGAAACTCCTGGCAAGGCTCTCTGATGGGTAAAGGACTCACCCCTCAGCTGGTCCTGTGTCTGGGGGGTATAGATCAGCCCAAAAGACAGCGTTTCCCTTTCAGGGAGAAGTTAACTTTCCACTGAATGCACTGAGCTGACAAGCAGTGAAGCCTTGGCTGTTTACCCCAGAGCCCAGGCGTCATGGTCCACATGGCTGGAAGTCTCAGCAGGGCTCTATTCACTTTGATTTTACACCAGGGTTAACTAGACCCCGGTAATTATCCCCTTTTAACAAGGCAGTGTTTACACCTATGAGAAAGGGTCAGCTCCTGACTTGCTCACTTCGGCTGGAAGGAGAGTATTGCTCATGGCAGCTGGAGAGGTGATGTGACCGTAGGGGGGAAAGCAAAGATGGGAAGAAAGAAAGAAGTGGAAATAGGAAAGGTGATCTTAAAGCTCCGATGAAAAATATCCCCCATGATCCTTGACTCCACAGCTTGCTCCCTCCCCGTCCCTCCTTCCCCCACCACGCTGCGATGCAGCCTCGGAGTGCACACAGAGATAGTTGGAAGCTGGGATATGTTGATGGATTTCTTAGCTCCTGGGCTATTAAATGTCTGGACCAGCTAATTTTAAAGCAAACAAGCAAAAGCCAAATGACAAATTGTTTGGGAGGCCCTTCAGGAGGAGGATGGAGTTTTACGACCACCAAGGGCACTGTTGCTGCCATTATATCTGTGGACATAGGGGAAAAATAAGATCTGATTTATTTGGTGACAGTGGAAAATATTATCCAAGCTATAATTTATTGATCATTGCATCCTCCCAGTTTTCAAGGCCTCTTTCTCGTGCATGTGGAACAGATACATATTTTTCCGCACATACGAGGCTGAACACATAGTGGCTCCTGCACTGGAGGAATTTTTGCGTGCTCTGCTGGCCATGGGGCAGGAGCCAGGGGAGCAGGGCTGTGGAGCAGCTCTCCGTGGTGAGGGACAGATCACCTTGGGTCTGGGGCTGCTCTTCCGTCAGGCAAGGAGCTGTGGGGTTACTGGGAATGACTTGGCACCGGCAGGTCTCCTCCTTCCAGCTGGGCACTGATCTCCAGGTCACTGCCAGAGGATCCTTCCTCTCCCATCCTGCCCCCCCGGCCCCGTGCCTGCCCTGCCTGCTGGTCCCCAGAGCATCCTGGAGACACAGAATCGTTCCTGTTGGAAAAACCTGCGAGGTCACCGAGTGTGACACTGACATTAGACACAGACACCACTGACCCAGCACTGCCAAGGCCAGCACTAACCCATGTCCCCAAGGGCCACATCCACAGGTCTTTTAAATCCCTCCAGGGATTGGAGAGTCCTCCAGGGTGGAGTCACCACTGCCCTGGGCAGCCTGTGCCAGGGCTGAACAAACCTTTACATGAAGAAATTTTTCCTAATCTCCGATCTAAACTTCCCCTGGCACAACTTGAGGTCATTTTCTCTTGTCCTCTTGCTTCTTGCTTAGGAGAGACTGGGCCTTACCTCACCTCCACAAGGAGGAATGCTGTCCCTGGGGAAGGATGAACTGGCCCAAACACCCTTGCACACCCACGGTGAGGGGAAAGCAGACCTTGAGGAGGTTTGGTCTTCCCAAAGGGGAGCAGGGACACACACCAAAGCACTGTCAGCAGTTTCCCAGTGCTCCTAGCCAGGCTCAGGGGCCCGTGGAGCCCAGCTGCCTCCGTTACCTGGCTCAGGGAGCAGGATTGCTTCCCACTGCCAGCACGGGTGGTGGGAGCAAAATTCAAGATGGCAAATGAAAAGAGGGCAGCTTTGGGCCCCCGGGAGCCTTGCTGGAGCTGGATGCTCTCTAAGCCAGTCCATCTGGAGAGGAGAGAGCCAGGCTCTGCAGGGATAGCCGGAAATAACAGCAATTTATGCAGTTATGTTTCCAGATTTTTTTCCTCTAACCATCAAATAATACTGTAAGGAAAAAATAAAAAAAAAAAAAAGGAGAAAGGAAATAGAAAAAGCAATATAGGGACCAGAGCTTTTAATCCTCTCTACGTTCCCAGAGAAATCCAGGGCCTCTTTCCACCCTTTAACTCACTCCTGCTCTCCATTAAAGCCTCCTCCAGTAGACCCAGGGAGAGAAGCCCGACTGTTCCACACACATTCTGGGACACCTTTTCCTACTGTGCAAGCAATCAGATGCAAAACCTGATCCCTGCAGCTTTTGGGGGTGACCACGGTGGCCCTTCTGTGGCAGGTGACATTTGCAGAGCCTCACACGCCTCCAGCCTGGCGGCCCAGGGAGAGCAGGAGCTGGTGCTGGGCAGTCTGTGCGAGCCAAGCGCTGCTCCTGGAGCGGCACGGAGATCCCAGGGACGCTGCTCACTCCCAGTCAGACGCGGCATTTCCCCGGCCTGTCTCCATCCCGGCTCGCCGGTGTCGCCACGGCCCCGCTGTGCTGCCGGTCAGCCGGTGGCTGCAGCTCTGCACTGCTGGGCAGTGACAGGAAAGCAGCTCACGGAGGGAGGCAAAGCCTCCCCGAGGCTCCGAGCCTCCGGGTCCTGCACAGCCCGGGAATGCCGCAGGCACTCCAAGAGCTCGGGAGCTGTTTTGGCTCGGGGCAGAGCCCTGTTCTCTCTGTTCTCTGCAGTCACCCATCGCCCAGCCCAGCCCCAGGGGTGTGCCCAGGTGCCAGGTGTGATGGCACGGAGATGCCTGGATCTCCAGCATCCTGCTTGGAAGGAGAGCCCAGGGGAAGAGCAGCTGGGGAGGCAGTGAGGCGGAGAGCCCTGTGAGCACAGGGCCCCTGCAGTGCCACACATTTGTTTGCCTTGATTTGGGGAGCAAAGGCCGGGGCAAAGGTGGGTTGCCCAGACCACCCACAGCCCTCGGTGGTGACAGGGAGTGATGAGCCAAGAGGGACCTGCCATGCCCTCCACAGCCAGGCAGGGGATGCAGAGGGGATGAGCACAAGCTGCAGCGTGGATGGATTCCCGTGGCGGTGCCTGGCTGCTCCCAACAGCGTGAGGGTGGGTGAGGGCCCAGACTGCCTGGACAGCAGGCTTAAATCCAATAAACTGCACAGTCTGCTTTTCCTCTAGCATAGCATCTGGAAATGACGTGAAGAAAACATTTTTGGGTGGGTTGAGCGGTCCCATTGCACCTCTCAGGTTGGGAATCAGGGAGAAGATGGATGACTGCATCCTCCCACTTGTCAGAAAATAAACAGTGCTCAGAGAGCTGCTGGGGCTCTTGCCTGTGACACAGACGGACCAGGGTACAGGTCCTCTTGCCCAAATCTCCTCTTTGGAGACTGGTGAGAGTGTTTGAGTGAATGGAATACCCCAATGAATGCCTCTTCCTAAGGCTTCTCTCTTGCTGGGGTAAGGGGATGTGGTACCCGACCAGACTGTCCTGATCAGTGAGGAGAGGGGGGCCCGGGAATGATGATTTCCTGCCTCAGCCCTGAATTAAACAGCAAACATTTTTTTCCTTTTCTTGGAACAAACTGGGAAGAGAGCTGTGCTGCTTCCAGGAGAGAGCAGAGCCTTTCAGCGTGCTCGTGCATCAGTTGGACTCGATGCCCAAAGCACGGTGCAGGATTTCTGGCATCACCCAGGCTTGCTGGACGAGCTTCCCGAGGGACAGGCAGAGCTCGGGGTGAGCCAGCCCCTGTCAGCACAGACCCCCCTCGATGGGTGCAGGCAGAGGACATGCAGCCCTCACACTGTGCAAACAGAAGAGGATCTCTCTTGGCACTGGAGCTGTTTTCCCTTCCCAGAGTAAAATGCCCAAGTACTTGCTATATTTAGACACCGGGTTTTTTCAGGAAACACAAAGAGGCTTGTGTGAAGCTCCATATTCACCTCTGGAGATGGCTCCTGGCCTCCTGACTGGGGCTGCCTCCAAAGCCCATCGTTGCATCGGTGCCAACCCCGCGTGTCCTTCCTGCCCCACCAGGCCTCCCACAGGCATTGGGGGTCCCTGAAATGCCCTCGCGAGCTCTGTGGGCTCTGACCAGCCCCTTTTTCACATGGGGAAAGGCTTAGGAAAGCTGGCCGAGGGCCAGAGCTGCAGTGGGAAAGAGCAGCAGTGCCTGACTCCAGCATCCACCCAGCCCTGGAAGCGAGGGCTGCTGGCGCTGGACGGCAGAGGGCACTGAAGGTGGCAAAGCCATCCCGTAATTAAAGCTTCTCCAGCTTTCAAAGGTTTTACCTTGAGAGAAGAAGAAAAAGGTCGCATTTTTGACTCAGTTAAAGACTTGCCACCGCTCCTCGGCGTGCCCGGGCTGGGGTCCCTTTCCCCGTCACCCACCCGCAGCTGCAGGGCAGCCCTCCCTCCCTCCAGCGCTCCCCTTTTCCAACTGGATGGCTTCCCGGCAAGGAGCAGCAGGAGAAATCTTGGCTCCTGGCGGGGAAAGGCAGCCAGCGGCAGGGAAGGGCGGGGAGGGAGAGCGATGCATTTCCAATGCTCGAGCGCACCATCCTCGCAAAAGCATCCCCGTAATTGCAGCCACATGCTGGCTCCCACAGCCCTCGCCTCCGAGCCCCAGATCCCCTTGTCCGCTCCTGGGGCTGCTGTGCGGCCCTCCCCGCCCCAGACATGCCTTTCATCTCCTGCTTTAGGCCGAGAGAGAGCTGCACCCGGTCTGCATCACGGACCTGTAAACCCAGCGGGGGCAGCGGGGAATGTCCAGCACACCCTTAAGCCACAGAGGAAAACGATGGACCCTGGATTATACCGGTCCCCAGGCCCTTCTTTCTCTTTCTTTCCTCCCTCTCTCCTCCAACATGAATATTTATCCCCTCGTCTGGGCTGTCTTCTCGCCGGCCGTCGCCATCGGCATTCCTGCAGGAATTCCTCCTTCTCCCGCCACCGAGTGCAGCCCGGGGCCGAGGCGAGGGGGAGGCAGCCCTTTTCATTTCCAATCCCCCCATCCTCGATGGAGAGTAAACATTGTTCCTCTCACAAAGGCGGGTATTGTGGCAGGACGGGGGGAAGGCGAGCGGGAGGAGGCGCGGGGGAGATCAAGTGCGAGCTGGAGGGAGGGAGGGCACGGGAGAGCCCCCTGAGAAGAGGGCGAACGGGATGTGAATATAAATTCTGTAAATATTTTCTTTAAGGTGCTGCATGTAATCCCAGGAAACAGATCCAGTTTCACGGGAGAGTGGGGGGAGAGGGACTGACTTCGCCACGGGTTTCTCCGCATCGATTGAAACCCTGATGGAGAGGTGGGGGCAGCACCCCAGGCAGCTCGGGAGAGCACCGGAACCTCCCTCTGCCACCGTCCTGCCTCCCCTCCAGGCCCAGCCAGCAGCCAGCAGTGCCTTGCCCCCTGTGCTGTCCCCACTTGCACTCTTCAGGCCCTTCTCCCTCAGGATAACACCTGGCCAGGCTGGTAAAGCAAAGAAAAATGAGGTTTCGGTCCTGCAGCAAAGCTTTTCGACTCCATCAACCACATCACCCTGAGCAAGGACGAGGTTCTGAGTCGAGGTGGGGGCACGTGGCACCCAAGGGAAGTGTAGGGACACCTCAGCCTGGCCATGACCCAAAAAGTGAAGCGCAAGGCTTGTGATTTGTCTGAAGGGGACAGCCCCGGTGATGGTGCGCCGTGGGCAGCAGCTGCAACAGCCGTGGCACAGCCCCACCATCCCCTTTCCTGCCCAGGAGCTGCTGTGCCCGTTCCTCACCCACCCGGACCTGCTGCCCTTTGCCAGGGGGAGGACAGGAGGTGGGATGCCCGGGACGGGCACTGCTGGCCGTGCCAGAGGGGACTCGGTGGGACAGGGGCTTTCCCAGCCCTCCCGCAGAGCTGCTCCGGGAGGATGAGCCTTTCCCCCGTTCCGGTCGGACGAGCCATTGAGTCTCCTTCAGAAAAGGATTACCAAAACATCCAATTATGCTTTCCTTTCTGCCTGTCTCCCCTCCTTTTGATGGTCTTTGTCATTGTATGAAACAACTGTGTCCAGAAGTCAGGCTTTCCGTGGACATTTGCTTTAAGGGTGATTCCTCACATGCCCAGCTCCATCCCAGGAGCCCCATTTACCCTCCCGCAGGCACAGCCTCTCTCCCCACCCCACAACCCTCTTGCCTTTGGGCTCTGAGCAAAGCACCCACTGCTGGGCAGGAGCCAGGACCATCTCTGCATCCCATCACTCACGTGGGAGCTCATCCACAGCCTCAGTTCAGGCCTCTGGGGCAGAGGACCTCCCAATGCTTTTGGCTACCCCACATCATCCCCCCACAAAGGGCAGGGGCTGGGAGGCCACCATGCTCCCACCTGCTCCCTGAGCCATGTGCAAGCACAGAAATCCTCGATTCTAAGGCATTTCCAGGAATTCAGCAGTTACCCTCTCTAATTATTATTATCCCCCTCGCTCACAGGGGATCCCTGCCACCACCAGCCGGTCCCCCATGGCCCCAGGGGAATGCATGCCGTGGTCACAGTCCCCTTTCACCCGGGGCACCATGAAATGTGGCATTGGTGGTGGGGCAGTGGGGAGGTCAGAAGTATAACTGCATTGCAAAAGAGATTAGAGCGGTTCAGGGAGGTCCCGGGGGGCTGCAGGGGGCTGACCCGGAGGTGTGCCTCACCCTTTCACTGCCAGGAGCATCCCTGCACTCTTACTTCATTCCTCCTTTCCCAGCTCCTGTCGCTGGCTCGGATTTGAGAGGCGGCGTGGGGCTCCCCAGGCCTTTGATCTGCTCCAGCACAGCTGTTCCCAGACCTTTATGTAAGGGACAAGAAATGTGACCGAAATAACTGACAGAGTGAACAGAAGCAAGTGTGAAGGGCTATAAATAAATATGACACAATAGCTGTGGTCACTGCTAAATAAGTTTTAAATTGAATTGATGGTATAAATAGAGTTGAAAGCAAAGATGCCACCAGCAGGTGACATGGATTTGAGGTGGGGAGCCACCAGAGTGATGCAAGTGCAAACACATGGAGGCCCCGCGAGTTGTCATGGCCCTGCTCCATCCTTGCTGTCTGTCAGCCATGGAAGTGGTTGTTTTGCCCTCTCCCGCTTTGCAGGGGATGTTGAGGAACAGCCAGGACTCGGCAGTGAGTCCTCCTGAGTGTGAAAGTGCCCCTGAGAGGGGAGCTGGGTACAGTGGGATGGGGAAAAGCCTGTGGGACCCAGAGGCTCCTCCTTCCTTACCTGGCCTTGGCCATGCTGGACCTGGATGATCCGGACAAGGTGGGATGTGCCAGCCCAGCCCTCGAGGCACATGAAGAAGGCTGAGCCCCTTTGAGGGATGTAGCAGCTCGGGCCCCTCTTGCCACCCTCCCAGAGCCCTCCCTGGACAGCTGAGAGCCTCACATGTGGCCTCCATGCAGCCATTAAATGGAGTTTACATTTCACTTTCAATGTTTAAAATCTTTTCTCCCTTTCCTTTCCCTTCCTTCCCCAGCAGATGCGTTATCCCTCGCTCCAGCAGGTCCTGGCCCTTCACGGGGGTGCCACACTCGGCAACAAGAGCTGTGCTTGCATTGACCCCCTTTCTGGCTGATGCAGAAGCCTTGTGAGCTCCTTAAACCAGTCCTTTTGCACCTATCCCTCAAATTCCAGAGGCACAAATGCCCTGGCCACCTCAACCCCAAACCCACGTCAGAGTGCAAGGGCTGCATCTGGTGTAAGTCCTGCAGTTCCCGAGTAACCAGGGCACCATCCTGTGTGCTTGGCCACAAAACCCAGACCAAGGAGCAGAGCCAGGGAGCTGCCCCCCATCCTGGCTGACCTTACTCTTCTGGGCACAGCAACTCAGCAACACCCCAGAGATGCTCAGCAGGTGGTGAACACTGAGATCAGCCCTGGGAGATGCTGGTGGGGACAGTGATGTGCTGCTGTGCAAGCCATGCCACAAAGGGGCTCACGCTGCCAGCCTCCATCAGTGCAGGATGCTGCCAGCTCCACAATGCTCAGCAGCACGTGGGAGGGGACATCCCACCCGTGGTTGGTGGGGCAGAGACCTCTTCTGATTTCATCCATGGATGATTTGCCCAGCTCAGATTCGCAGCAATCCTGGCAGGCTGGAAAACTTCCCCACCCTTTTCTCCCTCTTTTCCACCTTCCTCGCTGTGGGTCCAAACCGATCTCTCTCCCAATTAATATTTGGGCAAACACCCCTCTCAGCAGAGAGCTCCGGGCTGGGCTCAGCTCCGTGCGCAGCGGGAGAACAGGGGGGAACGTGTGGGAAGGGGCGAGGGGCTGCAGATCAGGGCTGATATGGCCTGGCATTTTGGCAGAATTTTCTAGGACAGTTTGTACAGTGTCTTCCCCATACAATGGTTATGTCTAGCCGCCGCGCTGCAGCTCTCATTTCCATGAGCAAGGAATTCAACCGAAAAGTAAACAGGAAAAAACGTTACATCTCACAGTTTATAAATATATACGGAATTATTTAGGCAGTCAGGCCAATTTGCACAGATGCCGCATATATGCTGTGACAGATCTCTGTGTTGTTTTGGAGCCACCCCTTGTGAATGGGAAACAGGGCTGGTTTCTCGCCATGTCTGCATGAAATATCGGTGTCCTCCTGCAAGCTGGCTGCCAGCAGCGAGTGCTCCGGCTCTTGGGAACAGCTCTGGGAGCTGATGTGAGCTATTTGCACGTAGTGCTCACAGACTCGAGCCCCTACGTTTCCAACTTGGGCCGCGCGAGGCCTCGGGAAGAGGCAGGGGAGCTTTTCCTGGGGATGGCATTGGGGATTTCAGCCCGGGATCCGATGGGACAAACCATGCCTTGGTGGGATGGGGGCAGGATTGCCCTGGCACACACATCCCCACAAACCGTGCCTTGGTGGGATGTGGGGGCAGGATTGCCCTGGCACACACATCCCCACAAACCGTGCCTTGGTGGGATGGGAGCAGGATTGCCCTGGCACACACATCCTCACAGACCGTGCCTTGGTGGGATGGGAGCAGGATTGCCCTGGCACACACATTCCCACGAGGGTGAGCCAGCATCCTGGAGTCCCAGTTCCCTGTGTCTGACAGGCTGGAGCCGCAGGTTCCCAGGGCCTGGGGGCAGAGATGGGCACAGGCAGGGCAGCCTTGCCTCCAACTCCACACTGCCCAGGGGAACACGGGGCCTCAGCCCTCATCCCATCACCCTCCTCCACAGGGAGCATCCCACCGTGCCCCGAACCTGGAGCCGCAGTTCAGATCGAAATGATGGGACTGGGCTTTTTCCCTTCCTCCCCCTCTCACACCCAGCCTGAGCCCAGAGGTTTATTCAACCTGACAGCCGAGTGACTTGATCGTTCGAAGCGATGTCTTAATTACAGGACATCCTCCACGGCGTTTTCTGGCCACGGCCGGTAAAAGAAACTTCTCTTCGCCGTCCTCCCTCTCCCCCCCAGCACCACCGAGCCGTGCCGAGCCGCGAGAGCTGCTCAGACAGTGGGGATATTGTTTTGGCCATTGCCTGAATGGCCCAGCCTCCTCAGCTGTAAAATTACCTAGAGGATAACTAAACAAACCCCAGACAAACACTTCTTTAAAGGCACTGCTTACTTTGCAGCAGCCATTTCCCCCTGCCTGCCACATGTGCTCATGCTGGGTTTTCTTTTCCTCCCTCTCTCAAGGGTGACATGGTTGCAGTTGCATGGGGAAGGAGGGACAGTGAGGCATGGGGGAACATGGGAGATGCTGTGGGCTATTCTGGACCGGGGTCTGCTCAACCCAAACCCGGGAGATGGAGACCTCACAATGCTGAGGCATCCAGAGCAATCGGGGAGGCAGAGAACAGCTCCTCGGGCTGGTGCATGTTGGAGCTGGGAGGACGATGGTGTTTCTAAGGGTTCAGCTCTGACCCACTGCCTGCAGGGTCTGGGGTTTTTCCCAAAATAGCACTGCTGGCTCACAGGAATACTGGTCCAAAGTCCACTGAAGCCAGCGGAAAAGCTGTCCCAGACTCCAGCACCATGCACGACCCAAGGGAGTTGCTGAGCTCCTGGGGACAAACCCAAGAGTTAAGGGATGATTAAAACCCCTCCGGACTGTACTGGTTAAATGGGGAGGTCAGCACAGGTCCCCTCTGGGAGGTTTTGCTCTTTTCCAACTAGCCCTTATAAATAGGAGAAAAGTTCTGGCCAAATCCTCCTTCAGAGTCAATCTAAGCATTTCCTGAGTCGGTGTTGATTTCACAGATTAAAGCTGGTCGAAAACAACCTGGTTGCGATCCAGACAGCATTAATTTTTGGAAAAAGACCTTGAGGAATTTCATTTGAGTTTGTTCCGAGGGTAGGGGCTGCACTCTTCCCACCCAGAACCTTGTTTGCTTTTGGAATACGTGCAATAAACACATGGACACCGAGCCCCAACTACAAGCAGAAAGGCTGCCTTCTGCTGCAAAGGCATTATTTTAATTTTTTTTTTTGGTAAAAAAATATGGGTTACTAGTCAAACTGAGGTTATGCCTTTAATTCCAGGTCTGCCAGTGAGCCACTAACCCAAAGTATTACAACTGCACCCAAGTCTCCATGTTCATGAGGGCTGCAGTGAAAGTCTGGGTTTTGGCATGGGGGAAGCAAGACAGGAGTTTAGGACCAAAAATCCCATCGATCCCAAAATAAAGGGATGTTAAATAAATATCCCTCAGTGTTCCTGCAGCCTGTCAGAGGGAGGCTTTCCTTTCTGGTGTAGTTGACCCATTCAGAGAGAGGGTGCCCTCCCAAAGACAGGGGTGGAAACCTAAACCACAACACCGCAGCGCGTGCTCTGGAAATGCGCGCAGCCCGACCGAGGCAGATCCCAAATTTTGGCAGATTCCTAAGATCAGGAAATTCCTTGAGAGTTCGGGAAATTCTCCAAGACTGAACCCAAGCTATTTCACTTGCAGAAGATATCAAATTCTCCTCCTCCTCCTCTTTTTTTTTGTTGTTGGTGATGGGTCAGTGGG
The DNA here is from genome assembly GCA_013398855.1 of Mohoua ochrocephala. Taxonomy (NCBI): domain Eukaryota; kingdom Metazoa; phylum Chordata; class Aves; order Passeriformes; family Acanthizidae; genus Mohoua; species Mohoua ochrocephala. The sequence continues at coordinate 99,163 of VZTA01006283.1, read as the reverse complement.
ACCTTGGCGAGCGCACGTTGCTGTACAGTGAGAAAGAGGATTAGCAAACTCTGCCGAAGGCCAAGCGCAGATGCAGGGCCTGCAGGAACAGCTGCTTGCGCAGGGAAGCGGGGGAAGCCAAGTATCAGCCACGAGGTCCCAGCTCCAAGCAGGTCTGGAAGGAGCCCAAGCTGGTGTCAGTTACGCTTTCTTCCCCGTGCATAAATAACCACCTGTTATTTACGGCCGCTCTCATCGCCCCCGCGTGCCTGCGGAGTCACCTCAGAGGGACGGGGCAGAGCTGGTGGCACCGACGGGACACGAAGGGCCCCTCTTTGAACCCCAAAATAACTGCCACTCATCCCCTTGCCTCAGGTGACGTGGATGATGGCAGGGTTTCAGCCCAGCTGTTCCCACATTTGGTACATCCAGAGTCACCCAGTGCCTGGGGACATGTGGGAGCCGTGCTGCCCCTGGCTTGGAACAAGCAGGTCGTGACCACAACCAAGAAAAAGCGGGCCTGAGGTATGGGAAAACTTCCTGCTGTCCCAGGACCCCATCTCCAGGCAAAATGTCCATGGCTAGGCAAAAATAGGCACAAAACAGAGAATGAGAGGTGCAGGATAACTTCTCCCAGGGGGGCTGCTCTCCATCATTCACCACAGAATCACTCATTTGCCACTGGGACAATCCTCATCCAAGCAGGCAGGGAAATTCTGTGTGGCTTGTGCCTCCAAAACGCAGGAGATGGGGGAGAGAGGACAACCACAGAGCCCTGCAGCAGCCTCTGCACTTGGCCATCACCCCTGTGGGCCCACCACGTCCAGGGAACCCTGGAACCACAGCTGTCTCTCATGTCTCTCTTGCTGAAGTCACCCCAGCAGACCCAGCCCCCTGTCCTTCCCTTGCCTGCAGGAACCAGGCACCCATGGGTGACTTTAAAAAAAAATAACCTAGGAAATCTGTTTGTGTTCTTGCCCTTCAACATTCCCCACATCTCAAAATAGAAGTATCTTTTCTTTCTGCTCCTGTGGTGCTTTTTTTCCACAGTGTGCAGCAGTGAGGTCACTGAGCTGAGGTTTTGTGACTCAGTTGCTGGGTTGCTGCCATCATCCTGTTCCCGGGAAAGGCAGAAGGTGACTCAGCTGGACCCACAGCTAAGGACGAACATGGATCTCCCTAAAATCCGAAGGCACAGCTCTGCAAAGGCTGAGCCATGGAGAAGCAATCAAACAGATCAGTTGGTTTGGGTGGGAAGGCACCTTAAAGATCATCTAATCAGTTCTGGGGCATTTCTTTAAACCAAAAGCAGTGAAATTGCTTCTTGCCCCAGGGACAGTCCCTAGAGAAGGACACTGACACGGGAGCCCTGAAGCCACGCAATTCCCCAAAGCCAGGGCTCCTCAGGCACTGCAGACAGCAGAGTCTGTACGATGTGCTGCTGTTGGAGATGAGCTGGCACCAAGCCCCTCTCCCAGAGCCAGGGGATGGGCAGATCAGACCCCTCATCTCGTGGCTGATCCTCTGTGAGGGCTTTGGACCAGGGACCCCACGGTCTCAGCCAGGTTAAACAAGTCCACGACCTGCTGCCAGAGCCCTCTCCAGCAAAGCCAGGATGGACAGGAGTCTCCCTGCAAGGACCCCTCCTGCCAAAGCTCCCCAGCTGCACCAGTACCTTCCCTCAGAGCACATGGCTTCAGTCCTGCTCCTGCCAGCACCGCTCTGCGCCCGACAGAGCCTCAAGCCCTCACTCTGAAGGCATTTTCCTCTCCTACCACTTTCCTTTGCCTTCAGGGATATTCTTTCAGGCAGGCAGGCACTGACTAACTTTTTTCTTGCCCTAGAGATCCCTCTCAGATCTTTACCCACCCACAGAGCAACCTTTTCTCTCATATCCTAGATATGGGAAACAAACCCCCTACTCCTCCCTAGCCCTGAGCACCAGCCTTTTACAGCACTCCCAGACTCCTGCTCAGCTGAGCCCCATCTGACAGGAATCAGCTGAGACCAGGGCTGCTCCTCTTTGGGGCTCACAGGGCCAGCCACAGGTCCCCAGTGCCCCACCATCAACCTGCTGGGGTTTACTGGGAGTGCGTCACCTCCTCCTTTCCTCACTCTTCACCCTGACCTGTGTGCTGCTGAATCCTGGAGCTGCTCCTGCTCCATCTCCACGGCTGTTGCCTGTTAATGCTCTCATCCCTGGAGTCCTGGCACAGCTGGGAAAAGGTTTTTGAAGCACATCACCTCCTGCCTGCCCCTCATCCTTGCTAAATCTCCCACTGCCAGTCTCCCCGCACATTTTCCTGAAGGAAGGATGCTAATGGATATATAAATAAAGCAACCTGTGTATTCTTTTCCCCGCTCAGAGCTTGCATAACGTGTGGTTGACCCCTCCTAGTCCTCCCCAAACCACAACCCCAGTATGTGCTGCCGCCGCCGCCGCCGCTCTGGCATTTTTATGAATGGCCGTGAGCCCGGGGAAGAGATGTGAGCATGGATTTGGAACTGCTCCATCCCTTCTACCGCACACGCTAATCTTGACAAATGATCAGCGTGTGGCTTTCGAAACCAGAGATAAGGCTGTCTGACCACTTCAAGTCGTTACACTTTCCCACGAAGAAAGGGATTTTGTTCTCAGCCCCCGGCCGCAGCTTCCTCCAGAGCCTGGGCAAGCCCCGGTGCCCCCGCCCCATGGTTTGGGGGACACACGCTGCAATCACACCCCTGGGACTGGGGCCAGGGGCTGGTTCAGAACAAAACCTCGGCAACCTCCAGAGGAGGCAGATGTTGTGACCTTGGCTGGGTTTCTGATGCAGCAGGGATGCCTCCTGCCTGCACACCTGCATCCCCTCCCTGTTGAGACCGATGCGAGAAGTGGTCCATGCCCAGCAAGGAGCAGGGATGTGGCAACAGCACGTGCTGAGAGCCAGAAAGAGCTTCCAGTCCTGCAGCTGAGCCATGAGCATGGTGGACTTCCTTGAGCTCAGTTTTCCTTGAGCTCAGTTTTAGCTGGGAACTGGGGCACCTGCAGAATCATCACTGTTCTCCTTGAACTCGTGTCCCACTGCACTGCTGCGGCGTTTGGGACAGGCATCCTGCCTGACAGTTTGGGCACCACAGTGTCCCCATTGCTCCCTGGGGCTGGGGAAGCAGCGTGGGATGGCTGTGGGATCTTCCCAGGGATTGTGACATGGGAGAATGAGCCCTGAGTGGGCCCTGATGGATGTGCACCTGGGAAATCCAGGCTGTCCAGAAGGCTCCCTCTCTCACACAGACACAGACCCGCTGCCAAGAGAAAAGGCCTCTGTGAATGCCAGTTCAAGGAATGCCTTTGATCCAGTGGGAATCACTAGGGAGAAACTCTGCCTCTAAATAGAGCTGCTCTCTTGCCTTGCCACTTTGGGAAATGAATTTGTACTTGGAAAAACTCAGGCTGGGAGAGCTCTTGGGAAGCCATCCAATGCATTTCCCTACCCCAAATTGGTCTTGACAGGTTTTTTTTTTATCTAACCTTTCCTTTAAAATCTCCAGATGGCTCAATACAGTCTCCTCCAGGGCTATATTCTTTTTACTAGCAGATACTGTTTTATTATTAATATTCAACTTAAATTTCCCTTGCTGCAATCTGCTCCTATCCCATGGCAACAGAGAGAGCAACCGCCCTCTTACTGCCCAGCATGGCAGGGGGCTTTCTACCGGTGGTACCTATTTAAAGCTCAGCATTAGGGTGGGCAAGGCTGCTCCTGGCTCAGGTCAAGCCGAGTTGCAGAGTTCCTGGACTGTGCCATCACTTTTGCTGTCACTGTGCTGCCCGCTGAAGGGTCTGCTGGTACAAGAGCGCACACCCACCGCGCCCTGTGCAGGCACCAAACCTCGTACCCAGATGGGAAAGGGAGGTCAGGGGCTGCTGGCTTGTTGACCCATGAAGGGAGGCAATTACTCAGCTGATGAGGCCATGCAAGTGTTAATTAAAAAGCATGGGAAGCAGAACAGGTCACTGTTTGGTGTCAGCCGCTCGTGAAATTAGCCTCGTGGTGGTTCCCCCAGCCCTCCCCAGGAGTCGGGGCAGGGGAGTAGCTGCCCGTAGGGCCTCTGCTCTTGCTCTCATCTTTTCCTGCTCAGCTCCTGCTTCTGGGTGCCTCCTGTGTCCTGCACAATGTCCCCTGCTGGATCCTTAGTAGGGAAAAAGTTCTACCTGTTCATTCCCGGGCTGGCTTGGAGCAGAGCTGTGCAGGGGGGAGAGGTGGAACCAGAATAATCAGTTCCTGGCAGTCCAAGTGGAGAAAGAAGCTCCCTAGGCACATGCTGAGCCATTGTAGGATGTGCTCATATGGAATCACTGATGGACACAGCCCTCCAGGTTAGGCAGCCCTGTGGGCAGGGCCTCCCCAGCATCCAGGTTTGAGCAGCAGCAGCAGCTCTGGTCTGATCTCCTTTACTCTCCAGGTGAAGCCAGGGCAGAAAACAGATCTTTCCTCTGGGAAGCACCGAGGGCTGGTGCTCCCTGACCAGAGAGCAGCTCTGCGGAGCCTTTTGGCTGCAGTTCAGTGTGGCAAAGCCCTTCCATTCTGCTGGAGAGCTCAGTGCTCAGCATGTGCTTCACAGCTCTGGGAGACCGGGCTTGGCATCTTCTCTATCAGCCCTGGGGCTGCCCACCTTGGGAGGATGCTCTGGTAGGAAGGAGTCTCCTGTTTTATCTCCACATGAGACCTCTCCAAAGCCAGGCTGCCATGCCAGGCTCCTCACAGGCACCCTCCTGTGCCCGGCCAGGGCTTGCAGTGTGGTGGGGACTGGCAGCAGCACAGCTGAGCACCAAAGAGTCCAGCCTGAGCTGCTCCCTGAGAAGGGCAACTTAACGAATCCCCGTTTCCTGCTGCTCTGTGTCTCATGGCTGGATTAGCTCACGGCTAATGAGGCACATGAGAGTTTTTCTCATGGTTTGGGGCACTCATAATGGCTCTCTCCTGTATGGATTCCTTGATGTCTTATAAAAGAGTTGATGATGAATCCATTTCCTCAGTTGGGACCTAAGTTTGGCGCTCTCTTGTCTACTCAGATGTCTTTTTTCATAAACAATTAGACAATAGAACAGGAAAATGGGATTCAGTCTCTCTGAGGATCCTGCCTCACTCTGAAATCTGACAGAAAGGGATCTGGTGCTTCAAAGGTGGGTTTGGACCGCAGGCAGACAGACAGACAGACAGAGACACCCACCCAAGAGCAATGGCTCCCACCTCCTTCCCTTTCCCAGCCAAGCTGGTGAGAAGGAATGGGCACTTTTAACTGAGCCCCACTGTACCCATTCAGCACAGCACAGGCTCAAAGGCCGGGGCCAAGGGCTCTTTCTGAAACCGTGCAACACCAGATGTTTTTTTCCGGAGGCCTCAGACACACACGTGCAGCCTGCTGTTATTAGAACTGGCTCACACTCCCTGCGCACAGGGAAAAAAAATTAAGGCTGTGCTCAAGCTTCATCCTCCACTTTGGCATCCAGCATTAAACCAGGCAGGCTCGGTCGGCTTTTGTTTGTTTTTACAGAGTTGCTCGTGGACCGTCCCTCCTGCAGCATCCCAGCGGAGCGGAACAATTCCGTGCACCAGCTGGATGGGGATCGCTTCATGTGCTGCCAAATATACCACGTACAAACCACGCTGCAGCACCTCTGGGGTGCAGCCTGACAGGCACATGGCGGCTCAGCAACACCCTGCAGCAGCTTGAACCGAGGGGATGCACTGCTTCATTGCTCAGGCTTCCTCCTCTTGGTTTTCCGCCTGGTCTGTCCAGCTCGCCTCTCCCAACACTGATGGATTTTTCTTCTCCTGATATTGTTTCTGTACTCACCTCAGACCGAGCCAAAGACTAATTTTAACTGAAAAAGGCCATTTGTCTCAGTATCTTATCACCTCTGTCTCAGTGTCAGCCCAAGCCTTGATGCCTCCTTCCCCCAGCAGCGGGTTTCACTCCTTCATTTGGAATTTCACCCAGCCGCCTTTGCTCAGCCACCTCTTGTTTTCCTCCGAGAGTTTCGGAGAAGCATGGCACACCTTGTCATGGTGCTTCCCTGACCTGAAGCTGGCTTCTGCCAGCCAAGACAGGAGGCTCATCAAACCCCCGGTGAGGTTTTTTTTTGGTGGGATGCCCAAGGGTGTGACTGCATCTATCACAAAATTTCCTGCTCCCTGGCATGGCATCACCTCTGCAGGGCTTCAAGATGAGCTCCACTGGGTAGCACTGGGCATGTCGCCCCCTCCCAAAATGCCCAGTGCCCCAGGTGGGGGTCTTTTTCTCCCCTACCCAAAAGCTGTGGCTCACACAAAGGGTCTTGAACTGCTGTGGTTAATGGAGTGGAGCCTGAGGAGTGCTGGCAGGGCAGGGCAGGGCAGGGCAGGGCAGGGCAGGGCAGGATGCTCAGGGCCCAGCACCCTGTGGTGGATCTCCTGTGGGTGGGGGCATCGGGATGCACGTTAGTGGGGATCTCTGCAGGGCAGGATGGCAAGGTGACACGGACATGCCTTCCAGAGCCACGGAAGATGAAATGTGCTTGGCTATGGGAGAGCCAGGGGTCTGCAGGGAAAGGCAAGGGATTCCCCCCTCTCTCCTGGAGCCTGGATCCAAAGCCAAAATCTGGGGAGAGCTCCAAAATAGCACCGCTTCCCTCTCCCCCTTCCTGCCGGTGCCGGGTTTGCCGTGGGATGCTCGATGCACCAGGCTGGTGCCAGCCATATGATTGACAGCTGCCAATCTCCAGCAGCACAGATGTCCTCGGGGGCAGAGTTAGGGTCGCTTCAGCCTTTCTCTCGCCTGTGCTCCGGGATGAAGCAGAGCAGAGCCGGGGACTGAGGGGAACCAGAAGCCAGAGGGCTCCAGACCCCGCTGCACCTGCTACCCCGTGGGGGCAATCGCCCGGTGCGCAGGGAGGGGGCATCGGGAGAAGGGGAGAAGAGGGGGCCAGGGCCGGGAGAGGGTGCGAGCCCCTTCCAGCCCCCGCCGGGGTCGGCAGCGCGCTCCGCCCGGGCTGCGCCGGGGGCTGCAGCACCGCTGGCGGGGGCTGGACGGGGGGAGAAGGGGAGGTCGGGGGGCTTCGCTTTGTCTCCCCGCCCGCGGGGCCGGGGTCGGCGGCCGTGGGAGGGCGGGAGGAGGAGCGCGGCCCGCCCCC
>VZTA01006283.1:60803-91791 GCA_013398855.1 Mohoua ochrocephala | reverse complement strand
CCTGGGGACGCTGCTGGCCCTCGCCGACGCCAAGGGTGCTTTCTACCCTCCCGCCGCCCCCCTGCCCTACGGCGGCAGGTACAGCCTCTACACGGCCGGCTCCAGCCCGCAGCTCGGCCCCGGCAAGCCCGTGGGCAAGCACAAGTAAGCGACCCCCGGCCGCGGCCGCGCAACCCATCCGGAGGGCACCGGGAGCCGCCGCCCCCGGGCACCGAGCCGAGTCTCCGTCGGGCATCCCTTACCGGGAACGGACCGCGGCCACCGGGCACCGGCCACGCGTCTGGGCTCTACAGGCAGCATCCCCGGGGGACGGGCCGCTGCGGGGACCCGACCCCCGGTGCCGACCTTGGGTATCTTCCCCAGGGCTCGCCTGAGGGCATCCCTGGCTGGGCAGGAGTCCCTGGGTACCGGCCGCGGGCATCCCTTGCTCCGTATCGTGTGCCAGGTACTGAGCAAGGGCTGGCGGCAGCGCAGCAGTGTCCGTGCGTCTCGGTGCCCCCCCTCCATCTAGAGGAGGGTCCGGGAGTTGTATTTCCAAGAGGGAACGGGCTGCGTGCGGTGGGGACATTGTGTGTGTGCTACGGTCCCGTGCGGGACGGGGCTGCGGGAGATGGGGATGGGGATGCCCGTGTGTGGGTTTGGGGTAGGTGCGTGTGCCTGCTCCGCGTGACATGGGCGCGGGGGTGATGTGCGGGAGGGGAGGAGGGCAGTGCACAGCCCTGCGTGTGAAAACACAGGTTGGTTTGGAGGGAATTTGCTTGTGAAATACATACGTACTGGAGTTTAAATACGTTTTCAAGAAACCTGGAAAACTCAGGCAGTGAGGAATGTGGGGTTTACACATACTGTAGACTTTTTCCGTTCAGTTGCATAAGAGCTGTTACATTGGGGGCGGAGAGGGGGGTGTCGCTTCCCTCTCCGCTTGTTTGCTGGAGCAGTTTCTGTCGGGCTCCTTTGAAAGAGGGAGGATGTGGGGTTGTGAACAAGCTGAAATGAATAAAGTAACACTTGGGACGAACAATACTGGCAGTGCCAGTGAGAGCTTTCAAAAAACCCGTAACATTTTCCAGCTGCTCGCTCTAAAAACACCAGGCTGGAGCTATAAAACTGCTTGCCACAGGTGTGTGAGAAGGGAAGGGGGCTCTGAGAGGGAGAGCGAGCCAGAAGCAGCCACAGGTAGACAGTGTTTGTTAGTAGTGGCTAGTAGATCTGCCTGCACTGGCTACTAGCTAACTTAGAGGCAGTTGGTGGTGTGTTTGTAAGCAGATCCTGGATTTATGGACGGACGGTGATCCTGAGTTTCCACAGGCACACATGAACTCCTTTGCCTCCAGCTAAGAGAAGCGACTGCCCTTCCTTCTCCTGTGGTCCTGTGCACGCATGAATGCCTCACTTGTGGAGGAGCAGGGAGCAGCACAGCTCTGAGCCTGGCAGCCCCGCAGCAGGGCAGAGCCGCTCAGGTCTGGGCAGGCTGGCAATGCCAGGCACAGCTGGGAGGTGTGTGCCCATCCCAGGGGATCAAAGGGAGCCCTCGGTGAGGGGCTGGGGTGGATGTGCTGGTGCAGCTCCTGGAGGGAACAAGTGGGACGTGCTGGAGGTGTGGGATCAAAAGATCCCTGCTGGAAGGGAGCGAAGAGAGGCTTGGAGGGAGGATGTCCCTGCTCACACCTTGCTGCTTCACGGAGGGAGCTCCTGCCCCGGGTGGGCTGTTAGAGATTGAGCAGCCTGCTCGGGGCCTCTGAACGGGGGCACAGGGAGGCAGCTGTGGTTGCTGCAGCTCAGCTGCCTGGCCACGGGCTGGGATGCAGTCGGAGTTCCCTGGCATGGCCATGACATGGCCTGTGGAGAGCAGCCCTGGGGCTGAGCACAGCAACGAGCTGCAGGGCCTGAGCCCAGCTCTCATGGGCTTGTCATGATGGTCTGGATGATGTTGAGGCACCTCTGGCAGGTGGAGGCAGGGGAAAGGGACTGTGACAGTCAGGATGGAGCAGAAGGGTTTGGTAAGAAGGGCTGTGGTGTCTCCTGTTTGAGTGTGTGTGCACGGGGTGGGTGTGCACAGCCCTCCCCTGGCCCTCATCATGTCACACTCAGGGGCCAGAGCAGCAGGCCTTTGGCTCACCCTGAGTGGGGAAAGATCGATGAAGGAGGGACAAGCACTGATGGCAAACAGGTGAAGACAAAGTACATTCCCCACCCGTGCACACCAAGCCCCCCAGCTGGCACAGGGGAAGCCATGTCCTCCCGCCTCACTGAACTCCTCCCTGCACCTGCAGCTTGCGCTGGCCCATCTGCTCCATCCCGCTGACCTCCTGCCTCAGCTCTGCTCTGCACCGTGGGCCTGTGCCCTCCTCTCCTCCCGCTCTGCCGTCTGCCACGTCCCCCTGTCCTTAATCCCTGCCTCACCACACATCCCTGCTGTCTCTGCCCCTGTGGACCAAGTCCATCTGCTTCTGCCGGCAGCCCTGCCTTCAGCTGGAACAGCCTTGGCCTCCATCTGTCCTACCAGCACTCCTGCATCCTTCCCACACGCTGCCTTCCTCCCAGCCAACTTATCCTCAGCGCCCGGATTTGCTGCTCGGCTCAGGAAAGGCTCAGTGGCTGGAGCTGACTGGTACCTGTGGCACTCAGCTGCAGGCGGATGGTGGCAAGGAAGAGGCTCTCTGTGCTGTCCCAGATGTCTGACGGGGTTTCCAGCCTCCATCACAGATCTGCTCCATGTCCCTGCCTCCATGCTGGAGGGACCCATGGTGCTGCAGCCCTACAGAGCAGCATCTCTTCTCTGTGCCTAGTCTGTGGCAGTACCCACAGCAAAGGCTGAAGGCTTTTGGGTTGGCCCCTGCGCTGGCAGCACTCCAGGAGCTGCGGCAGGACAGACCACCCCTGCCAGGCACTGCTGGGGCTATTTCTGGGGTGCTATTCCCACAACTGCTGCTGCTGCTGGGGTTCTGATTGTCCTCACACAGTCTCACCACACAGTCCATGCTGTGCCAAGCACAGCCCGGCTCTGGTGACACCACCAGCAGTGGTGACACCACCAGCAGTGGTGACAATGTGGCTGTGACTGTGACAGGAACCATGCTCCTGCAGCGTGGTTTTGATGCCCCTCCCCATCAGCTGCCCAAGCTGGGGGGCTCCTTCCAGCTCCTGCCCCCAGAGCTCGCTGGCAGTGCCCAGCAGTGCAGGCACTGCTGTCAGCCGGGCAGGGGGTGACAGGGTCTCGCTGTGTTTCCCCCCAGGAGCTACTGTGCCTACGTGGTGCAGCGCAATGTGACGTGCACGCTGCAGGACGGGGCCGAGAGCTACGTCAAGGCCGAGTACCACAAGTGCAGCTGGGGACCCAAGTGCCCAGGGAAAGTGCTGTGAGTATGGGGGACACTGGGGCATGGCTCCCTTCCCCTCCCAAAGACCTCTCTCCCCTGAGACCTTGTGCCACCTTTCTGACCACGAACCCCCACTTTCCAGGGGCAGTGAAAGGAGCTGAAGGACTTTTCCTGGACATGGCAGTTAGTGGCGGGGCAGTGGTGTTGGGAGGAGGCAAGGTGGGATCTGTCAGGAGGGAGACGGAGCTCTATCCCTCCTCAGAAACTGTCAGGGGAGGTTTAGATTGGATATCAGGGAAAGGTATTCACCCAGAGGGCGATTTAGCACTGGAAAAGGCTCCCCAGGGAAGCTGATCATGGCACCAAGCCTGATAGAGTTGAATTTGGACAACGCTCTCAGGCATATGGTGTGATTTTTGAGAGTGTCCTGTGCAGTTGTTGGGCACAATGATTCTTATGGGTCCCTTCAAACTCGGGATATTCTATGATTCAGAAATAAATCAGGAAATCATGGGAAGGGAAGAGGTGCCTGTGTGCAGGAAAGCAGTTTGTCACAGACCTGCGATGCGGCAGAATGACGGCAGCTCGGCGAGACCCTGACAGAGAGGATGAGGAAATGGAGCCCGTGGCTGGGGATGGCTCAGTGCTTCCTGCTCCAGGAAAATATTTGCAAAGCTCTTTGCCACCTCGTCAGAGCTGGAGAGAAACGCTTCACTGTGCCCCAGCCAGAGCTGCCAGCGGCGCAGGGCAGACACTGGGGCTCTGTGCTTCGCCACCCTCCGGGGATGCTGCTCCCTGCGGAAAAGCCACTCTCCTGCATCCTCCCCAGGCCTGAGGAGTGGAGCAGAGCTGAGCACAGAGGAAAACTGGGATGAGAGAAGTTTCTGTCAGAGCTTAGTACCCGTCCTGTGGCAGCTGGCTGGGACTCTCCACGTGCCGGTGGTGCCACGGACTCGGCTCGCAGCCTGTGCTGGCAGAGACGGGCAGTCAGACCCACTCGCTCACTTGATCTTTACATCACAAGTGTTTTAGCAACATTCGGGGACTTCAGGACATCCTGCAGCTGCTGGTACCCGTGGAGGAAATGCCCAAAGCCTCTCCCATCTCCATGGTGTCCTCTGCTTGTCTCCTTCAAGCAAAACTGTGGTGAAACCAGGGTGTTTTCCGAGGGCAGATGGACCCACAGCTGAATTTTCTGCAGAGCCTCAGATGCTGCATCCATGGACTAAAGGGAAACATGGGTTTTCCATGTGATGGGGCCATCAGCTAATGTTTGTGCAGCTGGCTGCAAATACTTCCCTTGCTGCTGTTAGGAGCAGGGGGAGAAAGATTTGGAGGTGCCCAAGGGCTTTGAGCTCCTCTGCAGAGGCTGGGATGACACTGAGAAGGTGCTCTGCCTTTTGGAGGCCATCCTCATCCCTGCTGTACCCCCTGAGAGTGGCTGGAGCAGCAGTCTCCTGTGGTACATCCAGGCAGGTTTCTGCACACTACGGAAGAAGGAAAGATCATTGAAACTCCGCAGTGCCTGCGAAGAGGAGTAACAAGAAGAGCTCGTTTTGAAACTGTCCCTTTGGGAAATCGACGTTGAGAAATTTTGAAGAGATTCAAAGAGCAGAGGATTTGGGTTTGCTCTATCCCCCTGCCCTGTGGTGTGTGTGGAGGTGGCTGTGTCTCACTGGGAGCTGTGTGGAAGCAGCATTGCCAGGGGCTGCAGCCTGGGCTGGGGACACTGTGGATTCGGACAAGGACATGGATGACAGGGAATCAGCCCCACGTGCTGCCCTGACTGATGGATAAGGGCCTTATGCAGCCCCTCTGCAGCATGGATGGCTGTGCTGCCTCCTCTAAGAGCTTCTGCTCAGCGTGCTGGAGAAGAACGAGAGGCTGATTGTGCGTGTTGCTGCAAAACAGCAAACTTCAGGATTTTCAGGCCCTGGTAAATTCAGTTTGGAAGTTTCCAAAAGGCAGGCTTAAAGCCTTAGTATTTAGAGGTGGTGAGAAAAGTGCCGTCTTCAGCCCTGGACAGCTCAGCTCAGCTGGTGGGGGAACACAGGTGCCAGCAGGGTCCTGTCCCACCCCTGCTACCTGACAGGGAAGTGCCACAGAGAAGCAGGGAGCAGCTGAATCCTCCCCCATGACTGCTGGGACCCCATTCAGAGCAAGAGCAGAGGGGCAAGGTGTGAGGTGGGCTGGCACCTCGAGCGCTGGGTATGGGAGGATCAATGCTGCAGTGCCCAAATTCACGATGGAGACACTTCCCAGGGCATCCCAGCTGGGGCAGGAGGCAGGGTAAGGATCCATCCCTCTGTGCACATCACAGCATCACCCTGGGGACCCTCACCAGGCCAGCCCGAGACCCTTTAGGTTTCCCAGCAAACCGATGCCCTCCACACAGAGAGAAAACACCTTTCCAAAGGTATTTCAACCCTCAGGGGGGCTTCCAGACAGGATTATGGTTGAGAAGAGGATTTTTTTGATCCCACTAGGAAATTCTGTAGGTCAATTCAAAGTGCAAAACACTTCTACAAGCAGTCCCCTTCCCTCTTGGAAGTGATGTGAACTTGCAGGGCTTTTGAAATCACTTCCATCATTTCATCTTGTGCTCTGCTGGGCCAGAAGCTGTCAAACAGTGTGGCCACTGTCACGGTGGTCACCCATCAGGCCAGGGACTGCAGCAATACACTTAGAGCTGCAGTTCTAAATCAACAGTGTCCCAGTTAAAAAACACTCGCCCAAAACCCCGCTACACCGAGCTATGGCGCAGCAAGAGCTCTTGGAGAAGGTGGGCCATGGTCTGCAGGTGCAGCACAAGGGTTTCAGCCAGGCTTTCCCATGTTCCCAGACCTCCCACATCCAACAGGACTGTGACCCCGCTCTATTGCTTCATGTTGAGGTTGCTTCTCTAAACTGTCTTCTCTCTCCCTCCCCTCTCCTGGAAAGGTACCGCACCTTCTTCAGGCCCAAATACAAGATTGGATACAAGACAGTGACCGAGCTGTCCTGGAGGTGCTGCCCAGGCTTCATGGGAGAAGGGTGCCATGACAGCCCGACGGACCAGCCTGGCCTTCTGCCTCAGCATCCCAGCCCTAAAATGCCTCCCGGGCAAAAGATGTTCCCAATGCCCAGACTTCCTCCCTATCCCAAAAGCCACCCTGACCTGTTTCCAGGACCAAAGAAGAACCAATATGGTGAGATCTCACTCCTGCTTCACGTCCCCAGGTCACCATGGTCATGCACTCAAACCTCCAGGTTCTCTCTGTTCCAGCACAGAGCATGAATCAGGCAAAAATTCAGTGGGTGACATGTTCTCTGTCAGAGATCTGACATTTGATTGCTTTGAGGACTACTCGCTTTTAAAATCTTGTTTCTTTCAAAACATGCAGCTTCAAAATTGCCTTTCCTCATTGCTTTAGAGCATTTTCCCATTAATTAAGGGGTTGATAGGGTGCGTCTCAAGATGTTGCCCCCCTGGGATGTTATCACCACCTGCAGCTGAACTTGGGAGCAGAGGGCTGGATCCCAAGAGGAAAGAGAGTTTCTTGATGTCTTAAGGAGAGATGTGGGCTGAGATTTTGCTGAAATGACAATAACAGAGGGCAGGACACAAGGTTATTATGGGAAAGAACTTGAAGGAGGGAAGTTAAAGGAGCGCCAGCCCTCACTATGCCCTCTCTATTTCTTCCCCTGTGCAGGCAGGAAGCTGCCCGGCCTCTTCGGGGACCGTCTGGACCGGCTGGAGGAGGAGGTGAGGCGCCTCTCCCAGTCCTACGACAGCCTGCACACCATGGTGAGCGGGCTGGGGGACCGCCTGCGGTTGGCCATCCAGGAGGACACCACCAAGATGATCGGCTCTCTGATGAACAGCCCGGGCACGCCAGACTCGTCCGTGGGCTTCGGCATCATTCCCGACGGCCTGGTGGATGTGGCGGACAAAGCCGACATGGCCACGTACCCTCCCGTGGGGGAGATCCTGACCAAAGTGACCGAGGTGAGCGACGTGCTGAAAACCAAGGCAGATCTGCTGCACGAGGTTCGGGGCATGGTCCTGGACCACGACGGGCAGATCAAGCACCTGCTGGAGTCCGCCCGGCCCTCGCCCCTCACCTCCATCGACCTGCTGGAGGAGTACGTGGACACGAGGCTGAGCAACCTGCGCGGAGAGCTGCTCGACGGCTTCGAGAAGAAGCTGGGCAAGATCCAGACCACGTGCGATTTCCGCATCCAAGAGGTGCGGCAGCAGTGCGAGGAGGAGAAAGCTGCCAACCTGCGGCTGCAGCAGACGCTGGATGGGAAGGAGCTGGAGATCAAGAAAGAGATCTCCCAGCTGGAGACCCAGATCCAAGGGCTGACGGTGGTGGAAAGCTGCTGCAGCAACCTGGACTACCTCACCGAGCGCATGAACATCCTCGAGAAAGGCCTTCACAGCATCTCTGAGTCCCAGAAGAACCTGCACTCACGCCTGGATGGAGAGATCTCCACTGTCACCCTAGGGAACCTCTTTGAAGGGCGCTTCGAGGACCTGGAAGCCAGACTCAATGCTACAGAGAGGGAAACGGGGAGCTGCTGCTCTGGTATAGAGGACAGCATGAGAGGCACGGTGGTGGCAGAGGTGGATGGCATGAGGACTGCCTTTGAAGACAAAATGCAGACCCTGGAGGACAGGTTCATGACCGTCGTGGGGGAGCTGAACAATGTCAGTTCTCCCATGGGAATGGACGGAGCCGTGGTGCCTGTGCTGGAAGGGGAGCTCGCCAGCATGAGGAAGCGGACGGATGAGACGCTGGAGGTGTTGCAGAATCGCCTCATCACACTGGAGAGCACTTGCTCCCTGGGCTGCACCTCCGCCTCCAAGGACGTGGAGACCTTCCGGACGGAGATTGAGGATTGCCAGAACAAGAACCAGGACCTGCTCCTCCGCATGGACAGCAATTACGACCTCCTGCGCAAGCTGAACGCCACCATCCTGGAGATCCAGCGGCGAATCGAGGAGGAAGCATCGGGGGCTTTGCAAGGGGAGATCACCTTGCTTAAGATCAACCTGAACACTGTGAGCAAGTCTCTGACAGGGCTCAAGGACTCTGTCTCCCAGTACTCAGACACCGTGACGCACGTCAACTCCTCGCTGGATGAGCACGAGCGGAAGATTGAGGATGAGGTCCACTCCATCCAGGAGAAAGTCAACGACCAAGGCTCCCAGCTTTTCTTCAGCAACCGCCGTGTCCTGAACCTCAAGGGAGACCTGGAGCGACTCAAAGCCAGGATCGTCAGTGACCTGAGCTCCTGCAAGAACGTGGCCCACGGCCTGCAGCAGGAGATCTCTCACTTCGACGAGCGGGTGGCGCGGGTGGAGAGCGCCTGCGGTAGGCTGGGGGCCATCATCGGCAGCCTGGAAGACATCAGGGAGGAACTGGAGAAACACACGGGCAGTCTGTGGGACTACATGGACCACATGAACGGGACACTGGCTGCCCACTCTCAGGAAATAACGGGACTGAAGGACAACCTGCTTGACTGCCAAGCCAAGGTCTCTGAGCTGGCAGAACAGGTCGGGCACTTGGAAGAGAAGGCGGAGAGGAGGCAGCATTAGCCGCACTGCCATGCCATGTCCTCCTCCTCCTGCTGTGAAGGACAGGATTAACTTATATCACACAGACTCGCTCCAATGTGACAACAGTTCTTGGGATAATTTTTTTTTATGAAAAGCTGCTACATTTTGTTTTTTTCCTTAGTCTTGTTGGCCCCACTTCTCCTTAACTCTGCCATGCTGGTATTCCCTTCCTGATGCTCGGCAGCTGCCTTGACCCTGGTGCAGCAGTGTCACTGCCTCCTGGCTGGGGGCATTGCTTTGGTTCCTGGGCTGATTACGCCAGAAGGACAATTCAGGAGTGAGCTGGAGGTGGAAACATTTTTTTAAAATTTTATTTTTGTGGATTTATCATTTCTTGAAGAATAAAACCCTGTAGTTATCAGTTGAGGAATAGTTTCTCCGACCTAAAGACCACCTGCATCTTAATCCAGGGACTGAGCAGAGCCAGGGCTCCTTGCAGGGAACAAAACTCACCGCAGGAATTGCAGATTTCAAAGAACACACGTATTCACACGTCCCTCCGGGAACTGGCTTCCCTTCTCCGAGATGGCAGCCCTCCTTGTGTATGGTAAATCCATTTATTATGCTCCCTCCTCCGTGCAGATGCACATGCCTTATGGAGCACATGAGGGTGTGCATTGGGAAAACACACATATGCATATGTATATATATATATATGGTATGTGTATGTATATTTTTGAACAATCCTTATGTCATGGTGCTTATCTGCTTCCAGTTTCCTAATGCTGCCCCCATGTCCCTTGCCATATTCCAAAGACCCACGCCGAGTAGCTAAAACCTGTGGCAACAGTGTTTGGGGAGAGCCCCACGGTCCCCGGGGCTGCTGTGCTTTGCAATTCCACTTTGCTGGGCTCTCTGGTTACACCTGGGACTGGCATGATGGGTTAGGGAAAACACGCGTCTCCCCCGAGGAGAGGTGTGTCTGCAGGTCTCTGCAGAGCCCCAGCTGGGCGCAGAGCAGTCCTGTCCTCCAGCTCCGTTTTATTGAGCTGGACTGAGAGTCCTCGTCCTCTCTCCTCTTTTATTGCTTAAACTGTGAACTCCGTCATCTCGTCCCAGACAGGAGAGTTCCAGCTGCTCCAGGGTGTGAGTGCAGCAGTGGAGGAGCCAGGAGCCTGCGTCCTCCTCCTGCTCTTCTGATCCCACTGGGATGCCAGTAGCCCAGGGACCAACATCGATGTGGAACAAGGAAGGGCATCTGTGAGAAGACCTCTGGAGACCTCAGCTCAGAATGAAAACCCCACATGATTTACCCAGCTTGACTCCGGTTTCCCACAAACAGGCAGGCTGGAAAACGTTGTCCACGTTCCTGAGCAGCTCCAGCCTTACCCTACAGAGCTGTTGCACACAGAATCCACCTCTTCCTAGGAGCCCACCATAGGCACCCTCCGCTGATCAGCCAACGGTGACTTCATTACTAGGATGAGGAGGAAATTAAAGAGCCTCCATCCAAGCAACTCTGGCACTTTATAGCAGAGGAACGTGTTTTTCTATCAGCTCAGCGCTGTAGCTCATGACCCCTTCCACACCAGCCAGCCTTTGGCTCTCACACAGTGCCCGTTACCCTCACCAGGCTGTCCCTGCTCTTCTGCACCACGGTTCCCTCCCTGATCCCCCCTGATTGCACAAAGGAGAAGCTCTGTGCTCCAACCAGCACAAAGCAGCAGCGGCTCCCAGCAGAGATGCATCTGGACACCTTTCCTCCCCCAGAAAAACTGGGTGAGCTCCCTTAAACATGCTTCCAGGCTGGGGAGGACCACAGGGATCACCGAGTCCAGCTGGCCACACCATGTTCCCCTGAGGCAGTAAAAGCTCGTTCCCCTGCCAGAGGAGCACGAGCCATCAGCTGTGGGAGCATGGAGAGGACACATGGTGTCCCCCCCACCACTTGCCCAGTCCTGCCAGATGCTCACAGCACCAGAATCCACTCTCACTGCTCTGGGCTTTGTTGATTTGGAGCTACCCTAAAGCTGCTGAGACGCTTCTCCAGCTGAGGAACAATCTCCAGCTGCCACTGGGCATCCTACAGAACCTGCTCTTAGACAACAAAACCTATTTTTTCCTCCAGCCTAAGGAAGGAGTCTCAAGCCAACTCTCAGTACTTTGTGATGGGCCAGGGGAGCCCTCACCCCACAGGGGGAGTATCCTGCCTAAGCCCCCTTTCCATCCCCTCACAACAGGGAGAAAACCAAAGAGAAAACCAAGCCAAGGGCCAGGTTCCCTGTTCCCCAGCCAGGGCTGGGTTAGAGTGGCTGAACAGGAGCAGCTTCCCCAGAAAAGAGGGAGCCGGGACTGGCCATAACAAAACTAGGACAAGGAAGAAGTCTGACCTTCCGGAAAATGGTGCTATGTTTGGACTATTCCTGACTAGTCACTTGAAGCTATGGACAGTTTGTTATTTCAGTTCTCAGCTATTCATGTTTAAAAAGTGAAAGGAACTTTGTACAAAACTGGGCATTTTTTTAAAAATTGCTTGCAGAGTAAGGAAATGGTGCCCATGGAGTTGTCCTTGCATGGGCAGCTTTCCGAGGCAGTTGATAACTGATCCCGTTAAAAGACTGTGCTCTGTTGTTTTTAAAACCTTGTCTATTTGTTCAGATTTTAAAAGCTGAAAAACTGGTTGTACTGGAAAGGAAAAAAATAAAGTATTTCTTGCTGAGGTTTCTAGGATCAAAATGACTCGCGTGGCTTCCAGAAGTAGCAGACTAGGAGAGGACTTACACTTACACACAGGGGTCAGGGAAGGAGAAGGTAGATGCCAGACTAGAGGAGGGAGCCCAGCTGTGCTTCTGCCTGTTTTGTTTTACTTCATAACCTCCCATAAAGAGCGAGTTGGGGATGCTGAGCCTGGAGAAGAGGCCATGGGGAGGCTTCACTGTGGCCGGGCAGGACTTGAAGAATTCCATAGGAAAGACGGGGACAGCGTGTTCAACAGGGTCTGTGGTGGGAGGAGAAGGGGGGATGGCTTTCAGCTGCAGGAGGTTGATTTGGGTTGCATTTAAAGAAGCTGGTTTTTCACACTGAGGGTGGTGAGGCACTGGCCCAGGCTGTGCACAGAGGCTGTGGATGCCCCATCCCTGGGACCGTCCAAGGCTGGGGGGACGGGACTCTCAGCAAGCTGGTCTGGTGGGAGGAAGCTCAGGTTTGAATGAAATGATCTTTGGGCTCCATTCCAAGCAAAATCATGAAAGGATTCTATCACCCTACGGTCCCCATCGCCCAAAGCGGAGTGAGCCTTGAATTTTGTGAGTCACAACGGAAGAGCAAGGAAAGAGGACGACAAAGCATTCACTTGCCCCACCCTTCTGCTCAAAGTCCGTGGGCAAATTGTCGGGATAACGTGATCCCTGACGCTGCCATCAGTCCTGAACAGTCCCTGCTGCCTGGATCTTGCCATCCCTCCCTGTAGAGTGCTCACTTTTGTCCCAATGAAGGTACAGTGCCATTCCATGGACACCCTTGGACTTCCTGGATGGGCTGGAGCTCTGTGGGGATGGTGTGGGACAGGGACCCCACTCTGAGGTTTTGCTCCCTATGCAGGCTGTCACAGACACCGAGGAGGAGATGGAAATCAATATGAAGATTGATATAGAGGAGAGTATGGATATAGATGTAGAAGAGAATGGAGAAGAAGAGATGGAGGTGGAAATGGAGGATTACATTGAAGACATGGAAGTGGATGAGAAAGGTAAGGAGGGGGACATGGTCTTGGGATGAAGACCGACCCCAGCAGCAGGACAGGGAGGTGCTCCCCATGCCCTGCCCACAGGCAGAGTGGGTCCCCTGCTGCCAGGCTGGGGCTGGGACTGGGCTGGGTGGCCCCGCTCAGGGACACGGTGCCCCGGGGGGGCCCTGGGTTCTGGTGGCACAAGCACCACCCCCGACCTGCCCTGCCCTTGCTTTGGGCCACGCCAGCCCCATCCCAGTGCCTGGGGCCCAGCCCCCAGCCCCAGCCGGGCTCAGTGCCAGCGGCAGAGTCCCGCTCTGCCAGCGTGTGCCAGCCTGGGGGCACAGGGAGCAGCCCTCAGGGCTCTGCCAGCGTGTGCCAGCCTGGGGGCACAGGGAGCAGCCCTCAGGGCTCTGCCAGCGTGTGCCAGCCTGGGGGCACAGGGAGCAGCCCTCAGGGCTCTGCCAGCGTGTGCCAGCCTGGGGGCACAGGGAGCAGCCCTCAGGGCTCTGCCAGCGTGTGCCAGCCTGGGGGCACAGGGAGCAGCCCTCAGGGCTCTGCCAGCGTGTGCCAGCCTGGGGGCACAGGGAGCAGCCCTCAGGGCTCTGCCAGCGTGTGCCAGCCTGGGGGCACAGGGAGCAGCCCTCAGGGCTCTGCCAGCGTGTGCCAGCCTGGGGGCACAGGGAGCAGCCCTCAGGGCTCTGCCAGCGTGTGCCAGCCTGGGGGCACAGGGAGCAGCCCTCAGGGCTCTGCCAGCGTGTGCCAGCCTGGGGGCACAGGGAGCAGCCCTCAGGGCTCTGCCAGCGTGTGCCAGCCTGGGGGCACAGGGAGCAGCCCTCAGGGCTCTGCCAGCGTGTGCCAGCCTGGGGGCACAGGGAGCAGCCCTCAGGGCTCTGCCAGCGTGTGCCAGCCTGGGGGCACAGGGAGCAGCCCTCAGGGCTCTGCCAGCGTGTGCCAGCCTGGGGGCACAGGGAGCAGCCCTCAGGGCTCTGCCAGCGTGTGCCAGCCTGGGGGCACAGGGAGCAGCCCTCAGGGCTCTGCCAGCGTGTGCCAGCCTGGGGGCACAGGGAGCAGCCCTCAGGGCTCTGCCAGCGTGTGCCAGCCTGGGGGCACAGGGAACAGCCCTCAGGGCTCTGCCAGCGTGTGCCAGCCTGGGGGCACAGGGAACAGCCCTCAGGGCTCTGCCAGCGTGTGCCAGCCTGGGGGCACAGGGAGCAGCCCTCAGGGCCGCACTGGAGTGACCATGTCACTTGCTTTTCTTCCAGGACTGACTGAGGTGCCACACAGAGATGCCGCTCTTCTGGAGATATGTGTTTTAGAGTTTGTTGTTAAGTTTTTATCTGTCAATATGTTTTAGAGTTTGTTATTCTCTTCTGTACATTTCATACATTGTTATGTAGGTTTTTATAATGAAAATACATTTTATAGATTGTTGTTGTTATAAAGATTCTTACATTGAAAATACATTATGTAGTTCGTTTTTGTTGCTGCTCTTCCGTAAATAAACAATCTTTCTTTTTCACACCCCAGCTCTATTTGCATTTGCTTTGGGCACAGGGAGCATTTGCAGGGTTGTGGTTTCCAGCTGGTCTGGGTTCCTGGGGCTGGAGGTCCCTGAGGCTGGTGGCATGGCCACCCTGGGGCTGGGGGTACCCGTGCACAGAGGGGTCCCACTGACAGAGGTCACACTCTCCTTGCGGTTGCTCTGGACATGCATGGGAGCTGTAGGGGCAAATCCCAGTGGGCCCTGTCCCACGGGATCCCCTGGGCGAGCAGGGCTGAGCCTGCGTGGTCCTGCAGAGCCTCACCCATGGCTCCTCCCTGGGTGGGCCTGGGGCTACTGAGGCTGTGCTGGGCCGTGGGCACCCCCTGTTCCCAGGCACCCCAAGGGGCTGGAGGCGGCCTGGAGGGAGCCTCAGTGCAGGGGCCTCTGGCTTTTGCAAGCTCTCCTGTCCTCATTGTCCAATTTCAGGCCCATGTACATACAGAATAAGCCTGGATTCGTCTTCTGGTTTTAATTAATTTTGCTACCTTAGCTAAACAAACTAAGTTTAAAAAAAAAAACAAAAAACCCCCACATTTTCTAGAAGCTGGTCCCATCTCCACCAGGACCCACTTGGTAGGATGCTTCAGCAGGATGAGCCCAATCACATTTTAAAAGGACTGGGAGCCTGGCTCCCACTTCTATGCACAGGGCTAAAGCAGACAAGAGGCAGCCTGGGTTAAAGCACTATTTATTATTGCTTTTAGTCCAAAACACTCAAAACCCCAACATCTTCCATCGACCTTTAAAAGTTGGGGGGCAGTTTCAGCTACCAAACTGCAGGGAGCTGGACTGTCTGGAACACTGGTCATACCAGAGGTAGAATAGCTATGCCAGAGGCTCATCAATAAATACAACAGTGAACAACCACCACCTTTACAAGAGCCAGGCTTTAGAGGACCTACTAACGCTAGAAGAGACCCAGCTTTCAGGAATTTGTGTTTAGCAAATGGAGCTTTTGTAGAGTCAGAGCTCCCTCTTACCCTCTTTGGCTGCCTGCTGAGGGGTGTCATGACCTCTATTACAAGTATAAAATGCCCAAGCGGCAGACAGGAAGGACAAGGTGCATCTGGAACATTTAGTCCTGGTAAAGAACATGCAGGAGAGCCCTGGGTCAGGTCTCCACAGGGACAGGGTTAGGGCAAGCCATCCAAATCAACATCAGGCACTGGAGGTCTCCAGTAGGCAAAGTGGCTGTAGTCTGGGGACACCAGACCAGCGCTCCTCCTCTGTCCCACAGGAGGGAAGAAGACCTCCACCAGCTCCGACAGCCGCTCGAATCTGTGGGGGTAAGAAAGAAGTTACATTGGGGTCACCCAGCATTTGTTTGCTGCTTCTCTGCATCAAAGCCGGGTTATCCCAAAGATGCCGAGGAATAAACACTTTGCTTACGTTGACTTTTGGTTCTTTGCGAGCTCCTGGATCAGCTCTCCCTTGGGGTTTACTGTGAATATGCGGCTCTCTGGCAGCCCCACTTGCTTGTAAGCGTAGACGTCCTGCCCAAGGAAGGCCAGCACGGCATGAGAGCTGCAGGAAGGCACCAGCACCCAGCCTGAGCCCTCCCTCTGCTCCAGGAGACCCACTCACGTTGGGCCTGTTCCCAAAGCCCGCGTAGAAGGGACACGTCGTGGCAAACAGCTTTCGGATGTCTGTCAAGCAGGTGACCTTGAACACCTCTGGCTTCTTCTCAATCACCTCCCTACAGCACAAGAGACACGGTCACAGTGGCATCAGCTGGCCAGGACTGTGGGCACCAAACCTGTCTGGGGCTCAGGGAAGGGTAAGAGGTTTTGCTCAGCAGAAGCTTCACCGTGAAGCTCCAGCAAGGTCAGGCAGCTCCCCTGCTGCCTCCCATGAAAGGCACTGTCCCCCAAAGAGGGCAGAGCAGTTTAAGGCTGGGACATCCCTCAGGGTCAAGCTGGGGAAGGGGGTTCTGTCCCCAGGGATACAGGAAGTGCAGGAAAGGACAGTACCTGTGGAAGGCAGACAGGAGGCTACTGGGGGAAAGCAGCATGGGGCCCATGGGGAGGCCACAGCCCTGCTCATTGACCCATTTGAGGTAGCCTTTGGTGATGTGGGCCATGCCAATAGCCCTGGCTGAGCAGTAGAGGAACTTGTAGCCATTCCTAGAGAGAACACAGGGAGCCCCTCTGAGCTGTGACCTGGGCAAGGCATTCTCTTGCTCCGATGAGGAAGAGGTAGCCAAGTACCAGGCCTAAGCCCAAGCCTTACTCCAGTAAGCAAGGGGGTTCCACAAATAACATGAATCCCCTATCTGGAAACCCAGACAAAGCCCAATCCCCACCTGCCTCACACTGGGAGTCCCTGCACCACCCTCCATGCTCTCCCCAGCAGCCACACACCCACCCAGCTCAGCTGCACAGCACCCATTGCTGCTCAGCACCCTCACACAGCACTTTCATCCCACGGCACTGCCTGTCAATTGTGAAGGGCTGTACCCAGCACTTGCAGACCCCCGGGCGGGGGGACAGCTCGGCAGAGGTGGTACTGGGGTGGCCAGAGGCAGCCGAGGTGCCCGTCCCGTCCCTGCAATCCCCGGGAGTGCATCCCTCCCATGTTCCTGCCGGGGCCGGAACGAGCCATCCACGGGCCCACAGTGCCTCTCAGTGGCCACAGGGGCCAGGGACCAAGCTGGAGGCTCCGCGGGGACTCACTGCTGGTGCCACCCCTCACAGGTGAGTCCCCTGGGCTGTGGGAAGCCATCGCTGGGTGCCCAGAGAGGTACCAGCACCACAGTGCTGGGGACCCCCGTGCCACCACTCTCAGGCATGACCTTGGGCGGTCTCGTCTCCTTCGGTGCTCAGCTACATCTCCCCAGCGAAGCCTCCACTGACACACACTCCTTCCAGGGAAGGTAATGCCAGCACCCGCTCCCAGGGCACCCTCTGCTTTCACCCCTCAACATCACGTAGGCAGCGCAGCCAGCATCAGCCACCACTGACAGCAGACAGGGCAGCTGGCTGGGCCTGCATCAGCAAGGAAGAAGCCCTGACTCTGACTCCATCAGCTTCCCACTTCCCCTTGGCCTCAGCTGATCCAATACCTACAGGTGGATTTTGTGGAAGAGTTTAACGATCCCACGATGAGTCCAGTCTTTTCCCAGTTGCGGCAAGATCTGTCCAAGAGCATCCGATCTAAAAGGAAAGGAGACCGGGTTAGTGTGATCCAACGTGGTGAGTACCCACCCCCACCCCAATGGGTGGGTCCCTTCTGCCTGCTTATGCAAGCCTTTAAAGGAGACTTTCCCCTGGCAGGGGAAAATAAGGATTTTGGGGTGGGAGAAAGGCCTGTTACTTGGTGATGGTGCCATCAATGTCTGAGATCACCACTTTTTCGTTCCAGTTCCACAGGTAGATGGTGGCCTCGCAGCGGCACGTGCCCTGGTACTGAGTCGTCACGCTGAATGCCACCTCGTTGGGGCCGTCCTGCAGATTCAACCTTCCCTGGGGCAGAGGGGCAGCAAAAGTGTCACACCAGCACTAATTCACATCAGTCCAAGACTTGCCAGAGGCCAGACTGCCCCACGGCCAGGCCAGAGACCTCAAGCCTCTACAGGGCGGCCAACCAGGGCAAAGTACTTGGATGTCCTATGAAAACACGAGGTCAGGAATAGAGAAATCCCTGTTTAAGGGTTGTCTCACCCCTACACACACAGACAGTGAAGGTGGAGGAATAAATACATACAATTTGTTTGGAGGAGAGCCGCAGGGATTTCTTGTAGGTTGGCAGAGGTTTCTGAGCAGGGGCCTCCATTGCCAACGTGTCCTCAGGGTGCAGGAGACGATTGTCACTGGATGATTCCTTTTCCTCCTGCCTACACAAAGAAGGGAAGGGGTCAGCCAGAGTCTTAACAAAGCTTTCTACCCTCTTTCATTAGGCAAACTTAGGAATAACTAGTGATGTAGGAGAGGAGACCAGGAGTATCCGGATTCCTGAAGATGACCTGGGAGGGAGGCACTCACCTCTGCTGAGCAGGGTCAGGCTGCAGCATTCCCATGTTGGCTTTCCCTGTCTTGTAGGGTGGCAGAGGTTTCTGAGCAGGGGTCTCCATTGCCAACATGCCCCCAGGATGCTGGGATTCATTGTCACTGGATGATTCCTTTTGGTCCTGCCTACACAAAGAAGGGAAGGGGTCAGCCAGAGTCTTAACAAAGCTTTCTACCCTCTTTCATTAGGCAAACTTAGGAATAACTAGTGATGTAGGAGAGGAGACCAGGAGTATCCGGATTCCTGAAGATGACCTGGGAGGGAGGCACTCACCTCTGCTGAGCAGGGTCAGGCTGCAGCATTCCCATGTTGGCTTTCCCTGTCTTGTAGGGTGGCAGAGGTTTCTGAGCAGGGGTCTCCATTGCCAACATGCCCCCAGGATGCTGGGATTCATTGTCACTGGATGATTCCTTTTGGTCCTGCCTACACAAAGAAGGGAAGGGGTCAGCCAGAGTCTTAACAAAGCTTTCTACCCTCTTTCATTAGGCAAACTTAGGAATAACTAGTGATGTAGGAGAGGAGACCAGGAGTATCCGGATTCCTGAAGATGACCTGGGAGGGAGGCACTCACCTGTGCTGAGCAGGGTCAGGCTTCAGTGTTCCCACGCTGGCTTTCCCTGGCCTCGGCTGCTGCTGCAGGCAGAGAGGGGCGTGCTGGTTTTGGCTGAGGTAGAGTGAATTTTCTTCAGAGTGGCTGGTATGGGGCTGTTCTGGATTTGGGCTCAACAAAGTGTTGATAACAGAAATGTTTCTGTTATTGTTGAGAAGTGCTTGCACAGAGCCAAGAGCAAGAGCAGGGGCCGCTTTGCTTTTCTTCCAGTTGGAACAGCAATGCCAAAAGAGGTGACACTGCAGTCCCTGCCTTCACAGGGACACTGCTTGTGGAACAGTAAGCACAGCCTGGTGCTGTGGTGGGGCAGGGAGACCAGCAAGCACACGTGGTGCCCGGGGACCTGGCATGACAGGCACATGGCAGGAGGTGTCACCACCACAAGGTCCACATTGCTGCATTACCAGGTGCTGCTCTGCTGCTCAGGCATTAACAGACCAAAGGGGACAGGTAGCAACCTTAAGAAGTGACCTCGTCAGGTCCTGGATGTCCTCATAGTCAACCTCAGGCCATCCCCAGGACCCTGCTCCCACCCCTGCCAGTCAGCAGAATGATGCCTGTCCCCTGGGGACATGGTTGTCATATCCACTGCTGCAAACATACCCCCTCTGTTGGGAATTCTCTCCTCCTCCAGGAGAACCACCACCTTCTGTCTTTCTTGGGCATCTTCTTCTTCACCAATTCGTCGATGATGCTCTGTGAACATGGCAGAACATGGCATGAGGTCAGTTCTCAGCCCAGGCCCTGCTGAGAATCATAGCCAGTAAATGTGTTGTACCACTGACCTCAGGAATGTTCCTCTGGAAAGCCTGCAGGGACAGGACTATGGGACCAGCCACTTCCCAGCTGTAATACCTGGAAAAAGCAAGAGGGGTGGGCACATCACCATCCTGCAGCATGGCCAGGTCCCACAACTACTTTGGTACAGTCAGGGTCCGGGATGGAGTCACATTCCTACAGGAGGGTTTCCATAGGGACAAAGGGGCCACGCTGTCCGTTGTGGAATGAAGCAGCAGGAAGAGCCAGCCACTCACTTGTTGTTGATCATTATCACCAGGTTCGGGTCACTGACGAGCCTTGGGTTCTCAGCAAACTGCTGATAGGAAACCATGTGCTCCATGAACTTCTCTGGTGGGACAGAGGCTGTGTCATGCCATTGGAGGATAGAAAGGATTTCAGGGCTGCAGATTCCCCTCCCACCTACCATGAGAGATCTGCCTGTTGCCCTTGAGGCCCCCGCACAGTGACAGGGCAACTGTGGGCATCGAATCAGAGTCCATGGGGCGGTTGGCAGGCAAGGTGGATGGCAGCTGGACACACAGAGGGTTGCTGGGGTCTGTCACAGGCCTCAAACTCTGCTCTGTGTCACTGCCAGCAAGGGAAGAAACGGCGGAGACATCAGAGAATAGCTTTAAACATACCTCCATCCTTTCTGCCAGGGGGATTGCTCAAAAATGTCTGAGCTTGGCCAAATGTGGCAACTCATACCTCCTGGGGAAATAGAGAGCCACAGGCTTCTTGTCCAGCTTGGAGTGGTCTTCCAGGTAAACGTCATTGGGACCCAAGTGAGGACTTCTTCTGATGGATCCTCAATGTGCAGACAGAAGAGAGAGAGCTTAGCTGCATCGCCTTTCCAACCACCCCACCATCTATCAGGAAAGCCAACACCATTTTCCTCCATCATATCCATGTACCATACAAACAGGGCAGCCACTTTCCTACTGGAAAAGCTGCCGTAAGTCAACAGCAACAGAAGTGCCTCAAGACACCTGCACTAGCATGATCCTTAAATACACCGTCAAGGGGGGCACATAAATGCTTCTCTGTGATTTTCCCCAACTTGGTATGCTCAGGATGAAGACACAAGTCAGGCCAGGTGCTGTCAGACACTTGAAGTCAGGGTATGGCCTGTAGTGCTGAGAAATCTTCTAAGTATGCAAAAGCAGAGACATCCAGGGAACAAAAGCAAGAAAGCCTTCCTGGGAGCTGGGTGGTCACTGAAAGGTGGACACCTAAGGGATGTCTCTTCCAAGCAAAGGAGCTGGTAGCACACAGAGAAGGCCAAGTAAACACACCACACCTGGAAGTCATGGAGTTACACTAAATGGACAACCCAGGAGCTCATCATCTGCAGGCTCAAACACCACTTCAAGCAGCACCAGTCACCCTCTCACCTTGCCTCCTCTGCCTCTCCAGCTGGGACCTGGGGCCTTCTGAGCCTGACTGCCTTGGAGCAGTGGCTCCCTCATAGGGCTCCACATCTGGCTGAACCTCTGGCACAACACTAACATCTCCCTTCTGTTTCTCTTGTGGGTTTGAGTAGGCCCCCAAAAATCTCTTCGCCCTGACAGCACGGAAGATGTCCTTCAGCCTGAAGATGCTGTTCCCAACCTGGGGTGCAAGTGTTGGCTCAGTAACAGACACAGCCAAGGAACGGGGGATGCTCTTTGGTCCTGCTGGGCTTGAATCCCTGCCCGGGCATTCAGAGGTGGCAACAAGAGGGGTTGCCTCATCCACTGGGACCAGTGTTGCAGAGATGGTGGTTGCTTCAGCAGCAGTGATCTTTGTGGACTTGGCTGGTTTAACTCGCACCAATTTATGCACCTCAAGGAAAGCAGAGGAACAGGTCTGAGGATGGGAAGTTGCCCAAAGCATCACACAGAAGAGGACAACTTCCTTAAGGCTGCCTGGCCACAGCCTCCTCTGATTTCTGTAGGTCTTTTGGACACCCATTCCCAGCAAAAGAGCAAGAGCAGGGACTCACCTGAGGGAGCTTTCCCC
This sequence comes from Mohoua ochrocephala, assembly GCA_013398855.1. Lineage (NCBI taxonomy): Eukaryota > Metazoa > Chordata > Aves > Passeriformes > Acanthizidae > Mohoua > Mohoua ochrocephala. The sequence goes on along the minus strand of VZTA01006283.1, from coordinate 70,254 downwards.
AGGTCCACTTCACATGGGATTCAGTCCCTAGAGCAAAATTCTCCTGTGGTCTGACCTCCAGTTCAGAATCACTTTTGGGAGAAGATGGATGGCTCAGCATGAAGCTGCAGGAAGAGAAGGTGATGTGGGGCTCTACCTACACTACAGCCCCATGCTCTCCTATCAGCGCAAGGACATTTAGGGCCAAGCACCCTGAAAGGCTGGTTTCCCATAAAGTCATTTCTACCCTATAAAATTGTCACTCCCAAAGGACTAAGACCTATGGAAGCTGAGGCCCAAGGAAGCAAAGTGCTGTGCCAGCAGTTGCCCAGAGCAGCTCAGCAGCAGAGAGCCCTGTGCACACAGGCTTCTCACATCTGTGACCATGGCCACAAGTGTCCCTTGTGGTCTCTGAGCTTTCGTCCCAGCCACACCACATCAGGCTGGGAAAACCCTCCTCTCCTGACACCTCCAAGTCACTTTTCCATTCCACCTTCCCTGCCATGAGGCACATGCCCTGCTCTCATCGGAGCTGAGCAGAACACCTTGGCTCTGCCCATTACCTGTCCACTCCGAGCAGCTCCCCATCGGAGTATGGGTGCATCTCTCGGGGCTGCAACGACTCGGTTTCTTCAAGGAGATCAGCAAAGGATGAACATGCTGCATCACTGCAAAGGAGGAAAGAGAGGGCATTTGTGCTGCAGCCTCCTCTCCAGAAAGCTGGCAATACCCAGCTTCACCATTCCCCCTGGCTCTCTACTCCACAGGAGACTGGGCTCCGACTTGCAAACACTTTCCCCCTGTTTCAGTACTGCTGGGCATCACCAAATGAACCCACAGGCCTGACCCCCTGCACCACCCTGCCCAGACCAGGCAGCTCACCTTGGGGCTGGCAGCTCGCATGGCTCCTTCACGGACACGTCACTTTTGGTCTCATCACAGCTGTCAGAATCCAACTCCAACACCTCCTTCTTCTGGGACCTTCTCTTGCGTCGCCTCCTCTTGCGCAGGATCAGTCCAGCGCTGGTGGCCTCCAGCTCAGGGGAGGGCTGAGCAGCATCCTCTGGGCTCCGCACCTTGTAGATGGGGGACGTGCAGAGGAAGTAGGGGATGCTGCCCTGGAACAGGGAATGGGAAGAGCCCATCAGCTCCCTCCAGCACCCTCATTTTCAGCCTAGCAGCTCCTTGCTCTCTATGGAGCATACTATGGAATAGCACAACCAACACCACCGAGCCCTCAGCTCAGGGGTGGTTTTGTGGCCTGGCCTAAAAGGAAAGGATTTTTACCTACAACATGTGAATAAAAGAACATTAGGGTGATCCAGCCACAAGCTAAAGACATCTTTAACACGGGCAAGGAAAGACAGGCAGGAGATGGCACCACAAGACCAGAATTACCAAGGCTGCAAATGGGATTTGACTCCAGGGCCCCTTCCTACTCCCAAACCAAGCCCAAGCCAGCAGTGACCACAAGACTGCCTGAGAGAAGAGCTGCCAGGATTTCTGGAAGCCACAACTAGTCTCATCCCACTTCCCATTGGAGCAGGCAGCCTGCCACAGCATCTGTCTCATTCTCATCCCTGTCACAAGATCCCCCGAGAGGCCAAGCTCCAAGATCCCCGCCTGTCTGGCCAGCAGCCATGCCCATTGATGGAGACCAGTCTGGGATGCAGATATTTGGTCTAATACTCCCTCAGGGTGCTCCACCACACGGGTTGCAAGGTCCTTTGAGCAGGAACCTTTCCAGACCCAGAAAACATCAGATGGGACAATGGAGTCACTCTGGGGAAGAGCAGCATTCCAAACCTGGTCATTCCACCTCAACCCCACACTTCCAGGTAGTCCCAGTGGGACACAGACGTGCAGCACCTCCTCATCACCAACCTCATGCTCCTCTGACTCCTCGACAAAGAAGGCCTCTCCATTGTCTCCCAGCTTCATGTGCAGATCCACAGGCTCCCCATTGATTTCAATGTCAACCTAGCAAGGGACAGAAGCAGCCTGTCCATCCGAACCCCCTCATCTGCTGGAGCACAGGGGCACTTCCTGAGGGAGGGGATGGGTTGAAGTTGCTCACAGGGCTGACAACCACACAGTCTTTGAGGCAAGGGACCTCTCCCAATTTTTCTGGAGAGCACATTCCTCTCTGGAAATGGATGGGCTCCATTTGGGGCCATCCGTTCAAAAACTTGGCAAGCACCCCTTTCACTGGGCTCCCATTCCCCTCAAACAAAGTCTTTCCATAACCTGTGGGTTGCAGGAGATCCTGGGTCTGGAGACACTGGAAAGGAAGCGTCGCCCCAGGGCAGGCACCACTTACCACCTTCTCCTTGGAGCGCAGCACTCCCAGCTTCCCAAAGCGCACGTGAAACGGGGAGCACTTGAAGGAGTTGTCGGGCTGCCTCACCACGACCACATCGATGCAGCCCGACAGGGTGGCAGGGTTCAGATCCCGGTACAGCTCCTTCACCGTGACGAAGACGCTCTCAGCCAGCTGCCCCACGTAGTTCATGGTTTGAGACTGCAAGAGAGAGACAGGAATAGGCTCAGATAGGGGAAGAGAAATCCAGCAGCTAAAGGCAATGTGAATTTACTGTAGGAGGGTCATGTCATGGCTGCAAACACAGCCCCGTCATGGGGACAGGTAAGCCTCTAGAGAAACTGAGGCAAACACCTGAAGGGCCCTAATGAAGATCAGCCAGGGCCTCTGTGAGCACCAGAAAACAGGACAGAAGCCAGAGCATGAGTTATTGCATCCAGCTTGGAGGAGAGATGCCCTTGCCATTGAGATACACCATCACATTTGCCCCTTGGGAGGGAAAATACAACCTCACAGCAACACTGCACAGTCAAGCTGTCAACATCCCATTCAAACAAGAACTGGGCTGGCAGGAGACCTCCTGTCCTGCACTGTCCTTAGAAATTCCCAAACAACTCAGGGCAGAGAGATGGGAAGTCCGAGCTGCTCCATACACCACACATTCACTTTGAACAAAGTCCAAACCTAACCTTTCCCACTCAGAGGGAAAGGCATCCCACTTAGGCATTGCAGAATTGGCCAGACATGGCTCTTGCACAGGCCAGAACTCTTGTGCTGACAGCGCAGCCAGGTGATGGTGCGGTGTCCCCAGGGACTCACCACAGCCCCCAGTGCACACTCGACCCAAAGGACAGCTGGGGGGAGTTGGTTCCTTACCGAAAGGGACGACGACAAGCATGTGCCACGTGACAAGCCCTCTGCCCCAGCAGGTACCCAGCCTCTCCGATCCGTTTTGCACAAGCTCAGCCCTGCCCCATTCCCAAACATCCCTCCTGAGAGGCAGTCTGAGCGGGCAGACGTGGTTCCCACTCCATGCCCTGTCCCCCGCCTCTCCCTGGCAGCCAGGTGAGGACTTAAATCCCAGATCCAAGCCCAGATCCTCTCCGGGGGATGACAGCAGGGAAGTGCTAGCCAGCTCCCGAAGCTTCGATGGCTCCATCAGCTCTGCTGTGAGCGGGGCCAGGGTCACGGGGCCACTCACCAACCTGCTGAGCCCAGCTTTCCCAGGCATTGCTTCTGGGGCGGGCAGCCCTCCAGCTGCCATCCCTGCTGTGCCCCAGGGCCTGGCAGCAAACAGGAGAGAGCTCCTCGCTGCACATGGGGGGAGTTTTGGAGAAAAGGAATGATCAGACTGACCCTCATGCTCCCAGGGCAGCACCGATGAGCTCCCAGTTAAGATATACACTGACACAGGCCTGAAAAGTGCTTAGGAAAAGTCCTGGGCAGAGAAATCCCATAGGATTTGGGGTGGGGGCTTGGAAATTATCCCCAGATATGATGCACTGAGCACCACCTTCATGGTGAATGCAGGGTGCAAGAGCTCAACATAACACGGCAGCCACACAGCAAAACAAGTGCCGGGGCCATGTCCCCTCTGCAGAGCCACTGTCTCTGCCTTGCCTCAATGGGCAGCTGTCCCTCCCCCAAGCATCTCATTGCTGGGGACTGCTTGGCACGGCTCTGGTACAGTTTTCAGCTCACTGACTTTAATTCCCTGTGGGCCTCACCTGGGACGGCTGGAGGAAGGCAGGGAATGGAGAGAAGAGGCTTTTCCCTGCAGGCCTCGGCCCCACCATGGATGGAGCAGGCCCGTTAGGGAGGTGAGGGGTAGGTTATAGTCTGGAGAGAGATTAATAGGCAGACAGGGCAAGAGTAAAAATCTTCAAGTCACATTCAGTAAATAAACCCTCTTGAGGAGTGGGGCATCTCCAGCCCTCAGCCCCCAAACCAGCCACAATCACAGCCCTCCACCACACAGCTCTTGTGGAGGATGAAGGGGACAGTCCTCCCCTGCAGACAGCTCACATCGACCTCCAGAGCCAAAGAGCAGCCCAAAACAAACCAGGTGCTTTGCTGACACCGGTCTGCTTTGCTCCTGGGCCACCCTGCCCACATCCACCACGCTCCCGCCCATCGCACGCTGCAAACCAACAGGACCTTCCCCATTACCTGGGCAGCTGCTGAGCCTCAGCACCTCCTCGACTTCTGGGCAAAGCTAAACCCCATGGGTTGCTCTGTGCCAGCGGAGCACTCACCCTCAGCTCCTCCTCTCCCTGCTGTTTCCTTCCCCTCACCTGAGCGAGGGGAGGGCCCCGTCTCCCGTTCAGCCCCGGGCTGCACACGCTGCCTCCCGCTGGGCCCCTGAGGGCCCCGGCAGGCCGGGGGTGGCTCCGGGGGTGGCTCCGGGGTGGCAGCTGGCACCTGGGGCTCATCCAACAGCCCCGTGTGCTCCAGCAGCCCCGGGCACAGCTGTCTTGTGCCCGTGGGGACCCTTCCTTCTCCAACCCACCGCCCCACAAGGGCACGGTGAAGTCTTAATGAGGCATAAAGGGCGGCCAAACCCCAGGGGCTGCTCTGTGCTGCATCGTCTCCGGGGGGATGGGAAAAGAGGGCACGGTGAAAAGAAAGCACAAAAAAGCAGGCGCTTTAAGAAAACCGATGCTCTCCAGATGTCAGTGAGCCTGACAGCAGTGGGAATAGCTGGGTGGACTCAGGTGAGAAACTGAGGCGGTAGGGGTTTTTTGTGCTCCCCAAAAAGTGCATTGACTGCCACCACACTGTAACTCCAGGGCAGGGATGTGGCTGGTGTGGGCTCTGTCCCGTATTTACCTGATCCCTGTGCTGGTGATTCCCCAGCAGTCTCTCTGCTGGTTTTCGGAGTAATGGGGATTGAGTGGTGGCTCTTTAAGGACAAAGGCTCTCCAACACATCACCCATGGAGCTGACATTGTGCTGTGAGAGCAGGGAAGCGCCAAAGCTGGAGGGTGGCTGCTTAGGACATCTTTAGTCCCTGAGAATAAGGATCCAAAGCTTGTTGGTCCCATCTGATGGGCTGATCTGCAGAAATGCCACAGCTCATTCCCAGGCAAGCCCTGTTAGCTCCCAGTGCCTCACTTTCCTCAGCTATGCTGATGGCAATTGGAGGCACAGAAATCCCCCCTGTGCCTGCCCAGTGCCAAGCATGGCCTGGACACAAGATCCCAGTCCCAACATGGGAACTTCCCTGAAGGCTGTGACAAATCTGCTGAGGAAGGAAGCCTATTTTCCAGCAGCTTAGTGTTCTGAGAGCTCTGCCCCTCGGTGAAATTGGACTGAAAGCAGCTATTGTGGGTGGCTGGGCACAGCTGCGGTCCCCGAGGAGGGTGGGCTGGCACTGCGGGGTGGGTGACTGCCACCAAACCCCACAGCCCACGGCCAGGTCACTGGGCACTTGTGCCCGGCAGGGAAGGAGCCTGCTGGAACCTCCATCAAGACACCTCGGGTGTGGCACCTCAGGTGTTGTCCTTGGACCAGTGCTCGCTGATGACACTGGAGCCGGTCTCATCCAGGGCAGGGGGTCACGCCCTGCAAGCCCTGAGGCCGCAACACAAACCCCAGGGCTGGAACACAAAAGCAAGGACAGATCTGGGCTGCAGATGCCTGGTAACTGGTAAAAAATGCTGCAGAGGTCATTCGTCAGAGGACATTTGAGTGCAGGACACCATTTCTTCCTCAGCCAGCTGAGTGCATCCTCAGGTGAGCACGGAGAAGGAAAAGAATGCCAGCAAGAGCATGCGGGCAGCTCAGCCTTGCTGTGGCTCCAAGCCCCAGCCCTCTGGACACAGGGATGAGCTCCTGGCACTTGGGCACCCTGCAGCAGTACAGCCCCCATCACTTACCTCCAAGGCTCCTTGCCCAGCTGGTTTTCCCCACCAGTCCTTACCCCTGGTTCCTGGCACACCAATCTTTGCTTGTGCCCCCATGCCCCTGCAGCAGACCCCAAGCTGTGCCATGGCCGTTCTGGGTGATGGCTGTTCCTGCCTGCATCCTACCCTGCAATCCAGCCTTTTACTTCCCTCTTTTTTTCCCCCTTTCTCCTCCAAAAGGCTTAGAGCACTTTTAATTGCCATGGTAATTTTTTGCAAAGCCATAAAATCACCCTTGGTTCCTGCCAGCTGCTTTTCATACTCTTACTCCCCTTTCCTCTTTTTTGGAAGGTGAACCCTGCAGATCCATCCCTCCCTGTGCTTGTAACCCTGCTCACCCCAATTTTTCTGTGTGTCTTGTGCATCCACCCCCAGGAGCTGCTCCAACAGGGAGAGGTTTCTTCCCCCTTTTGGGAACTCCACAGCCCACAGATGTTTGCAATGAGCCTTTGCAAAACAAGACAGATTTTTTTATTAGTCAACTGAAATGCAGTATTTTCAGCTCCTTGACTTCCATAAAGCTCACAGCCACATCCATCTTGACAGCTTTTGTCCTGCATCCCAGCACTCCCCATCCTTCCCAGATGGCAGCCTTCACCCCTAATGGGGAACCTCTGCCTTGTGGGCTGCCCATACCTCCGCTGACTGTCGTGCTGAAAGCCCTACATCCTGAGATCCTGGGCCTCTCTAGGAAAACTCCATCCATCCATCCATCCATCCATCCATCCATCCATCCATCCATCCATCCACTTGGCAGTTGGGAGCACCCACAAACTGCCCAGGAGCCTCCTAAATTTTCCTCTCTCTCAAAAAGCAAGTTGTGTCTTCAGTCACAGGGTGAGAGAATGGACAAGCTGTGTCACAAAGATGGGCTTCTTCTTCCCCCTCTTTGCATTTTGACAGCTGCTGCAGCCCAGCCAGGCCACAGCCAATTCTCCAGCTGCCTCCAAGGTGGGAGCTGGTGAGGGGTTTGCCTCCTCCCTTGACCAATACATTATTTCTCTGGGATTTTCCCAGCTGTTTGATCTCATCTTTGAGCTGCCTAGCAGTCCCTTGGGATGCATCTCCTCGGATCCTGCCTTGCTCCCTGCCTCTTCATGGGCCTGAAATGTCTGGAGGGAGGTCAGACCATCCAGCAGTGAGACAGACTCCAGGAGGTGGCCACCCCACCCACCTGCCTTCATGCTGGCTGAGACCTGACAACGCTCAGGTCCCCAGAGATGCTGCAGAGGACAGGAGGGGAACCAGGTTGACCACTAGCTTGGCTCCTTTCTCCTTGGCTCTGCTCTGTCTTTGCCTTCACCACCGTCACCTTTGCATGAGGGTTTCCTGAGATGCTGGCAAAATCCAGGCAGCAGCCAGGCAGGCTGAGGCACGGCTGGAAAGATGCCTTTTCCTGAACGCTGTGCAATGAGCAGGATGCTGCAGGCACCACGTGCCTGGTGAGGGATGGTCAGAGCCATCGGGCTGGGTGACAGCAGTCAATCAACCCATCAGGCCCAAGGTTCCTGTGCCAGGCAGCTCCCTGGAGCGGCTGCCTGCTGCTGGCAGGGCTGTCATTCCTGACTGACATTCCTCTGCTGTGACCCTCCAGAGAATCCCTGCCAGAGGCTGGGATGTGAAAGGGCTTTCTCATTATCATGGCCCCTTCTCCCAGCAGAGAGAAACTGCATTTTAAGAGAACGGGGAGCTTGGGGAAGGCTGGCAGAGCTTCCTGACCCTCAGCTGACTGGGCTGGGGCTCCCATTTCCTTTCCTGGATCAACAAAGAGCTCCAGAGGCTTGTGAAAGGGGTGATTCAGCAAAACAGGATGAGAGGAGAGGCAGAAACACCAAGTCAGCACAGCTGGATGGGGTCAAATTCCCATCCTGTGAAAGCCATGGGGAGCAAGGCTCAGGTGTCCTACTCCCTCAGGCACAGGGACAACTCCTGCAAGTCCAGCTGTTCTGCATACCAGCCCCGGAGTCAGGAATACAACAGGAAAACAGTGCTGTTGGTTTTGTTTTTTCTTTCCCATTCCCAGAAAGATCAAGTCAGACTGGCCTGGCATGCAATGGAGTGGGTGGGAAAGCCTTTGTGCCTGAAGAGGAGGAAATGCCATCCTCAGTCCCCAATCACAAGCATTGAAAAAGCTGAATTACAGCCGCAGGACCGGTTGAAACCATCCGTTCTAGTTTAAAAACATGCTCTGCCGATTTGGCTCCTAGTTTCCGACCTGTTGGAAGTTCGCATTTCTTCTGTAAACACAAAGGGTTCAAGCTTATTTAAAAAGAAAAAACAGAAAGTTGCAATTCCCACACAGTTGCGTGGCTCCGAGAGCCAGGGCTGCAGAGAAATCCAGCCACACACTCAAACCGGGAGAGCTGAGAGCCCTGAGCAAAACAGGGTCTTGAGAAATGAAGCCTCTGAACTGAGAGCCCTCAGCTTTTGTGTCCCAGCTGCCGACAATCCAGCCAGGACCGCACTCTAAAGCCAACAGCTTTAGATAAGTGACATATTTACATCAATGTAACTGTGAGCAGAGCCTGACCATCAGCTCCGAATCCAGGAAAAGTGGGATGATGTGCACATTTAGGCAGCTGGAAAATCTCTTATCTTTTGTCCAAAGCTGGTGTCTGATTTCAAGACAAGATCTTTCCAAGACACGCTTTATTTAAAAGAAATAGTTGGTGCTCGGGTCGATTCCTGACCTGCTCACAGCAGGCTGGGAGTGACGCTGCCAAAGCCTTGGGGTGCAGCAGTCTGGGCACCCCAAGCACCCCTCCGGCCCGAGGAATGCCGGGGGGCCAGAGAGCAGTTCTGGGGTCCAGCCCCCGAGCGCAGCTCACCCCATGGCTGAACCTCGGAGCCCCCCGCCCGCGGCAGCCTCCCCTGCCCCGGCTGGGACAGTCCCACCTCCCCGGGGGACAGCGGCTGGGAAAGGGAAAGGGCTGGGGGCTTCCAGCCACCCAACCATCCGTGCCGGCTCCACCGCGCTGGGCACCGTGCAGGGCTGCCCGTCCCGAGCGGTCCGCGGTTCTCGACAGCGCTGATGGAGATCACGGACCGACCGGAGTCGCCGCCCTCCTCCGGTTCCACCGTGAGCCCAGCGCCGCCGGGCCGGTTCAGCTCCCTGCGGGCAGCGGGGTCCGGTGCGCACAGCCGGGCCCGGCGGTGGCCGCACGCTCCTCATCACCCTCCCCGTGTTCGGTGCTGCTCCCCGGTACGCGCACCCCACGGGCGCTCGGGGGGCTGCTACGAGCGGCTG